>OZ017741.1:171218784-171818784 GCA_963969285.1 Odontomyia ornata
CTGACCTGAACCCAATCGAACACACCTGAGATAATCTTAAAATATAGATTGAAGTCTTATACCAGCTCCTACAATCATCAGAAAGCTAAAAGCCGTAGCTATTGAAGACTGGGAGAATATTCCTTAAACAAAAATTTTACGCATAATAGCTGGGCTTTCAAATCAGTTACTAGAGCTTGGAGAGCCAGGAGAGGGAATACCCATTACTAATGTGGTAGATTTCTTTTTAAATCAATTTATTTGACTTTTTTGTATCTTGTTGGAAAACTGCAAACTAACATTTTGAAATTTTTTCCAGCACTATATATCTGACTCTTGTTTATTTCTGTTAGTAAAGGTTAACTTAATTTTAAATTATAACAAAAATAATTAAATTGCAAAACAATCTCGAATAAATTTACATGATACTAGGTGGCTGGCTAATTGTCCCCCTGAATGTAGCTAAAAATAAAGTTTTATTTTTGTCATTGATTCGAAGTGGGTTCTTTTTTATTTTTTCTTCACAAGCATCTGGGAAGAAGACTGACAGCATTTAACGCCACTAACGATACATGGAACAACCCCTTCCTTGCTATTCTCTATTTTGCTTACGAGAACAATTTAGCTTCACACCTTTAAGAAAATCAATTAAATTCAGACCCAACAAACTAATTGTGATTTCAAGCATTATCATAGGCTCGAGTGAGGCTAAAGCATACTCCTCTCCAAAGATCTTTTTTACTACATCACAAAATGAGTCTTCTTGTGTTACCTCCAACTCGAATTCCCCCTAACAGGATGGCCTAAACTTCTCTTATGGCTGCTTGCACACCAACTGGCTTAAGCACTTCCTTAATTTCTCGCAGGAGCTCCATTGGCAGATTTGTCCAGCTGAGCCTCCCTTACGGGTTTGCATACTGGTTCGTCTTTGTTCGGTTGTCTCGGATAGTTCTGTACTTTTGCTTATTGCCTTTTAGAAACTTGTAATTTTACAGCAGCAAGTTTTCTTGCAAGCCATATATGCTAGAAAGATGAAATTTTATAAAACGTCAAAAGTTGTGCATTACTAACAAGTATTTAATGGGAGTTTCAAAATTGGTGTCCACATATAGGGAGGGGTGACTCTTAAAACAAAACAAACGAGTCAAAGTTAGTCAATTTTCAGAGCAGATTTTATACTGACAATTTTCATTTTAAGGGGTTCAGAGGGAGGGAAAATATACGAAAAATTTGTGCTCTCCCTTCAATCTAAAAAATCTGAAGAAAACCATGAAGGCGGGTCTTCTTGATTATACTGGCAACAAAAACATTCGAAGTCAAAATTCAATTAACTTTTTCAACAAACAGTATATTCTATAAATCTTGCGTGTTTGCCCATTTGTTTTGTTCAATAATTTATCTCATTTTTAGGTCTTTGTAAAAATTTTTTTTACAAAGACCTACTAGTTTCGCGACCTGTCTGTCCGTCTGTCCGTCCGTCTGTCCGTCCGTCCGTCTGTCCGTCTGTCCGTCTGTCCGTCTGTCCGTCTGTCCGTCTGTCCGTGCGTCACAGCTGATTTCCTCAGAAACTATAGAAGCTAGAATGCTCAAACTTTGTGAAAAGATCAGAAGTGATGGTCTCTCAAAAGTTAAGGCCTTGACAAAAATTTAAAAAATGTTTAAGGGGGGTCCCCCCTATAAACGAATTGGCCCTTAAAAATTTTTTTTCATCAAAGGTAGTCGAGTGGGGTATCAAATGAAAGGTCTTGATTAGAACTTTTAGAATCTGAAATAAAAAAACCATTTTATGAATTAGGGGGTCCACGGGAAGGCAAAATGTAACCAAAATTTGTGTCCCCCCCCCTCGCGATTGGACACCTTTCAGCCGAAAAATCTGAAAATTATCACGAATGTGGACCTTTATGATTACAAGGGCAACAAATACCTTAGAAATCGAAATTCGCTCAACTTTGTTAATAATAGTATGATTTGTAGATTTTACATTTTTGCCAATAAAATCAAAACGGTACCTTTAAGCTTTTTGAAATTTAGCAATTATATAGACTAATATAAGATATATATGTTCACAAAATTTAATTGAGATCAAATCATAATCAAGTGAGTTATAGCCATTTCAATTATATGGAATTACAACAACGATAACACGTGTTTATGGTTCATATAGGGTTTTCCAATTAGAGGTGTTATTTTGATATTGAAAGAAAAATGCCATTTTTTAAAATAAATGATCGAATGTTTGGTTCATAATAAAGAAGAAGATATGCCGTTAATAGCAACAACTAACATTGGGCAAATAACCACTACGACACGCTTACAGGACCATATCCTCTTCATGAAATTTTCCATAACCAAATCGCAAAGTGGCTGCCCTATGTCCTCGATAGCCTCACGAACTTCATCTTTGAGATCTTGAATTGACACTGGGCTATTGGCATAGGCCTTCTCTATCACGTGGCTCCAAAGGGAGAAGTCACAAGGTGTTAAATCAGAAGATCTATTCAAAATAACACCTCTTATTGGAAAACCCTATATATATTTAAAATTGACTTAGGTACTTTTATTTTCTTTCAATTTTCATGAAAATTTAAGGAATAGTGTTTAACTTGAGCATGTTCAATCGGCCGAGCATTCAGAAAAATTATTTAAGCTAGATTAAAATGGCGGCTGCACTGTGCTTATGAAAGAAATTGTGCATCTTTTGCATAAATTTGAACGATTTCATATCCAAGTATTGGATTGATAACTCAAGTTATCAATTCACGCCATTAGAAAACTTGTTTCTAATCCTAGGATGTTTACAAAGACCTTCTGGTAGGAGCACTCTCCTGCTTACTCAACTTGTTTTTCATACTTTTCAAAGTAAATTTACTTAAATTAACATTAATCAATGATATATTTAACATTTTGTTGAATGACCTTTGCCATCTTTCGTAAGTTGAAAAATTTCACGTTTGAAGAAGCCTTGGTTTTTAAAAGCGAAGAACTGGTCCAACTCATTTTTAACAGCCTGATTGGAGTCCAAACTTTTACCATTCGAATGGTTTTGAAGAAAGCGAAACAAATGATGGTCTGGTGGTGAAAAGTCAAGGCATCAGTTCCCAATTGAGCCCCATTAATTTTTGACGGGTTATCAAAAAGGTGTGGGGTTTAATGTTATCAGGAAGGAACATCACGCCTTTGTAATTAGCCTGTTCAGGGCATTGTGTCTTGATTTCTTTGTTCAGTTTCAATAGTTCACGATAGTAGACATTTGAATCAATAGTTTGGTTTCTTGGAAGCAGCTCAAAGTAGACTATACCCTTGTAATCCCACCACATAGAAATATAATAATCTTCTTTTGGTGAATATTAGCTTTGGTTGTCGGTTGTGGGTACTCTTCTTGCTTGGTCCATGATCATTTTTGGACTACGTTATTGCAACCTATCAATTTTCTATCGCCCCATACGATTCTTTTTATAAATGGGGCGTTTTGGTTACTATTTAGCAAAGAGTCGCATATGTTAATGCGTTTGGTGAACTGGATTTCTTTTAATTCGTGAGGTAGCAAAAAACGGAAGCAAGTAAACCAGCACTGTCACTGGCGTCCAGTAAGGTAGTCCTCACTATAAACTTCACACAACTTTTTTTTAGTTTGAACCGCATTTTTGCCCTTTCGGAAGTTAAACAGTAAAATATGCCGATAACACTCTTTGATTGTCCATTTTCAAGTTTATTTTTAACAAATTTGTTGTTCACTAACGACACTTCTAATCTTTAAAATAGTATATAATAATATAAACCACCCAAATACTGCTGCATGAAATATGCAGTTCTTGTCATCTATGAGAAAAACGCAATATAAAATTAGAAGGGCTCCCTTACATTTGTCAAAAAATCGAGCCTAGATTTTTTGGCAGTAAACGTATTTATTTTATATATTTCACAACAATCGAGCCGTAAAGAATAAAGTTGTAGCCGATTGATTATTTAACAATTAGAACAGCAAAATGTGATATTGTGGTTATACACGTTTGCAAAACACCTGCAACAATGATATGTTAACTTGATTGCGCAAATAAGGTGGTCAAAATACTGAAGATAAAATGTCTACCTCAGAGAAATTTTCTCAAAGGGGTTTAAGGGGGGTCTCCCCATATAGGGTGTTATATATGTATACAAATGAAATATATTTGCTCTTTTTACTAATACAGTCATATATCATTATACACATTTGCATCCCAATTTTTCGGCACTTCTTTCCTAACCTTTCGAGCCACAACATGTGTTAAATATCTTGTATTAAATTGTATTAAATGAATTGAATACCTGTTAGTGAATAAACTATTTGAATTATTATAACTCGGTGTGTTTTATAAAACTTGAAGCCCCTATGAACAAAACAGTGCTAAACACACGAAACGAGCAACTTTAAAACATGGTGTCAGGTTTGTGAAAATTTTGAAAAGTGCCCATGAAAACGAGAAAAATGGCCGAAGACGAAAATAAACAAGTACTCGGCGTGCTAACCAGCAGACTACTGGCATTCGAACAAAATCTAAACACGCAACAAGCATCAGCCAGCAGAATTCAGGCTTTGGAGCAAACTCTGAATTCGCAACAAGCAACAGCATACGTAAATATCCCTCTACCAGAGCCATTGAACATCAAGGTGGGTGATATTTCTCAGAATTTCAAGCATTTCGAAGAAAGATGGAACAACTATGTCATCGCCAGTGGACTCGATAACAAGCCCGAGGAAAGAAAGAAAGTGATTCTTCTAACCGCGATAGGAAATGACGTGTTTCAAATGTACGGCAATCTACCTCTAACTGAGCAAGAAAAATCGACAGCTGAAAACATACTGAAAGCTATCAAGAAGAATCTAACACCACGAATTAATAAAAGGTATGGGCGAGCGATTTTCAACCTAGCGACTCAAAACCAAAATGAAACCTATGACGAATACTTTGTGCGTCTACGAGAGTTGAATGAAAATACGCAATACGGAGATTTGTCTGATGATATACTACTCGACAAGATAATATGCTCCATAAAAGATATAGGACTCAAGGAAAAACTTTGGCTAGATACAGACATTACTTTGTCAAAAGCAATTGATATTTGCAAATCACAAGAAAATGCCGCAAAACAATTAGGGGAATTACAATCTAATAGTACGAATAACGTTCACGTAGGCAATACTACCAACATTGTCAGCAAAGTGCGCAAAACTGCAACCAATAAAGCATATAAGCCAAAAATAGACCAAAATAAATAGTCATGCAAATACTGCGGATACCAGTACCATAAAAATCTGAGGGAATGCACAGCGAGATCTGCGGTGTGTAGAAAGTGTAGCAAACATGAACATTACGCATCTGTAAGTATGTCAACTAATACGAGTACAAGCAACAATCGAACATCCAACATTAAACACGTTAAAAGTCTAGAAAATGAGCAATAATTAATACTAACACTAAGCGACAACACTAATCTGGTAACAATTGATTTAGACACCAGACAACAGAGTGACATATTCAGAAACGTCAAATGTATTCTAGATACGGGAGCTACCTGCAATATAATTGGACTAAACAAGTTGAAGCGTGTCACACAACAACGAAAAATAGTAGCAACGCCAACAACAACGAAATTGCAAGCATTCGGGAATAACATAATAGTGCCATTGGGTAAAGTACTGTTGGAGTTAAAACATAAAGATAATATTTACAATGAAACTTTTGAAATAGTGACCGGAGATCATGCACCACTACTCTCAGCAAGCACCTGCCAGAAGATGAATTTAATCAAACTTTGCTTCAACGTTAACAAAATTTCTTCAAAAGCAGAACGAATTTGCCAGGAGTACGCATCTGTTTTCGAAGGACTCGGAGAATTCAAAAGTGAGGTGAAACTTGAACTACAAGAAAATGTAGTGCCTAGAAAGCAAACGCCGCGACGAGTTCTAATCGCGTTACATAATAACCTCCGTTCAATTTTAAATGAAATGGAAAGCGATGGAGTCATTGAAAAGCAAATTGAACCAACGCCTTGGCTGAACAACATCGTTTTGGTCAAGAGAAACGAAAAATTTCGATTGTGCCTAGATCCACGCAAACTCAACAAACATCTGAAAGACGTTCGATTCACATCGAAGACGCTACAAGAAGCTTTACCGAGTCTAGCAAACGCTAAAATATTTTCAACAGTTGATGCAAAAAAAGGATTCCGGCAACTGAAACTGGACAAACGCAGCAGTGATCTAACCTCATTCAGCACACCCTTTGGCAACAACAAGTTTTTAAGGATGCCTTTTGGTATAAAACCAGCAATGGAATTTTTTTAAATTGCACTCACAGAAATTTTAAGTGGATTAAATGGTGTAATTAACATTGCAGATGACATTTTAATATTTGGCTGTGGTCAAACCGATGAAGAAGCGCTAACCGATCACAATAGGAATCTACGCAAGCTTCTTGAACGGCTTGAGGCGGAACGCGTTAAACTCAACAAGGAGAAGATAAACCTGTGCATGAAAGAGGTAAAATTCTAAGGCCATATACTAACTAAGAATGGAATAAAGGCAGACGAAACAAAAACGTCAGCGATACGCAACCTACCACGTCCGAGCAACAAAGAGGAACTAGCAAGATTTCTCGGTATGCTAACGTACCTTGGAACATACATCCCGGATTTAGCTTCAAATGCGCATAACTTAAGAGAATTAACTCACAAATCATCAAATTTTAACTGGGTTGAGGTACATGAACAGGAATTCACAGAATTAAAAAATATTCTAACAACGATTCCAACGCTTAAATATTTCGATGCTACAAAGCCGGTAACCATACAAACCGATGCATCTTCATTTGGTATCGGAAGCGTTCTTTTGCAAGACAATCGGCCCATAGCTTATGCTTCGAAAACACTATCTAGCACTCAGAAAAACTACGCACTAATAGAGAAAGAGATGCTTGCAATACTCGATGCTTGTAAACGTTTCGACCAATATATCTGTGGCAAATCTGATGTTACTATTGAAACAAATCATAGCCCATTAGTGAAAATCTTCACGAAACCACTGCTAGAAGCCCCAAAGTGACTACAAAATATGGTACTCATGTTACAGCGATACAAACTTAATATCAAATATAAGAAAGGTAAAGAAATGTATATTGCGGATACCCTTTCAAGAGCTCCCGAAAACATATCGAACGAAGGAAAGCTATGTATATGATATCTACAGAATCAAAAATATATTCGAAAAAATAGAAAATATAAATTGCATTGATGAATTGCCAATAAATCATAACACGACGAAAAGAATAATAGAAAAAACAAAAAATGATCCGGCAATGATAGAATTATACAATAAAATACAAAACGGTTGGCCAAATTCTAAGAACAAATTAAACGAAACACTCAAATAATACTTTCCTTATAAAGAACACCTAACAATACATGACGGTTTGATCTTAAAAGGAAATCGTATTCTCATACCAGATTCTATACGAAAGACGATCTTAGCCAGATTGCATACAAGCCATTCCGGAATCGAAAACACTCTCAAATTAGCCAGTGAACTGTATTTTGGCCAGGAATAAATCAAATCAATGAACTGTATTTTGGTCATGTAAAATCAATAATCGAAAACTGCAATACTTGCATAAAATATTCGAAACAGCAACAACGAGAGCCAATGATAACGCACGAGATCCCAGCACATCCGTTTGAAATTGTATCAATGCATATTTTTGAAGTTACAATTACAAATCGCGTTCATCGTTTCTTAATCACCGTAGACTATAACTCTGCCTATTTTGAAATTGATGAGCTTGCAGACATGACTGCAAAATCTGTAATCTTAATATGCAAACGAAATTTCACAAGGCATGGCGTACCAAAGAGGGTGATATCGGACAATGGTCAACAATTCATTGGACACGAATTTAAACAGTTTTCTAAAGAATGGAACTTCCAACACACGACCTCTAGTCCTCATCACCAGCAAGGTAATGGTAAAGCGGAAGCATCTGTGAAAATGGCAAAAACGATGATCACAAAATGTTTAGATTCCAACGAGGACTTCTACAAAGCTCTGTTAGTATGGCGAAGCACTCCGAACAAAATCGGATTTAGTCCTGCAAAGCGAATCTTTTGTCGATGGTTGCGATGTAATATTCCTTCAGCTGATTACAAACAACGAGAAACGAATAATGTTTAGGAGTCCATAATCAAAAACCGGGAGTATTCGAAGAAATATTACGATCGTGAAACCAAAAATCTTCGCCGTTTAAACGAAGGAGAAAATGTTTTCACCAAAGCTAACGTCAAAACCAAACAGTGGAAACCAGGCGTCATCGTGAAGTCTATCAACGCGAGGTCATACATCGTTCGTATGGGACGAAACGAATATGTGCGTAATTCGATCGATATTCGCAGGTTGCCAAATCAACGTGCCGAGCACCTTTAGCGAGAGATGGCTTCAACGTTTTTAATCAACAGCGACCGATCAGAAAATCATCTAGAATTATAAAGCCCGTAAATAGACATGAAGTGCCTTATTAAAAGAAAAAAAAGAGGATGTTATATATGTATACAAATGAAATATATTTGCTCTTTTTACTAATACAGTCATATATCATTGTACACATTTGCATCCCAATTTTTCGGCACTTCTTTCCTAACCTTTCGAGCCACAACATGTGATATCGTGCGCCAATATCAAGTGTTAAATATCTTGTATTAAATTGTATTAAATGAATTGAATACCTGTTAGTGAATAAACTATTTGAATTATTATAACTCGGTGTGTTTTATAAAACTTAAAGCCTATGAACAAAACAATGCTAAACACACGAAACGAGCAACTTTAAAACATAGGGGGTGACCCTTGAAAAAAAAATTTTCACCATTGGTAGTCGAGTAGGGTGTCGTTGGAAAGGTCTTAATGAGATCTTTTCAAAACAAGTCTTACAATTCCCGTATTGGTACCGTGGAGGGCAGGGGAAAGGGAAATGTACGAACTTTCGCGTACCCCCCCCCCCCCCCCTCGCGATTGGCCACCTGTCATCCGAAAAATCAGGAAAAGCTCATGAATGTAGGTCTTTATGAGTGCAACAACAACAAGTACATGAGAAGGCGAAATTCACTCAACTTTGTTAGTAATAGTATGATTTATCGATTTTACGTTTTCTTGGATAAAATCTTAACGGTACACTTAAATTCAACCAAATTTGGTACACAAATGACTATTTACAAGGTTGATCTGTGCTGCAAGTTTTATAAAGATCGAATGATATTTAACAAAGTTATAGCGTTTTGAATTTTCCTGTATTACTATGGAGCAATATGGACTGTATTACTATGGAAACATATGGCTTTGGAGCCATATGCACTTTTTACCTTACCTTTATTTATTTTATTTACATTGTCTGCTGTTCCTGTAGCAGCGAGTGCAAATTACACTCCTGGCTTGACGAATAACACTGCGGTGTACTTGTTTTTGTTTTGGAGTAAATTTTTCGTTTGCATCTTGATACACACAAGATAATTTTTCTTTTGGCTCCGCCTGATCCAATTTGCACTCCCCGGGAGCATGGACATCTTTGCACTTTACATATCAATATTTCATGGCGCAATGGGCAGCCGAATGACCGAATCTTTGGTACCTGTAGCACTGGTTGATCTCGCTTTTCTGGAGGCGCTTGGCCTTTAGTCATCTAGACGGGCTCCTCCTACTTTTTCTGACGTCTTGCCCATGTTCGACATGCTTTCTCAGTCCTTAAAGGTAGAAGACTCTAATGTATTTGGATGCCCTCATAATAATGAGATTAGAGCCATTTACGTGTGATTGGCCTCTCACCGTAATCTTGCCAACCAATGAGCTCCAAAATGTCAAACTTGCCAGCATATAGGGCCATAAGCCGCTGGGCGATTAAGTGCTATCGGGGGTTTGCCAGAAGGAGGCGTCTGTAGTATTAAGTTTTAGTGTGTATTACTAGCTTTAAGACAATGAATTCAAATAGCTCTAAGTTCCTAGCGATCTTTTATAAAGTGTATGAATATATGTATGTATGTGTGCCTAAATGAATAAAGAGCACTCGTTGTTAGTATTCAGAACGAACGGACATGTTTTAATTCTACGCTCTAGTTGCCGCTAAGGTTTACCACTAAAGTTTCAGAAGTGGGATGGTGATATAGAAAATATCAAAGTTAATCCACGTGTCTACGATTGACTCGAGTACCGATGAGCTCAAAACGTGCGTTACGGAGTGCGCTTAGCGAACGCGGTCTTTCAACGTCAGGAAAAACGCAGACTCTTCGAAAACGTTTAGAAAAGTCTGAACTTGAAAATTATTTGCATGTGACGCCGAAGAGTTCACGAATCAGAAATTCGTCATATGTCAAAGCACAAGCGAACATAGAAACCGAAGCAACGCCAACAGCGACGCCATCACGTTCTCTAAAAATGGCAACGAAAGAAGAAAAAGCCGCACCACGCAACCAAATGACTTCAAATCTTAACGCGCATTTTATGACGCCGCGTGATTTAGCCGAGGTATTACCTTGTTTGTATGGATTATCAAGCGATAAGTGGATTCAACGTGTAGATGCAATCCAATCATTGTACGGGATCGACGACCGCTTGCTGCTATTCGCAATCTCATCCAAGTTGCGAGGCAACGCGCGAATTTGGTTAGAAAGTCAACAATTGCACGAAACATGGGAAACTTTTCAATCCGCATTATTAGAATACTTCCCAGTTAAATATAATAATGGTGACATTCATCACGAACCGTGGAAAAGCCTAAGAAGGAAAGATCAAAGTGGTGAACAATTCTTTCATATGATGTGCGCATTTGCCGCGAAAGGTGATGTGGATGAAGTAGCGCTGATCAAGTACACCACACGTGGAATGAACGACGAAAAGTTTTTGACATCACTATTGACAACTCCAGTGCAAACAAAGAAGGAGCTGCTGGATAAGATTCGGTGGTACGACTCTATGAAAGTAGACGCTCAAACAAAGTCTGAAGGAAGATCACGAGACGAAGATCGAAAGTCAAACATACGGTGTTTTAATTGTAACCAGCCCGGACACATTTCAATTAACTGTCCCCGAGACCAAAGGCGTCCACGATGTTCAACGTGCCGTAAAACTTCTCATCCTAGTGACAGATGTCCTGAACAACGTTCAACAAATAACATGAATGTGCATGTTACGGAAAATAAATTTGTAGTAAAAATTCACTTTAAACTTGATGTACCGCAAGCTATTCATTCCAAAGCATTATTTGACACGGGCAGCGCGGTTAATTTGTTAAAACTATCGAAAGTCCCTTGCGAAATTAATAAAAATGACATACCTACAGGTGTTTGTCGAGTGAATGGTTCGCGAGTTGAAATATTAGGAAGCGTTGATATATTAACAGAAATATGTGGAATTGTAACTAAAGTTTTCTATTTTGTAGTGCCTGATGGTACGATGACCTTCGACGCTATTCTGGGGAGACCGTTCATCCAGCGAGAGGATTTAGATATAGACCTAAATGGAAGCAGGCCGCTAGTCAAAGTAATTGAAAACGAAATTTTAAAGATCGAATGCGATCGCTACACGGAACCGGAAGGTCAATGTTTGGAAACGGAGAATACTAATCTTGATCTTTGCTCAAAACGTAGGTTAAACGAACTCTATTCTAAATAACTTAACGCGCCGCGTAATATTAACCCAAAAATAGATTACGAAATGAATATTAATCTTTCCGAATATAAAGAAATTCACTTTTCACCGAAACGTTTATCATTCGCGGAAAAAAAAAGGAGGTTGAAGAAATAATAGCCGATTTATTGAATAAGGGTGTTATTAAAGAAAGTTGTTCGCCTTTTGCAAGTCGTATTGTCTTAGTTAAAAAGAAAAGCGGCAAAACGCGACTATGTGTCGATTACCGCGAGCTTAACAAAATAACTGTTAAAGACCGATATCCACTTCCGTTGATTGAAGACATTCTCGACAAATTGAGAAATAAAAACTACTTCTCAAAGATAGATTTTAAAGATGGTTTCTTCCATGTAAAAATGGAACCACATTCTTCAAAGTATACAGCGTTCATTACCCATAATGGGCATTACGAATTTAAAAGAATGCCTTTTGGACTTGCTAATACGCCAGCCGTTTTTTCTCGTTTTATGAACAAAGTTTTCCAGTCTCTTGTATCCCGTGGTGATATCATCGTTTATATGGACGATGTACTGATTGCTACCGAGTCTTTAGAAGAACACTTTCAATCGTTATCCGATTTATTCCGTGTTATGACTGAGAATCTTTTAGAACTTCAAATTAAAAAGTGCGAATTTTTTAGGACTAAAATTGTGTTTTTAGGATATAATATTGATGCAAATGGCATATCCCCAAGTGATACGCACATCCAGGCGATAAGAGACTATCCGATTCCAAAGAACCTAAGGTCTCTTCAAAGATTTTTAGGGCTGGCAAGCTATTTTCGAAAATTCGTGGAATCATTCGCGATTAAGGCTAAGCCATTATACGATGTATTGAAAAGCGATATTTTCCAATTCACGAAAACAGAACTCGACTCATTTGAGGTTTTGAAGGATTGCTTGGTATCGAATCCAGTTTTGGCAATTTATAACCCAACGTCTCGTACTGAGTTGCATATGGGTGCAAGTAAGGATGGTTTTGGTGCCATCTTATTGCAAGAGCAGCCCGATGGAAAACTACACCCCATCTTTTTCTTTAGTAAACGTACTAATGCAGCTGAACAACGTCAGCATTCATATGTTTTGGAGACGCTCGCCATTGTGTACGCTCTAGAACGTTTTCGAGTATATTTGCATGGCATTCAATTCACTATTGTAACGGACTGCAATGCATTAAAATTGACATTAGACAAAAAGGACATCAGTCCTAAAATTAGCAGATGGGTACTTTTATTCCAAAATTATGATTTTAATGTAGTCCACCGCTCTTCCGGCCTCATGCAGCATGTGGATGCCCTAAGCCGTGTATATAGTCCTTTGACCGAGCTCGATTGTAACTTGGTTGAGGATCATTCATTTGTTCAAGCGTTGAAGATTCACCAGTCAGCCGATGAGGGAATCTCTGAAATAAAACGCAATTTGACAAATAATGAAAATTCAACGTACACTTTGCAAGACGGATTATTATTTCGGAAAAGTGGACGACGATTGTTATTTTACGTTCCTTCAGATTTTATTGAGCCTGTCATACGAACATGTCACGATGACCTAGGACATGTTGGCATAAACAAAGCAATTGAGGTTTTGAAACGTACGTACTACTTTCCCGGAATGAACGAGAAAGTGGCGAAACATATCAAAAACTGTTTGAAATGTATTGTGTATTCTGGAAAACACGGAAAACCAGAAGATTTCATGCACAATATCGATAAAGGAAATTTACCTTTTGACATTATTCACATTGATCATTTTGGTCCACTAGAGCCTACAAAAAGTAAAAACAGATACATCCTTCTAATAACTGATGCGTTCACACGTTTTACTCGAATGTTACCTACGAAAACCACTAATACGGCTGAGGTTATCAAACACCTACGTTATTATTTTCAAATATATAGCAGACCCAGAAGATTGATATCAGATAGGGGAACGTGTACAACCTCCCATGCTTTTGCTGAGTTTATTAACGAAAACAATATTGAGCATGTTCTCAATGCGACAGCAAGCCCCCAATCAAACGGCCAAGTTGAACGACTTAATAGAACCCTACGACCTATGATGGCGAAATTGGTAGGAGAAAACCACCCATGGGATAAAATACTACCCGATTGTGAATTCGTTTTTAACATTACGATTAACCGCAGTATTAATGAAACGCCCAGCAAAATGCTCTTTGGTGTTAATCAGAGAGGCAAATTCATTGACGGTTTACGCGAATTTTTACAAAATCTCGATAATGATCACCATGATTTAAATGAAATCCGTAATAATGCAGTTAAAATAAATAAAGAAACGCAAGAGAAGAATAAGACAGCTTATGATTCTAAACGCCGCGCCGCGAAAATATATAATGTGGGAGATTACGTTATGATCGAAAACAGAATTACTGAGACCGGAATTAATCGTAAACTTCTTCCTAAATACAAAGGACCGTATTTAGTAAAGCGCAGGCTTGACAGAGATAGATATGTCATAACCGATGTTCCAGGATTCAGATTAACACAAAAACCTTTCGAGTCCGTGTTCGACCAATCGAAAATCAAACCCTGGATGACGTTCCCTTCTGGATAGCCACTCGAGGTCGAGTGTGATGTCAGGATGGACGAGCTGTAGTATTAGGTTTTAGTGTGTATTACTAGCTTTAAGACAATGAATTCAAATAGCTCTAAGTTCCTAGCGACCTTTTATAAAGTGTATGAATATATGTATGTATGTGTGCCTAAATGAATAAAGAGCACTCGTTGTTAGTATTCAGAACGAACGGACATGTTTTAATTCTACGCTCTAGTTGCCGCTAAGGTTTACCACTAAACGTCCTAGACTACACCCCATAAATATGAAGTTGGTCAATTTTTACGGAGTCGAAAAAAATAATACTTATATTGAAACTTTGCTTTCTAACTTGAACATAAAAATGGGTACTCTGTCAGAATTCTTCTACAATGAAATCATTCCATCACTCATATATGTATCCCTTTCAATCAAATCCATAAGTCAATTGAATTGACAATGAGCAATTGGAGATTTCAATAGTCAAGAATCACATTCATTTTCACATGACTAAAGCCTTGTAGATAAGTATCAAGTGTGCCATAGATACAATGAGTACGCAAAATGATGACAAATTAATTAAGTAAACTACAATGAGCGCAATTACACAAATGACATGACATTTACGAGTTGGCGCGACTCTCCATTCAGACCAGAACAATCGCAAATGGCAAAAGAAAATCCATCTAAAGGTTACCCAAGCATCTCACATCTAGTTTTGGGGGCTTACGTTCACATTCGAGATCGTTTTAAATCTGATGACATCAGTGTGACCCCAATTCCAAGAAACAAAGCCAGGGATCGACGCGACAACTCTTTTTGGCGATTTACTCACCATTAATTTATTGATTCATTGGCTATTCATATCTGTCTGACTGCTCATTGCTGAAAGTTAATGAATCCAATCTGAATTGGATGTTTACTGTAACCGTCATGCATTTCATTTCGGTTCGTTTCAGTTCAAAAGGAGTAAACATCAATACAGAATCAATTTAAGCTTTAATTGTGACATAATAGCCATAAGTGACGGCGATGTCGATGGAGCGTGGATGTAAATGGGCTTAATCGCATTGGAGGAAAGATATCCGGAAAAGATAAAACTGTTCAAGTGCGATGATAAATTATCAAAAATTACTTAATACAACTTCAGCTAAGAGTACGGAGTTGCAGCTATCAGATACTTCTTAAGTGGTACAAGTCGCTATTTCAGAAGCGCTTAAATACTTAACCTGGCAAGAAGTAAATCATCCAAGAATTTGAGGTCAACAATCTGTCACATGCAGTGCGAATAATCATTCCGATGAATTGCAACAAATACCTAAAAATAGTTAAATCTGTCGTCGGCGAGCAATTCAAAATATTTCCAAACAATTCTTCTCGGCTTGAAAGACAACGCAGCGGCGGCACAAACCAAGGACCACACTGCGCTTAGCTAATCCTATTTATTGGAGTTTTTATTAGTTTATTTAAATTCCAATTTTCTCAGTTGAAAGATTCTTTTGTCGGCATCCGGTCTAGTCCCTTGAAACTTGTTCTCCCGTGAATAGTTTACATGCTGGCTGTTAGCACTTGCGATTCCGATCGGTTCGCAGGATGACGACGATGTTCCACGATATGCTAATGCGGTGGAACAAGTTCGACGACTATTCAAGTGGATATTTCGATGCCATTATTATTTGTGATATTGATATCTGATTTCACACAATCTAAATCGATTAAGGATGGTCTGAAGCAACAGTCATTGGTGATATTAAAATTAGACGATGAGATCGGAAACGGCATTTACATATATTTGCCGCGTGACTAATTTATGAGTGCAAATGGATACATATAAAACAGTCACGATAAAGGAGAATTGTTATCGATAACGTAAATTATGGGAGCTATCTAATTGCTGATTAAGTATTCACAACATGTAATTTGGCGAGTTTACAGGCTAATTAATAGCCGAGTCACGATTCTACCGAATGGGCAAAGTGCATTTATTTTTCACCGTGACGTATTCATTCAAGATTTTGAGACTGATCGGGTCTAAAAATGAGCAGCATTGAAGCTGAAAATTAAATATGTTTCTACTTCACAAGTTGTTTGGAGTCGAGATTGCATTGTTTTCTAAGATTAACAAAGTCTAGATTTAAAATATGCTTTATGCAGACTTTACATGCTGAGGCATCAAGCGTACAGATTTATATCAACTTTTCGCTTTCCACATATCATAGCAAACATTTCAGAATATGCTAACACGATGACGGAATCCGCGTCGGTCTCAACCAAATGAAATAATTAGTAGATAATATATTGCATTCGAGGGGAAGTCGTGAGTGTCTATTAAAAGCAAATGGCTTGTGAAACGGGAGAAATTTATGAGGTGGAAATCTAGTGCTGATCAGATACATCCTCACATTGTATTAAAACAATCCACGAACTACCATTAAGAAGATAAAGTTGTTCAGTAAGAAACGAGCATTATCTAAGTTATCTCGCATGCATGAGTACCAAAGTAATCAATCAGTTTTAGAGGAATTAAATTTTTCTATTTAATCATAGGTGGCCTAGAATGGAATGAATATGAGGAGAACAAATAGTTTTTTCTAAAATGTCAAACACAATTTCGACAAAATTAAAACAATTTATTAACTGAAGCGTCATCAATGGCGGTTGAAAATACACAAGAAAATTTGACAGAGTTTCGAATGTTTTAATTGTTCCGCTCTGCTGCTCCTCGTAACTTTTGATTCGCTGATTGCTTCAACCGATGCCAATCCTTACGGCTTTCATGTCGATTCTCGATATATCGCAGCAGTGCTCCATTCCAAGCAATTTAGTTAGCTGAAGATGACAAGATTGAATGTAACATTTTTCGTCTGCATCGCTCTAGTTTTAGGACCCTGATATGTTCTAAAAGTTGTAGGTCCTGGTATTGTTTGTGGTGTCATTGTTAGTGACTTGGAACTGCGTGGTGAAGTTTCTACCGTGGCCTCATAGTATGCTGGCTTGAGTCGCTCGATGTTGACATTGATGAGTTTTCCTTTCACATCGAGAGTGAAAACATTATTTGTCTGTCGTTTCAGCACCTTGTAAGGACCTTCATACGGACGTTCGAGTGGCTTTTAAACATGATCCACTCGAATAAATGCATGCGTTCACGTTAACAAATCTTTATGCACAAATATTTTTCTTTTATAGTGTTGGGCCGCTGGAGTCGCGCGAATCTCTTTCATTTGTTCGCGAAATTTTTCAACGAAGAATTTAGGATCGGGAGGCGTATCTTCATCGAAGTAAAATTCTCCTGGGATCCGTAATGTAGCGCCATACACCAATTCAGCTGCAGTGACACCGGTGTCATCCTTTACGCTAGTTCGCAGCCCAAGTAGAACAGTTTGTAAAACGTCCACCCGATTGGGATTATCATTATTGCCGCCTTTAATGATCTGTGCCAACGCTCAATCATTCCATTGGCAGAAGGGTGATACGCTGTAGTCCGAGTTCTTTTACAGCCAACGAGGTGCGTCAAACCCTGGAACAGCAGCGATTCGAACTGTGTGCCTTGATCCGATGTTAACATAGCAGGTTCACCAAAACGACATATCCAAGTTGTGTAGAATGCATCTGCAACGACATCAGCTATTATAGATGGGATCGGAACCGCTTCTGGCCATCTTGTACACTGGTCAGTCATCGTCAGCACATAGGAGTATCTTCGAGAAGATGTCAATGGCCCAACAATATCAATATGTACATGGGCAAATCTTGCATCAGGCATGCTGAATTGCTCATGTGGTAGTTTGGCGTGCCTGCTTACTTTACTGCGCTGGCATGTCCGAGCCCGTTCCAAGATATCCTTAGACATGCTTGGCCATACATACTTCCTTGAGACCATCTTTTTTGTTGTGCGCCCGCTGGGATGTGAAAGGCCATGGTTCATATCGAACGTTTTCCGCCTAAGAGTTTTCGGGATGTACGGACGAATTTCGGAAGTAGAAGTATCGCAAAATATAGTGTTATCCGAGTTATCGATGCGAAGTTTACACAGTTTTAACGCTGTCTCCGAACGAAGTAACTGTTTCAGCTCGTCATCCTGGTTTTGAGCTGCCGCCAAATCCTGGCTGGTGATTGCAATGGGGACTATGATTACGCTAACTCGTGACAACGCATCTGCTGTGGTATTCTCGCTTCCTGCAATGTGGATCAACGTCGTTGAAAACTGCCCAATATAATCTAATTGGCGCAATTGTCGTGGAGATGCTTTCTCCGCTTTCTGGTTAAATGCGAAGGTAAGCGGTTTATGGTCCGTTTTGATTATAAGTGGCCGTCCCTCTTCCATATTTCGGAAGTATTTTACAGCCCTGTAAATCACTTGTAATTCATAAGTGCTGTTTTTGCACTGCGCAGCTGCAAATTTGTTTGAAAAGAATCCCAGCGCCTACCAGGTCTTGCCATTTAGCTGCTCCAACACCGCTTCCATGGCAGCATTGGATGCGTCACATTTAAATGCCAGTTTTTTTTTCAATTGGATGCCGCAATAGTGTTGCATTTGCCATCTACTCTTTGCATTGTTGAAATGCCGCTTCCGCTTCGAGATTCCAGGCTATTTTCGATTTGTCCTCTTCTTGGCGCTAAGTAAAAATCTACGTAGTGGCGCTTGAGTTTCAGCTGCACTTTGCAATGATTTGCGATAAAAGTTTATGGCTCCTAGGAATCTTCTTAGTTCGGCAATCGTTGCTGGTTTCGGGAATTCCAAAATAGTTTTAACTCGTGCAGGAAGAGGACTGATACCGTTTTCGTCGATAAGGTATCCCAGATATTCCACTGATGGTACGCCGAAAGCACATTTCGAGACATTGACTGATAAACCATATTCTCTTGGCCGTTCGAATACAATTTGAAGATGCTTTTGATGTTCTTCCTTTGATTTTGATGCAATTAATATGTCATCAATGTATGCGCAGCAAAATCTCAATCCACGTAGCGCAGAATCAATGCATCGCTGGAAAGTCTGCCCCGCATTGTATAACCCAAATGTCATCACTTTAAATTCAAAGAGTCCAAATGGGGTGATGACGGCGTATTTCGGGATATCTTCGCGAGCCACGGGGATTTGGTTATTCGCACGTGTCAAATCTAATGTTGCGAAAACTTTGCATCCACTCAAATTTTGCGTGAAATCACTTAAATGGGCGATCGGGTACTCATCCGGCCGAGAATCGCCGCATGGTCTCCATTGACCCGTTTACTTAGCCACGAGGTGTAGTGGGCTTGCCCAGGGCTGCTAGATGGTTAGCAGATACCAAGTTTGAGCATAAATTCAAACTCTGTTTTTGCTTCACGCAATTTCTCTGGGGGAAATCTTACGGCCACTGGTGGTCCTTAGGTCAGAATGTGGTGGTAGACACCGTGATTCCTAACCTTTTTAATATTACCAGGAATGATAACGTCGTGTATGCCTTTAACAGGTCGTGATAAGGCGTATTGAATGAAACAGACAGCACGGTAGAGCTAACATTAAGCGAAACGACGGCGATGGATTTCAGATTAGTTTCACCATCTACTAATAATTTTCTTCGCAGGTCAACCAGAAGTTCAAAATGTCGTAATAAATCCGCCCCAATGATGGAATGCCGGACATCTGCGATGGTGAAACTCCAAGGAAATTGTCGTCAAAGGCCGAGATCAAGTATCATCGATTTTTTGGCAGCATATAATTTTAACTTTGCAAGTGTTTTATGCTGCTCTGTTTTGGGAAGGACGGAGACGTCGGCACCAGTCTCTACCAAAAATCGCAATCCACTTTTCTTATCCATGATTATAAGTCGGCGTTGGTGCCGTTGGAGGACGAAGAATTCAGTTTCCCGAGTTTTTTTTTTCGTCAGAAGTCCATTGACACGGTTGATGGCAATTGCGGGCTCGCTGACCAAAACACTTATGAAAAAAACAAAATGGGTCCCTCGTTCTTGACTTTGACCGCTTTCTTCTACCTTGAGACATTGAGCGTGATCGATCTCGCATTCATAGCTACAAACGATCAATGCGGTTCAATATTTGCTCCAAAACGTTACTGCTAGCCTCCATTGTCTGCACAGATGCAATGGCGGGCGTTTGTTCTCCATCATCAAGTCCGCCATTTTTGCCAGTTTGTCAATATCAAGCTAGGTGGGAATCGCTAAAACTACCCGGATGTTTTCTGGTAGTTGCTCCATAAGAAGTGAGTGCAACATAGCATGAGTGACTTGCTCTCCACCAGTTTTCCGCAAATGCTGAAGGTAATGCGATGGCTTCCTTCCGTCGAGGTTCTGCCCTTGAAATAGGCGCCCCAGCTTCGATTCGCTGGATTCCACAAAAGCGGTCAATATTCGCTGTTTGACGGCATCGTATTTGTTTTTGGATAGTAGATTCCTCGCAATTGAGATAACGTGCGGCAATATTTCCGGCTCGGCATACTGTATGACATATTAAAATTTTGTCTCTTATACGTAATACTATGTGTATGAAAAGTGTCTTCCACCTGTTCAAACTAGAATTCCGGGTCCAGCTTGTAGAACGCGAGGATTTTGGTGATGCGCGACGCTTCCACATACAAGTTATCAGATCCCGATGGCCTCAGCGCGATCAGCGGCGCATTGCCTAGGTTCCTCGACGTCTTCGGAGTATCCGGTAATTTATCCGTCCCAGTAGCCATTTTGAAAATGTTGCTGGCGTCACTTTCCGAATTTCATTTTTCACACTAATTAATGTTCTGTCTGTTGATTCACAAAGGAGATCACCTCGGTATTCCCCACTGAGGAGATCACATAGTCTTATCTAAAATGTCAAACACAATTTCAACAAAATTAAAACAATTTATTACCTGAAGCGTCATCAATCGCTGTTGAAAATACACAAGAAAATTTGACAGAGTTTCGAATGTTTTTATTGTTCCGCTCTGCCGCTCCTCGTAAGTTTTGATTCGCTGATTGCTTCAACCAATGCCAATCCTTACGGCTTTCATGTCGATTCTCGATATGTCGCCACAAATAAGTTTGGCTAGAACAAATTTTTCATTAATTATACCTTTTTGAAGGATTTGTCAAATCATGTTACAAAATCCAACTTAAAACAAGTTGAAGTAGCAGGAGAGCGCTCCTGCCTGAAGGGTTTTGTAAAACAATTAGTAAATCAAACAAAATATTCTGCATATCAAAACTTGACATATACGGATTCCATAAATTGAGTTTGAAAAATTATTAGGGCTATTGTGTTTCAAATTTGCTGTCTTAATGTTTCAAGTGTTTTGACCCCATCGCTTTATTAGTCATGATAATACATCATTTTACAAACCATTTGTAAATTTTTTATCAAAATTCCCACATATTTGTAGTGTCTAGGTCCGTTGCAAATGTGTACCTCCCTAGTATCACGTGTTAATGTTGTTGTAATTGGTAAATATTCAATCCACTTTTACTTAGCTGTTTACTATTTAATTATTGTGAAATTTTCAGACTACATACAATTGCTTTCAAAATCTTAAATTGTAGTTTTTGGGAAATTTAAGGGTCCTATTTTGATTTTATATGCGAAAATTAAATGTACGCTTATCAACAAGGTTGATTGAATTTCGAGGTATTTGTTGTCCTTGTACTCCTAAAGTCTCACCTCTGTGATTTTTTTCAGATTTATTCGAGTCAAAGGTGACCAATCGCGAGGGGGGCACAAAACCTTCGTACATTTCTCCTTCCCCTGTACCCCTCAAAGCAAAATTTGTAATTTTAAGACCTGTTTTGAAAAGTTCTCTGCAAGACATTTCATTTGATACCAATATTGCCTACATGCGATGAAAATTTTTTTCCAGGGGCCACTCCCCAGTACGACGAGATCCCCTGTATGGAGAGAGACCCCCTTTAACACCTTATACATTTATTTTTGTGGTGAAACTTTGAAGAGGGCGTTGCTTTGCACCTACCTACAAAATTATATGTTTCTAGCTTATGTAGTTTACGAGAAAAAGTGGTGTGACACACGGATGGACAGACAGGACGTGATTTCAATAGTCTTTTGTAACATTACGAGGTGTGACAATTAAGTAATGAGACTGATTTTATTGCCACGCTTGTTGTAAACCTGAGACCTTGAAATTCCCTTTTCCTTCGCCGGCATCCTTCTCCTCTCCATTGATATATTTACCATCGCTCTAGCTTGTTTAGTTCACTTGCTGTGTCGCATTGAGGAGACGTGTGTTGGTGGTGCTCGTCGCGAAAACGGAGGAACGAAATCAAAAGCGACGCGTCGCGATAAAATTTTGCGCTAGATTGGGGGAAACAGCTTCCGAAACATACACTTAAATTGTTGATCTTTCCAATACAACCCGGAAACTAAACGCCAAAGCTTACAGTGGTTGTCTCCGTACGCTCCCCGCCCGAAAAAGGCTCGCATGAGTAAGTCAAAGGCGAAAACGATGATTATTGCCTTATTTGATAGCCGTGGAATCGTCCACAAAGAATTCGCTCCATCGCGGCAAACTGTAAATCAAGTTTAACATCGCCAAGTACTTGAAGGATAGCCAAAAGAGTCAACAGGGTGCGCCCAGAAATCACTCGTAACTGGCTCCTTCATCACAACAACGCGCCGTACCACACCGCCCTCAGCGTGTTGCAGTATTTGGCCTCAAAAGGGATCGCCGTGTTGCAACAGCCGCCTTATTCGCCCGATATGTCACCCTGTGACTTTTTTTTGTTCCCTAGAACAAAATCGGTGGTCGAAGGAACCCATTTTGAGTCGATTACGGACATCCAGGCGGCCGTGACGAGGGTACTTGTAGAAATCCCAGTCGAAGCGTTCCAGAAATGTTGCGAAGCATGGAAAACGCGCTGGAATCGTTGTATAGCTGCCCAAGGGGACTACTTTGTAGGGGATGGCAGAGTAGTAGAATAATTTTTATATATACGGTTTCCATGGAATTAGTCTCATTACTCTATTGTCAACCTCGTATTTTACGAAACCTTAAAAAATTAAGGCAGCAGGAGAGTGCTGATGCCGTAAAGATATTGTAAAATTACTATAAAATTATACTTCTGACTTATACATAAATTCCATAAATTGAGCTCGGAAAATTAACATATGGTTATCATGTATTTCGATTTGAAGCTATTTCATGAAAATTTAAGACACCTAAACGATTTTATCTACATGCGTAAAGTCACGCAAATTGCATTGGTCGGGCATGTAGAAATAATGAAATAACCAGGCTACCTAAAAGAACATTAAAAGGTAGTGTATACATGAGAAGTTCAGCGGTAAGACCGAGGACTTAATGGGAAGACACAATAGAAGCCGATAAAAGATCCTTGCTGGGAGTGATGAACTCGCGAATGAGGTTGCAGAACCGTGATGATTACAGAACAGTTATCCTGGAGGCCAAAACCCGACTTTAGCTGTGGTGCTATCGATGATGAAACGATTTGATTAAATTTTTCAAGTTTTTCTCTATTAGAGGCGCCCAATCGCAAATGGAGAGCGAGATATACAAATTTTGCATAAATTTCCCTTCTTCCTGTACCTCTCCATGCAAAATGTGTAAATTTTTGATATCTTCTCATAAAAACTTTTCATTTGATACCCTATATGATCAGCGTGAAAAGAAAATGTTGGGAGTAATCCCCATTAAAAACTTTTGCAAAAAATCGTAAAGTCTACCACTCGACAGATACCTACTTAATTTGGCGTTTTAACTGCTATGTGGAGTTCCAAAGGAAAATTGCTGTGACAGACAGACGGGTAATGATTTCAATACGGTTTTATAAGTTAGTACACATCCCTAAAAAGCGAGAGACCTTATTGCTAAGCTGGAGTTTCATTATAATAACTTTTCTAGAATTCAAATTGAAGCTCATCCACTTACGCATTAGCATTCACCGCCAAAGTTTAGAAACAGCGAAAATTGAATAGGCATAGAATGGCGTTACGAACGACAACAGACCAGGAAAAATAGGCAAAACAAAGTGGGTAGAAACTGAAATAGTGAAAATGAAAAGTATTGGAAGACGCTATGCAAAGATTGGTCCTGGAAAAAAAACATCTTCCTCAACGCCCCACTGAAATTTTAAAATACAGCTGCAAAATCTACTTCTTAGTTTATGATTCAGTAGGGTTGTAGAACTCCGCCGTAGACGGTCCCAAGCGTGTTTGAGAAAGGAGGAGGGTCCACTTGTTTGCCCAACCCACAGCTTCCATGATTCCTTATCTTAAACCCTACAGCCAAATGGTAGTAAATGTTCTTGGGGTCGCACATTGCGTTAGCTGGTTCCCTAATAATGGGACGTTAAGTGCCGAGAAATGCTATGAACTGCAAATACATTTGCAGCTCTGCTACTGAATCCTACTTAAAACCCACTTCTGAAGACGTAAGAGGGTAAAGGCGAGTCTGCCGTTCCTTATAACGGAATCGAAGTAATAACCATGGCACCGGAAGGAAGGTTGGGCGACGGGCTAACTTCCCGTTCCTTGAAAGCCCTACATTGTGTGGAAACCTACAGAATGGCCTTGGAATGAATTGGACTTACGGCAAGGACCTCGCAAACGGAAAAAGGACTATGGCGTTGGATCCTGGAATGTCAGATCACTCAATTTCCCTGGCGCTGTTTAGTATCTTTTACAACAAGCCCGTCAATATAAATTAAAAATACTGGAAATCCAGGAAACGAGCTGAACTAGAAATGACATTCAAGAAATGAGATCGCACATAGTACTAAAAAGTGGAAAGCCTACTTGAAAACGAGAATTCGGGGTGGTCTTTATTGTGGATAGGGATTATTGATTTTAAGGCAGTCAATGAACGGTTGTGTGCGACTTGGCGGATAAATGCAAACGCCCCGACCGATAGAAAGGATGAAGAAATGAAGGACACATTCTACAATCACCTGGAAATACTAGTCAACTCATTGCCTACAAACGATACAAAAATAATTCTGGATGATTTCAAGGCTAAGGTAGGCAATGAGATATTTCATTGGGGAGTGCCTGGATGATATTGCCTCCATGATGATGAAATAACAACGGCTTGCACCTGATTAACTTTTCATGCAGCAGAAATCTAGTCATAAGTTCGATTTTTTTCCCACATCGACGCATTCATAAAATGACCTGGGTACCACTGGATGGCAACACACAAAACCAGATCGATCATGTTCTGATCCAACAACGTTGGCCCTCGAGCATACTTGACGTCCGCACATACTCATTCTCAGATTATTACTTGACCAAATTAACCTATCAATGTCGTAAGTCAAAGAAATATTTGGCGAGGATCAGCTCGCTACAAAAATTTGACATCAAAAAGCTCGAAACGACGTCTGTGTCGAAAAATTTCATGGAGGCCTTCGATAACTAGCTGGCTTTTCTGTTTTTAGGTGCATTGCTGAAAACAAGCAAGGAACTCTGAATAGAAGTGAAAGTGGCCATTAAGACCATGGCAGAACACACAATCGAACATCAAGCCCGGCGCAAGAGAAATGATTGGTTTGATGATGAGTGCCAGAATGCGTTAAACAAAAAAAAAAAAAAAATCGGGCGTACAAAGAACGTGTGGATACAAAAACCACGACAAAGAGAAAACACTATGAAAATCTCAGAAGAGTAGCGTATAAGTTACTTAGAACTAAGAACAGAAAAAAATATGACGACCAATTGAGAAGCATGTATGTAAATATAGCGAGCAACAACACAAGACAAGCATACAAAGCAGTGAAAAGCCTGAAACGAGGCTATCAGCCTAAAAGTACGCTCTATTGTGATGACATCGACAATATCATGGCTGATGAAACCAAAATCAAGGAACATCATCATCATAGTTCAAGAGTCCTTAATCCTCTGCACAGCTCCAGAGCATTGGAGCCTATAGATGTTTCCGGAGAATTTTCATTATCATCTCCAATTCTGGAAGAAGTTTGTTCCACCATCAAAGCCCAAAAGAATGCCGGGTATGATGAAATTCGAACATAGTGGAGCTCCTTAAATATGTTGACAGTAGTGTTCATAAAACTGTTCACGAAGTCATCCAGCACATTTGGCTAGAAGAACATATGTCAAAAGGGTGGAGCCAATCAATTGTATTTCCTATCCACAAAAAAGGTAACAAGCTACAGTGCAAAAATTATAGAGGCATATCACTACTTTGTACAACGTACGAAATATTTTCAAAGATCTTAGAAAACAGTATCAGATAATACGCCAACGGCTTTATTGGGAAGTATCAAGGTGGTTTTAGAGTAGATAGATCGACAGTAGACCAAGAGTTCAAGTCAAACAGGTGCTTGGAAAATGCTGGGAAATCCACATAAATGTTCACCAAATTTTTGTTAACTTCAAGCAAGCATACGACAGTATTGATTGTAACGCACTGTACCAAATAATGCTTTGCTTTGGTATCCTAGCCAAGTTAGTCCATCTTACTAAAGTGGCAATAACGTCCACAATCTGCAAGTCTGCATCAATAACCGACCCATCGATATCTTTGACACAAATATTGGACTAAAGCAGCTAAATGGGCTGGCCCTTTTTATATCCAATTTGGCTCTGGAGTACGTCATAATCTGTCGATACACGAGATACATTACTATACAAGCTGAGTCAACTTATAGCCTATGCGGATGACATCAACATCTTGTCACGGTCATTAATAACTGCCAAAGAACTTTTCCTGAAATTCGACAGCAAAGCAAAGCCAGTAGGGCTACTAATCAATGAAAATAAAATAAACCTCATGACCCAGTCGAGGAAAAATACCTCAAATATACAAAATACTACGCTTGGCGAACACAGTATCGAGAACGTGGGTGAATTTGTGTATTTAGGCGTGAAAATAACTAGAACCGGTAATGAAAGAGACGAAATATACCGAAGAATAGAGCTCGCAAATAAAATATTTTATTCGGTTTTGACAATCTTGAAGACCACTGCATACACAGGAAAACAAAGCCCCAAGTATGATAAGACCTGTTTTATATTATGGGTGTGGAACATAGTACATTCACCTAGTACCCACACCTTTCATTTACCCTGTGTTGCACACTTTTTGAATTTCCCCAGGGGCACGTTAGCTGGTCCGGAGCACGTCAGCTGAGCTCCGGTCTGACGCGTTCAAGAAACAATGCAAAAAGTAAATAAAATTTCGAACGCACGTGTTCTTTTACGCATTTCAGAGCATGGGAGTGCTGCCAGATCCTAATGAAAAACTAAAAGATTGCATGGAACGAATTTGTTTTTCTGCAAAGTTATTGATTTTTTGACATATGGTAATCCTGAAGTCTCTCATCGAAGCATATGTTTATATTCGCGCCAATCCTCGCGTCAGCATTTTCCTACCTACCTGCTACCGAAGATTTATGGCTCGCTGTTTGGCTTGTGTTTTTCCGGGGGGTTGATGGAGTGTGAATATTATTTGAGTATACTTTGGTGTGGAACATGGACCATAACCCAGCGACAGGTCCTGGGCGAATAATTGGAGCGAGGTTATATTGGGACCAATGGCAAATTTGATACAACCATGAGCTGTATGAAATATTTGATGAGCCGGATGTCTCAATGATTGTAGGACTGCGGAAGCAGCAAAGTGCTGGCCACATGAATCGTATGGACAAACGACGGATACCCAAAAAGGTATTCGTTGGGAGAACTGAAGGGTGGAGATCAGTGGGGAAACCAAGGAAACGCTAGTCTGACTCTTTCGACGAAGACAATTCATTGCTGCTCTGATTTCAAAATTGGAGGACGTGGTCAATGGACCGAGACAGTTGGAGGCACTTGTTGCAGGAGGCGAAGGCCCGAGAGGGGCTGTAGTGCTACAAAAAAGAAGAAGAGAAATATTTCCAGGAAATTTGTATTTTCATCTGAGTCATAAATTCTTCAGAAAGAAATACTGCTGATGAAATAAAAGGTGTATTTGGACATATTTAGAGTAGTAAATAAATAATATATTCTCAGAATTTGCTAAGTACCTTGAAATAAATTAAATAACATCTCGCAGTTTCGTACGAGGTGACCGAAACACTCCTTAGGAGCTGCCACATCAGTCACCTCGGGGCAGCTCGACTGCAGGGTTCCAGATGACCACGAACCCATATATATATATATATATATATGTTGCAGCATGGCAGTGCTGCAAGCTCTATCGAGCAGTAATTTCCACATTTACGCAGTGGTGGCGAACTTATAAGAAAATTTTGTTTGAGGATTGCTGGTTACGAAACTGCGAGATTTTTAATGGAACCAGCCTATATGCTGGAACCAGCTGAAGTCCATCGAGCGAATGATGCTATTATGTTGATAGCTAAAATGCTCGGGTGAAAGAACAATGTAGTTCTTTCACTTAGGACAACCAGCAATCCTCAAACAAAATTTTCTTATAAGTTCGCCACCACTGCGTAAATGTGGAAATTACTGCTCGATAGAGCTTGCAGCACTGCCATGCTGCAACATATATATATATGGGTTCGTGGTCATCTGGAACCTCGCAGTCGAGCTGCCCCGAGGTGACTGATGTGGCAGCTCCTGAGGAGTGTTTCGGTCACCTCGTACGAAACTGCGAGATTTTTAATGGAACCAGCCTATATGCTGGAACCAGCTGAAGTCCATCGAGCGAATAATGCTATTATGTTGATAGCTAAAATGCTCGGGTGAAAGAACAATGTAGTTCTTTCACTTAGGACAACCAGCAATCCTCAAACAAAATTTTCTTAAATAACATGATTTAAGAGAAAAGCATCGTTTTCGTAACAAAAGCCTATCCTGATTCAAGATTCCATTGAATGTAATTACTTTCATCGTTCATGAAAAATCACTTGAAACTATTAGTACCACAATTAAGGAAGCCTGATTCGCAGAAAATGCTCAATCTTTCCAGCGCTTATTTAAAGAGCCTCATTAACCCATTTCTTTGAAAGCATCTTCACTAAAATGAAGAAGAATGTAATCTCGAAACTATTTTGATAAAGTCTATTAAATACTAAGAACGTACCATCATTAATTTTAGACATAATCTTCCACCCATCATTCATCCTAATAGTCACAAGTGTAAGGAGATTCTTTCTTGAATGATAATGAGTTGATGATAGAGTAGAATTACATGTTAATAACGTACAGCACATAGTCGTACGTCCACATGGCACACCGAATAACAATTTTATGCAATAACGACATTTAGATACACTCATCTTTCCACACTCGGTATTGTCTTCATTTCATATTTGCTTAGCTCATTTACACCACCGAAAAAGCATATAATTACCGTCAGCAAAGATGTAGTAGACAAAATTGCTAATGAAAACAGTGGCGAAAATGATGTTAATGTGTGCACGCCTTCACAAAGGTAAACATTAGAATAACAACTTCATCTAAAGATAAAAGATACTTTTGGCTGGCGAAAAGTACACGGAAATGAAACGATAAATTTGTTTGGGGGGGAATGAGATTTGTCGAGTTTGGGTTAACTTTTTGACTGTATTTCTGGTTTCTTAAGTAGCATGAAGACGTTCTTCAGAGAAAATGGAATTACGTTTATGAGTATCATTAGTGCGCTTCGTGTTGAGAACTACTGAAGAAAATGAAGATATTAATTAATGAAAACAATCAACAAGCTCATGTTTCCTAGGGGAATAAGATGAATTCTTCGAATCACTTGGGGAAAGACGTTGTTCCGTTATTATGTGGTCGATGAATTCCTCATCACATTTGATTTTTATTCAAAATTGTATCAATATAATTATTGCCTAAGGGCACTCGGGAAATGGGAGGCTTTTAGATAATTTTCAAAGATGTGCTTTGAGAAATATTTTACGTTCATCACCTTTTTTTAACGAACGGTTTATTCCAAAAAAAGGTTTCATGAAAATTTGAAAAAAAGGGCAATTCACGAGAAGCGAACAGTGGAAAAATGTTAGGTTTTGGATTTTGTTCAAAATTAGGTAAATGCATTTCCAGAGAACCTGAATAAATGTACGCTATTTATTTTTTCGTCGTGCCTTGTTCCCCATGAGTTCAAAGAATTGTAAAAATTGGAGGAATAGTTTTTAGGAAGCTGTTAATGTAGTTAATCAAATGGTTGAATCATAAGCATACAGTGTTTTTTTTTTTTGCGAAAATCAAATTTTTCCGTAGAAATTTATTAATATTTGAAATTAGATTTTTTTCGTCTAGTAAATCCGAAGTTAACATTGTCAGTCCAATTTTCCAACTTCGCATGTTTTCATAATTTTATTTTTACCTTAAAATATATTTCGTTGCGTAAAAATGTTATGTACACAATTTTAGGCTGGTATCCCAATTTCTTTAGAAGATATGCGACAAAATACGAAGGCGCTGCATGGCGCGTGGTACTGGGAGATTTCATAGTGTAGCTCTCTTACTCCTCAACGCATGATAACCTTGTAGAATGCAAATAAAACAAAAAGAGAGAAGCGAATTATGTTAATCATTTTCATTAGAAAAGAAAGATCTATAACAATTATGCTTACAACAAAATATTGCCCAAATGCTCGCCACTGCTACGGTGGCATACTTTTATCCGATGGTCTATATTTTCAATGACTTTGAGACATAAATGAGGTTCAATGTCGTTAATGTGCTGAATTATCTCATCCTTCAGCTCTTGAATTGTTCCTGGCTTATTGACGTACACTTTTTCTTTTGAATATTCCCAGAGAAAGAAATCCAACGGTGTCGAATCACATGAAGGTGGCGGCCAATTAACATCGCCGCAATGCGATATAGCACGGCCATTGGATTTCTCGCGCAAAAGAGCCATTGTTTTGTTGGCTGTGTGGCAAGTGGCGCCATCCTGTTGGCACCACATATTGTCTAGGACCATAACTTCAATTTCTGGTCACAAGAAGTACCTTATCATCTCGCAATAGTGAACACCATTCACGGTAACTGCTCGGTCGTCCTCGCTTTTGAATAAGTACGGCCCGATGACACCGCCAGCCCATAAACCGCATCAAACAGTCACTCTTTGTGAATTCATGGGCTTTTTAACAATCACTCGTGGATTCTCATTGGCCCAAATGCGGCAATTCTGCTTGTTGACGAATCCACTGAGGTGAAAGTGTGCCTCGTCGCTGAAGATGATTTTCTTTGTAAAGTCACCATTCTCTTCTGTCTGTTCAAAAAACCATTCGGCGTATAGCTGACGCTTGAAATGGTCAGTAGGCTTCAGCTCTTGAGTGGATTGAACCTTGTAAGCGCATAAATTCAAATCTTTATTCGAAATTCGCATCAGTGATGTTCGTGAGATGTTCAATTGTTGGGCGTTTCATTCTTTGCTTACGTGTGCGCGTCTTTCGAAGGAAACATTTCAGTAGTCAATATTGACCCTGTGGAGTCACAATGCAGTCAAACATCGAGTGATGTGCAAAACACTCAGAATGAGCTATTTATTTCCAGAGATAATGAATATAATACTATTTCGACCAAGGTAGTTAAAAGAGAAGTTCAATGTCGCGTCTACACTTACTTCCACGTAAATGTTAATGCTTACTATTGCACCTGAGTCTTGTAGTGAACATAAACTTGCATAAGAATTTGATACATCGCGTGGATAAGCAAAAAAGAAATGCGATTGAGCCTTGTGAGTAATCCGGTATTTTTATATCAGCCAATCTTTGTAGTGGCCGTGAGCTGTCAGCGAAGACCGGAATTTTGGTGGAAGTTTTTTTATCTTTGAGAAAATATCAGTCGAGTTATGTCTGGTAAGAAAGATTTTATATCTGTAAAACGAAATGATGGTGAAAGAACACCCTTGCAAAAAAAACTTTTAAAGTGCAATTTTGATGAGTTGCATTAGGAACTCAAAACAAACTACCCTGGTATTAAAGTCGGCTTAACAAAGCTTTTCACATTGAGATATAATTAATGTATTCTTGCTGGAGATTCTGCTATACAACTTGTGTGTATGTACATATCACCAGAGTGGTGAGTGGATGTTGGCAGAAGGAAACATTCTCATACTGCGGAAACTAATATGCACCTTCCGTCTTATAAAGAGTATCTGAGAATGATAGTATGCCTCAGTCCCTCATCCATTTGTTATTTGGTGGTGCCAAAATCATCTTCAGGTGAATTCTGTATATCTTTTCCTATATCAGATGCCATTCGTGATCATTTAAAAGCCGTTTTTGATGACAATCAAATTCCAAGTGCCTAGTTTGAGTAATGAATGGGTATAGACCGCTTTTCGATAGCCTCTCAAGTGCTCTTCGCAAATGATATTGTTAATAGCTTCTGTAACACTTCTAATTTCTTGAAGCCGCATGCCTGTATTGCTGAACAACAATCACATTAATTCAAACTGTTAAAAAATACAGTCACTGAATGTGAAATTTCGATTCAGGGTAATTTTGTCAAAAATTCTTCTTCTTCTTCCTTGAAGCACTACAGCTCCTCTCGTGCCTTCGCTTCCTGCAACAAGTGCCTTCAAAGGTCTCGGTCCATTGTCCACGTCCAGCAATTTAGAAATCCAGGCAGTGATGAACTATCTTCGTTGACCGTGTCGGACCACCGTATCCTCGGTTTCACCACTGGTCTTCACTCTTCAGTTCTTTCAACGAATACCTTTTTGGGTATCCTTTGTTCATCCATACGATGCACATGGCCAACCCGGAATAAATTTAAAATTATAGCAATATTTGCTACTTCATTGTTTTACTAAACCTTCCGACGTATAATAAAAGCAAAATTCTACTTATTTGATTAAGTAATAGTTAAATAATGGTAATAACCCATTATATATTCGCTCGAACTAACTGATTTTAATTTTCTATTAAAAAAATTATTTAATTATCTATGTGTCAAGTAAGACTATCACACTGAAAAATTGCGCAGTACTGCGCACACTACGACACCTTTGTATTTTAGTTCATATCTTTCAAATCAATTGAGATACCATTCTAAAATTTTGTGCACAATATTTCTATGTCACAAGCTATATTTAAACTATAATAAAAATATTAAATGAATTCCTAAGAAAAACATTTGATTTTCTAAAAACACTACATATTTCTTATTCAAACCATTTGATTAAATCAGGTGGTTGACCCAAATAGAGCATATGTCTTAATAAGGTCTATTTTTTGAATTTCCCACTTCATGGTTTCAAATGGCCGCCAATGTTTGTAGATGTGTGCGTGTACATAAATTAACGCCCTCAAGCACAGCAAATGACCTGTGCTGCGAGCGTGCTGGAGCCTGCAGTTGAAAACAAACAACGACGTGGAGCGCACGCTTGTTTTTATAAAATTCTAGCAGAGTAAACAGTACGTATTTTTATTTTAACAAGGTATGCTGTGTTTTGTCTATAGGATAATTATACGTGTAGCCATCTCCTCACATGAGTGAAAATGCTGTAATATAGGTGTATTTCATATAATTTTTGTTTTGTTTATCCACGTACCATGCCCTAATAAAGCCTACAAAAAATGTATGGGCCTTATAACGGCACAGGTACAGGTCTTATTAGGACTATGTTTTATGTCAGTTAGAAAAATATCGCAGTTTAATAGTAAACCCTTGTTTTCAATAAAATCATGGAAAACGAATCACCAGCTTCTACCACAAGGAAAAAAAGGGCTCAATTGACTTCGCAACAGATCGAAAACGCAGTTAAATTGGTAGAAAGGGGTAGATTATCTACATATGCTGCTCAGATACAAAACCCCAAGAAGAACCCTACGAAACCATCTAGCGAGTGGGTCGACTACACGAAAGCTAGGTTGGTCGGCTGTATTTACTACAGAACAAGAAGCTGGACTTGTCAGAAAAATCATACGTTTGGCTGATGTTGAATTGCCGTTGACATCAAAGGTGTTGCGCGTACAGGCTTTTTCATTCTGTAAAATCAAGAAAATTCCAAACGCTTTCAATGATGACAAAAACGCCGCGGGGAAGAAATGGTTGAGGTTGTTTCTCAAACGACACCCTGAAGTAGCTCGTTGTAAAGCACCGATGATGAATCCAGCTCGTGCTCAAAAATTAAATAAAGAGAGAATGATCGCTAACATTTTTTTTAAATACAAAAGTGGGCTGGATAGACTTGGAATTGAACATAAACCTGAAAGCATTTACAACATCGATGAAAAAAATTGTCCTATATTTTTGCACCATCGCCAGACGGTTTTGACAGCCAAAAGGAGATAAAGAGTTCATTAAATAGCGAATGAGCATGCTGAAAGTGTGACTGCGGTAGACTGCGGAAATGCTATCGGATCAGCTATTCCGCCAATGATATTGTTCAATAGCAAGTGACTAAAGCCAGAATCCCAAGACCATCTACCTCGAGGTTCTCTGGTGAAGATGACGCCAAAAGGAAGTATGACGACAAAAACTTTCATACAGTTTATTAATTATTTGCATAAATACAGAACATCAGGGCCATGTCTCCTCATATTTGGTGGTGCAAAATGCCACCTGGACTTTACTCTTGTCGGGGAAGCTGAGAAATGTGGCATTACCTTATATTGTCTTCCAAGCTACAGCCCATGAATAAATCTGTTTATCGTTCTTCTGAGCACCATTTGGACCAAGAGTTGATTAAATACGTCACTCAGCATCCCGAACGAATCCTTAACAAGACAAACTTTAACGTCATTTTATCACAAGTATGGCCAAAATGTATGACTATTACCAATATCTCAAATGGGTTTTTCGCTACAGGGTTATATCCATACAACCCAATGCTATTTCTGAAGAGGCGTTTGCGCCCTCTGCGTTATTAAAACTTCTAAGTCCTGCAACAGTGAGAATATTGCTGTCTTATCTAATGAATGAGGAGAAAAAGAGATTTCAACTGCAAATGTGGTAGATTCAGATGGGTCAGGCATAAATACTGAGAATTTGCCACTGTTCTTGCTCTCAAAGAACAATCCACAGAAGATAGACAATCAATCAATCACGTGTGAGATTCATGAATTTTTACCAACTCCTAAGTTTAAAATTGTAGCGGCTGTCTCTAAGTTACAGGCCTCAAGAGGTAACAAAAGATTTGTTTGGTGACAGTGCTACGAACTCCACATCACAGATTACTGTAACATCGTCAAAAGTAGACAATGTTTCTGGCATTTCATCCATGGCTGTACATCTGCACAACCGGCAGTTACTGCAACGCGAAAGCGAACGTTACGGAATCTAAGCCAAAACGTCACGATAATAAACCTTCTTGGTACTGTCTAGCTTGTAAAGAAGATCGAGTTGATGATCTGCGACAATGTTTTACTTGTGGCGTTTGGTATCATGAGGTGTGTGTTGGACTCACAACCGCTGATAAAATATTTTACTGTCCAGGGAATTGTTAAAAAAAAAGATGAAAAAGCCTGATTAATATAGTACTTTTGCATGATGAGAAACTCGTTAAATCTGATCTAAAATGATCAAAATTAATTAATGGGATCTCATTAGATTCAATATTAGTATTGAAAACGTTTTGTCTTTATTAAGAAGTTGAATGCTTACTTGTTTTTATTAAGGCTTTATTAAGACACGGGGTTCCAAATAAGGCCAAAGTGACATTTTAATTATTTGTGTTCACAAAAGTGTGATTTTTGTTTCTGAAGCAATTTTGTTTGATTTCTTACAAAGTTTACTAAATAAACATAAGTATTTCAAATAACCAGTGCATTTTTATTAGAAACCTCTAGTTAGATAATAAAAAATTTAAGGTAGGCCTTATTTGGATCACCTACTTTCCATTAACAGCTTTCGTAGAATCCCTTCCTACAATTTGTTCAATTTTTCGAAGTCGCATATTTGGGCAACCAGGTTCGACGAAAAAAATGTACACTTATTCAGAAGTATTGTACAATTAACCTAATTATGAGCAAAATCCAAAGCCTGACATTTTTCGCTGTCCGCTTCTCGTAAAATGCCCCCAATAAATACATTAAATTTTCTTAGAAGACCTGTGTTGGAGAAAATATCGATAATATGAATACCATTAGTTCCAGGAGCAAGACCTAAGCCTAAATCACCGGTGACTAAATGCTAAGGCCAAGAAATAGTTGCAGAAATCATACTCCATTCGAGAAGTATTAGGCTTAGGACCATGTTGTTTAAGAGATTTTTCGATGTGGAATGCAAGTCAAATGTATGACTAAATTTTTGCTACATGCAAAGTCAATCAGATGCAAGCCATTGTCAGTTTTTGCATCGTGTAGGCTATTTTCTCAAGTCGTTCCCCGATGAGATCGGCCATTGCAAACCTTAGCGTTGAAATTTCCCAGATTTATTTCTGTGTCGTTTGCACCGATCTGACATTCCAAAAGCCAATATCATAGTCCTTTTTAGGTCTTTGTAAAAAATTTTTTTACAAAGACCTACTAGTTTCGCGACCTGTCTGTCCGTCTGTCCATCCGTCCGTCTTTCCGTCTGTCCGTGCGTCTCAGCTGATTTCCTCAGAAACTATAGAAGCTAGAATATTCAAACTTTGTGAAAAGGTCAGAAATGATGGTCTCTCAAAAGTTAAGGCCTTGACAAAAAATTTAAAATATGTTTAAGGAGGGTCCCCCCTTATAACGAATTGGCCCTTAAAAATTTTTTTTTAATCAAAGGTAGTCGAGTGGGGTATCAAATGAAAGGTCTTGATTAGAACTTTTAGAATCTGAAATGAAAAAATCAATTGATGAATTAGGGGGTCCACGGGAAGGCAAAATGTACCCAAAATTGGTGTCCCCCCCCCCCCTCGCGATTGGACGCCTTTCGGCCGAAAAATCTGAAAATTATCACGAATATGGACCTTTATGAGTACAAGGGCAACAAATACCTTAGAAATCCAAATTCGCTCAACTTTGTTAATAAAAGTATGATTTGTAGATTTTACATTTTTGCCCATAAAATCAAAACGGTACCTTTAAACTTCTTGAAATTTTGCAATTATATAGACTGACATAAGATATATATGTTCGCAAAATTTAATTGAGATCGAATCATAATCAAGTGAGTTATAGCCCTTTCAATTATATGGAATTACAACAACGATAACACGTGTTTATGGTTCATATAGGGTTTTCCAATAAGAGGTGTTATTTTGATATTAAAAGAAAAATGCCATTTTTTAAAATAAATGATCGGATGTTTAGTTCATTATAAAGAAGAAGATACATATGCCGTTAATAGCAATAATTAACATTGGGCAAATAACCACTACGACACGCTTACAGGACCATATCCTCTTCATGAAATTTTCCATAGCCAAATCGCAAAGTGGCTGCCCTATGTCCTCGATAGCCTCACGAATTTCATCTTTGAGATCTTGAATTGACGCTGGGCTATTGGCATAGGCCTTCTCTATCACGTGGCTCCAAAGGAAGAAGTCGCAAGGTGTTAAATCAGAAGATCTATTCAAAATAACACCTCTTATTGGAAAACCTTATATATATTTAAAATTGACTTAGGTACTTTTATTTTCTTTCAATTTTCATGAAAATATAAGGAATAGTGTTTAACTTGAACATGTTCAATCGGCCGAGCATTCAGAAATATCATTTAAGCTAGATTAAAATGGCGGCTGCACTGTGCTTATGAAAGAAACTGTGCATCTTTTGTATGAATTTGAACGATTTCATATCTAAGTATTGGATGAATAATTCAAGTTATCGATTCACGCCATTAGAAAACTTGCTTCTAACCCAGGATGTTTACAAAGACCTTCTGGTAGGAGCACTCTCCTGCTTACTCAACTTGTTTCTATTTAAATTAATTTCTCTGAATCCAGTCCACTTCTAGGCTCTGTTGCAGGTTTCGAAACAGTGTAAGATTTTTCAGGGACACGGAGCTAGCTCATTGCCCAACCTCCATTCTGGTAGCATAGTTAATACTTTCGATTCCGTTATCAGGCGCGGAAGACTTGCTTTCACCCTCTTACGTCCCAACAAAGGAGGAGTAAGTACAATTTAGTAGCAGGGCAGTAGATGTATTTACAGTTATTTGCATTTCTCGGCATTTAGTGTCCCAGTATTAGGTAACTACTAAACGTAATGTGCGACTCCGAAAACATTTGCTACCCTTTGTTCCTGGGATTTTGAATTGAATGGTGGAAGCTGCAGGTGAGGAAAACAAGTGGATCCGCCCTCCTTTCTCAACTGGGCTTGGGGCTCACTACAATGGAGTTAGTAAACTCATATGATTACCCTTAAATGCACTAAATTTGGTATGTGGGTAACTTGTAACAAGCTTTTATATTCTATCAGTTTCAATAAAATTTAATCGTCTTTACGGAAGTTATAGCCGTTTGCATATTCTTTTATTGCAACAAAAACAATTATTGGTTTTTGTACCATTTAGGACATTACACTTTTGATTGGACCTTTATCAAATAACAACAAGCTTGGTATACAGAACAACGCTCAGGGTTTTATAATCAACCTACCATATGCAGACACCAATAATTAATAAACTCACAAAAAACTTTAGCGACACCTACACAGATCTACATATGTATAGTCGCTTTAAGAGAAAAACCATTGTTATTTCATTTTAACCTGCCACCATTTCGTTGCAACATTATTAATAACCATGAATTCATTGAAATCTTGAAGATGTTTTTAATTATTCATTTTTTCTGGTAATAAGGAGAAGATTTAATCAAAAGTTTAGTGTCGGGTTCGATGGTAGAGAAACCACAGATTGTTTTTAATATATTCTGAGAACATTTACACGGCTATTACCTCCGTAAATATAATTTAACTTTATTGAAAATTCTATAAGGCGAGTATAAAAATATATCCTTGGACTACATAATTTAAATTCAAGGGTACACATATGAATTCACTAAGAAATATTTTATTTTTATAAATTGTGTTATTTATAACAAAGTTGAGTGAATTTTAGCCTTTAAGGTATTTGTTATTGTTGTATTCATAAGGACTTACGATCGTGATCTTTTTAGTTTTAAAATATACGAAAAAGCCTCAGTATGAAAACACCGACTCTCGTTAATTTAGCAGTTTGATAAATTTTTCTCTTCGATATATTGTGCTTCTAATCGGTCTCATGCTTTTCGTACAAACCACTACACGCACGGATATTTCCTTTCGAAAACTCTTAATCTTTCTATAGTACTAGCACTTTGGCTGTACCAGACCTGACATCCATATGTCAAAACTGGTCTAACCAGGGTGTTGTAACAGATAACTTTGACCTTTTGATCGATAAATCTGGCATGAAAAAGTCTTCGGAAGGCCATGACTACTTTTTTTGCTTTATTGATCATCATTTTGACATGTTCAATATAGTACATTTATTGGTCGAGATGAACACCGAGGTATCGATAACAAGATATATGTGGAACCCGTTGTGAACTAATCTCGCCGGCCATAATGTGAAAATTCTTCTAATAACGTTTAAGTTCTTGACTGGAAACCTGTAGTGTGGTACCAAACAAAATTTTTTCGCACTTCTGCGCATTGATTTTCATTCGCCAAGTGTCAGTGTAGAGCTGCACATCATTGCGTGAATCATACACTTCAGCTTGCTGCCGTCCTGAAATAGGTAAATCCACTTTTCTTAGACAGGAAGGATGTGACGTCGAGAGTAAGAAAACAAGACGCATGAGTCCACTCTCACGAATGAGTACCTATCTGAGGTGCCTCAGAAAATTTCCTAAGTCTCAAGGCAATCATTCATCCGTCAATAGCTCAAGGAGAAAAATCCGTACGGGAGATTGGAAATGCGTTCTTGTTATCAGGATGAAACCAGCCAGGACGCACATCTCCTGTATCTTATACGTGTTCAGTTGTTGACGGCTGATAATGAAATGGACCCAACGATACAAATACATTGAAAAAAATGTGTATTGTATACAAAACGAGCATGGGCCATTTAGACCTGAGACAGGATTCAGCTAACCTGAATGTTGAAATGGGTCGCAGTCCTGTTCAAGGTAACGTCTAGCCTGGCCTATTTAACATATTTTGAAGATAACTGTGAACTTTTGTAGCTTTTGTTCTGCCGCATAAATGATCAGATCATCAGCAAACGCTACCAATGATCACGTTGGTGAGATATTAAAATCAAAGCCGTTCAGTGCCTTGCGAATGAATATTGAGAAAAGTAGTGGAAGTCACGCATTGTCGTCAGATTTCTATCAGTTGCTGTCCTGAAGAAGTTTAAAAATTAGTCCATCTAACCACATCGTATCAACCCAATTTGATAGTGTACGCATTCTTATGGGTTTCAAGCTTATCAGTAAGTACATTTTTATATTTGTTCAATAAATTCATATAACATTCATTCATTTTATTAACTGAAATCTCATAGCTATCAACAGATTTGCACCTTTTGATAATATTCAAAAGAGTAAGCCAAACCGCGTCCAATAATAATTTGACTTTGATCAGGCATGACAGACAAATCAGCTTTAATACGTTATACGATATCTGAACGCTCAAAACACCCAATAGTATTATTGGGGCATGTTTATAACTACCAAAAACGCGTTTTGATTCGATAAGCAGTGGTGACTTAAATAATGTTTTTGTTTGATAAAAATTCTCCAAAATCACGGTAATGGATGATCTGTTACCAATTTCAAATTTACTATTTTCAACATATATATCAAGTTTAATCTTGTAGGCTAGCGTTGCGGTACCATGAGGTGGGCTCTTTTCCCTGGCAGATGGGCTCACAACAAAAAATTCTGCATTCACGAATTATTCGATCTACTATCTCGGTTTGACGGTAACCTTCGGTAACCAACCGAAAGAATGAACTGAGGAAAAAGATGCAAATACTCGATTAGCGCGCGCTGGACGCGAGACGATTTATCGTCTTTACTCCAAATAGTTACGACTCCCAACTAAAAGTTGGGCACCCAGGTTGAAGCGGTATTCCCTCGCCCCCCCATCCAAATCAAGATCCATTGTAGACGTGGCCGTTTGTTTTTCACTTGCATGAAAAATTCATCTAAAAGCAATTTATATAAATTCTCCGGTAAACGAAAAAATGTTCATATGATGGAATCATATAAAACTTTAACATAAATAAGAAACCCGTGTAAAAAGCCACTCTACCCAGCAAGAGCTTCTGTAACCACTGAGAAAGGAAGGAGCACCAGTCCGATGGCTAGCTCAAAATAGGAGTATGCAGCCACCTTGGCCGACCCCATACCCGTTAAAAAGAAGACCGAGGGGTTTGTTCATCTAGGAATTCATATTTCTTTATTTACGACAGAAAAATTCAATATAATAGACATATAACAAATCTTAAAAAATTATTATTTAAATATAATTTGACCAAAAAAAGAAAAAAAAATAATCTAGATGACAAAATTTGGAATCATAAAATTTAATTTAATAGAAACATAGTAAAATTTAAATAAATTAGTTTGAAAATGTAAAATACAAGATAAAATACAAAATTTTAAAATTTAGCATAATAAAAATATGAAATAAATTTGAATGAGTAAATTTGAAAGAAAATTTTAGTAAACATATGTAGTCCTTACACCAAAATTTAGGATAATAACATTTAATATAAAAAAACAGATTAGAATATTTTATTCTTATTAATTTAAATATTAGCAAAAGAAAACAAAAAACGAATAATTTTTTTAAACTCATTTATAATTTAAATAATTTTTAACTACTTGTCTTATGAATGTGTCTTACTTTTATTATTGATCTATAATTGGAAAATTTATATATCCCTCCATATAATATTATAAAATAAATTTTTTTATGTATTATTCTATATTTTATTATTGTTATTATATATTTTATTATTATTTTTATTATATATTTTATTATTATTTTTATTATTTGCTGGGTATTATTGTGTATTTTATCACTATTTTCCTTTTCCTTCTGAATTATTTAGTTTTCTATAAAAACTTTTGCAAATAACATTCGATCTTCAATTTTAGCTAAAACAATCTTACAAAAAAAACAAATTATAGGATCCTCCATTAAACGCAGATTTAAAATATATGTATTGGCAGTAAATGAAAGGATTAATAAGCCTTACTAACTTTCTTTAAATGATTTTACTTCGTCAGCAGTTATACTTGTCGTTGTTTGTGCTTTGTCATCCGTATCTTTAATTTCTTCTTCTTAGCGCTACAGCCCCTCTCATGCCTTCGCTTCCTGCATATAGCGTCTCCAACTGTCTCGGTCTATTGCCCGCGTCCTCCAATTTTGAAATCCGAGCAGCGATGAACTGTCTTCGTCGACCGAGTCAGACCAGCGTTTCCTCGGTTTCCCCACTGGTCTTCATCCTTCAGTTTCCCCGACGAATACCTTCTTGGGTATCCATTGTTCGTCCATACGATTCATGTGGCCAGCCCATTGTAGCTTCCGCAGTCTTACAATCGTTGAGACCTCCAGCTCATCAAAAATTTCATACAATTCATGCTTGTATCGAATTCATCATTGGTCTACGTCTAGCTTCGCTCCGATTATTCGCCTCAGGACCCGTTGCTCAAGGGCGTTCAATATATTTGCGGGAGCTTGGGTTAGGGTCCATGTTTCACACCCATGGCATAGCACAGCTCTAATCAGAGATTTGTATGCTTGGAGCTTTGTTTTCCTGTGTATGCAGCTGGTCTTCAAGATTGCCAATACTGAATAAAATATTTTATTTGCGAGCTGTATTCTTCGGCGTATTTCGTCTCTTTCATTGTCAGTTTTCGTTATTTTGGTGCCTGAATACACTAATTCGCTCACATTTTCGATACTGTATATCTTTAATTTCATCATATGTACTTTTCTTTCCTACCCTTTCCTTTTTTTAAGATAATGCATCAAGATATCATGGAGCTGTAGTTTTAAAACAACAATTCGATACCTATCGGTTCTTTGCACCGTGTCACCAATTTTGTATTTGTAATAATTGCATTTCGCCAGCGAAAGTGTTACGACAGGATGATTATTATTAACAGGTTTTTGGGGATCTCCCGTATAAGTTCACTTGACTCACACATAGAGTATTTTGCGGGGCGAACTGCTCGATTAATACACACCTGGGATTTGAAAAATTGGAAAAAGATCAAGGATATAGATGTTTATGAGCACAACAACAACAAATACCTTAGAAGTCAAAATTCGTTCCACTTTGTTAATATTAGTATAATCTTCGAATTCCGTATTTTCCCCAATCAAATCGTATGGGTACCCTTAAACTCAACGATATTCCATATTTAAGTAGTCTTATAGAATGTCCTAGTGCACTGTGTAGCCATTTGAAATTTCCCCAATTACCACAAAAATCACACACGGTTTTGGTATTTTATGGACTTTCCATCAAAGAAGACACTAGAGATTTAATCTGATCTTAATATTTTCAAATAAGATCAATAACATAAATATTTTTGGGAATTCATGATTTGAGTGGTTTCCGTTATTTTGCAAAAAATGGCAACTTATGAAATAGAGAAACAATGGGTTTTCTTTTAATCGTGCACATCTATCTGATATATTTCTTGAATTTATTCATTGCTGGTGACTGCATTTGATAAGTTGCGTACAAAACCCTTCTGATATGAGCGTAGGTCTGTCTACCCAAATTTTTTTAATATTGCAAACACTCGCTTAATGCCTTTTTCGAGGACATTTATGCCACATACACTTTTTATACATATGTACAATCTTTACCTAGCAAACCATAAAGTAGTGAACGCACCCGTGAATGCACCGCTTGTATGCATTAAGTAATTCATATAAACCCTAATTGAACTTCGACAAGGAATTCATCTATTTACTTCTCGTCGAATGTGTACGCGTTTCCACTATCGAGAACTTTTCACACGTCTTACCCCCCGTACCGGGTCGTGTGTATTTATGGATTGCTCTTCAGGGTTTCGAATTTCCTCTTATCAATTAATTTAATCGACTAGCAATAAACTGAATGCCTATACTTATTCATTTCCAATAACTTTGAGCATACATTATGCGGACGCTGCCTATTGCAGCGTCGTTTATGGAATTAAAGTTTTCTATGCGTAGGATAAGGGATGCATCAGACTACGACTATTTAGCCGCACTTCTGTCGCAAGATACACATGGTTAAATGGAAGCCCGCACACTGCGATTTTCGACAATTTTTTCCAGGTCGGCAGTCGCAGGAATTCGCGATTTCTCCTAAAACCAGTTTAGTAGGTAGTTTTTATGATACTCGCCCAGGCGCACATCATTTGGACATTTGACGCTGACGTGCATAGAAGTTTCTTTCATAGCGCACAAACGATTTAGCGCATGTGTTCCTGGCAAAGATAAACCTTCAAATGAGCATATTAGTGCTGCGCATGCCTGAAGTTCCTTCGGAGATCTTGTCGCAGTGTGTTCGTATTTGCGTCTGAAAATCGCTGGTTACGACTGTAAAATCGCAATGTGGCCGAACCCTAACAGACAGAGAATTGGAAATAAATGGGCCAGGTAAAACATCGCCGTAACCAAGAGTGCGACCTATTTCAACGTTCAGCTTAGGTGCGCCCTGTCTGAGGTCTACATGGTCACTTTGTATACGATACACATTTTTTAAATGAATGTATATCACTGAGATCATTTCATTGTTGGCGGTCGACAAGTGAACACGAGTGACACACATGAGATGTGCGTCCTGACCATTTTCACCCTGAGACCAAGAACGCATTTTGTAATAATGTGCAGGATCACCATGTAATAATATGAGAATCGCCATGTAATTAATACGTGCTGAAACGCTTTCTGACTTAAGGAAAAAAGCACAAGCGTTCGACGCCTTCCAGTTTGCTCCCTGTAACGAGGGTTCTTGTAAATTGTATAATACAATACAAAATTTGTAGAATGTAGACACAAGCGTGGAACGCCTTCCAGTCTGCATTTACCCTAAGAAGTTAATCCCATGCGAGCGTTTGCATACCCTTAGCAAGGGATATTCACACGCAAGTAAAACCACCAGGATATCAAGAATGAAAGGGAGTTTTATTGAATTCGCTTAGGGTTCGGCCACATTGCGATTTTTCAGCCGTAACCAGCGATTTTCAGACGCAAATACGAACACACTGCGACAAGATCTCCGAAGGAACTTCAGGCATGCGCAGAACTAAAATGCTCATTTGAAGGTATGTCTTTGCCAGGAACACATGCGCTAACTCATTTCTGCCCTATGCAAGAAACTTCCATGCACGTCAGCGTCAAATGTCCAAATGATGTGCGCCTGCGCGAGTATCATAGAAACTACCTGCTAAACTGGCTTTAGGAAAAATCGCGAATTCCTGCGACTGCCGACCTGGACAAAATTGTCGAAAATCGCAGTGTGCGGGCTTCCATTTAACCATGTGTAACTTGCGACAGAAGTGCGGCTAAATAATCGTAGTCTGATGCATCCCTTAAACTTAAATACTATTTTAACCTAACTGTACATATAGAACTTAATATAACCTAATTGCTTACAAACTGTACTAAATATTTATATTGCTTATAAAAAAGGCATTGCCAGATATTTAACCTACTAGAACGAAAAATGTAGTAGAGTCGGCCATATTCAAATATTTGCTAAATTTATATAATTGTTTGAATGTATCTATTAAAGAGATCACTACAATTTTCAGTCTCTTATACAAGATCTATCTCCTTGATCAATCGATAGATAAATTATTGTCTTGAGACTTGAGAAATTCTCTGAGGCACGAGAGGTCGGTATGCACTAGTTGCAGTGCGTGCGGCTAAGTTGTCAGGATTTATGCATATTATTTTCTACCTCCCGACGTCACGTCCTTCCCGTCTAAGAAAACTGGGTTTATCTGTTTGATGCCGGCAACAAGCTGAAGCATCTGACCTCGCCCAATAAGATCATTTTCCATGCTTTTTGAGTTGGATGACATAATTCTATAATGACATAGCATATGTTTGTAAGCTTGGCGGCATGGGGTAAAAAATTGAACCAAAATCTATGAAAATATCATGCGAGTGTGGGCAACCTAGTGAGCGATCGTTTGCTGGGTAGCTTTATGATTTGCATGACCGCCCTCAAAACATTCGAATTCTTTGGTTACCTCAGCGTGGTCATTCTTCAACTCACCATTGCCTGCTTGTCAATGCAAGCCGACAATGAGCACATACCGGCCATTTCTATGAATGATGCTATATCAGTGGCTTTTTCAAACGTTGGTGTGTCACTTTGTTCCTGGAGCAACTTTTTGATAACCTGCCTGCACCCTAAGAAGAAAACGACCACGTTTTGAATATTCAACTCAGTACGATAACTACAGTGCATAGCGCGACCTTCCTATTTTGCACAAAATTGCTTAATATTCAGATTTTCCTCTTGTACAGCCATCCCGAAACGAAAACGTCCTCCAAGCGCTGCCGGTGCTAGCTCGAAGTAATCCTTCGTAAGTTTAACTAATTTGTCAAGCTTCATTGATGCCAGAATATCTGTTGAACATAAACTTTTTACTTGTCCAATAGCTGCAACTAGCGTGCCAACGTATTTGTTCCTCTATAATGTTATTAATTGTCAAATACTGATCTAGTCTTTCGACCAAAGATGACCATTGTGTCTTATCTTGGTAAGGTTGAATGGGTCCAATAATCGCTGAAGCAGCCATCGTCGTACGTATTTTCACGGATGATGATAAACTTGCTTTTAGAGCCTTCAATTTTTGAGCTTCTTCTGCAAGTTGCAACTCTCTAAGCTATAGTTCTTGTTGCTTTTTTAAAAATGCAGCTTTCAACTTAGCTCATTCATCTGATATTTCACTTTACAATAACACTTAATAATAATCCATCGCACCACAGTCCAAATTCGAACCAGGGCCTTGAAATTCATTGTTAGGGTATCTCATTCCATGACCGCAACGGAATTCGGGGCGAAATTGTCAATATCATGCTAAAGAATGTGATTAATACCCATCACAGCTGAGTGGGCTAACAGTCCAACAGCAGCATCAGAAGCTCAAAATCGATGCCGCCACTGAGGCTTGAACTTAGGAGCCGCTGCGCAAGCGGAGTGTGCCATAACCCACAGTTCCAAATGGACTACACAATAACACTCAACGATAGGTTTTTCATCTCGTCGCCAGTTGTTATGCATAAGATTAACGAACGACACCAGAGAAGTTAAAGTATAAACCAGTACTTTTACTATCGTTAATCTTATGCACAGTAACTGGTGACGAGGTGAACAACATATCTTTTATTAGAATACTTAGATATGGATTCAAGTTTACAGCTCGAGATTCGTATATGATCTGCTTATGCATAACCGTTGGACATATATCTATTCTATACATCAAGTCGCCGTTGGATGGCATCACTTAAATCACTGTATAAACATTACTGGATCACATTATATATTTATTAAGGAGTTTTAAATACAAGTCCATTACAATAATGCATCATAATATAATAACGGCAATACTTTACTATACATTGGTGCCATCTATAGAATATTTGTTATTATTTAAAATAAAATTCTTACCGATTTCTGTTCTTTTCAAGCAAACACGTTTCTTAGTAATTTTGATGTTATATAGGGTTACTCATTTTACGCTTGGGAAAGTAAAGCTAAAGAAAATACATAAAATATTCAAATAGAAACAATATTTTTTATTAAACGTAAAGATTCAACCTTGCCATTATACTTGAAACACAACATCATTCAAATGTCTTCCACAGAGCCTCTTACAGGCCTCAATCTTTTTGAGGTAATTTTCAATAACTTTTCGGCACATTTCCGGCAATATCTCGGCCATAACTTCACGAATATTGGTTTTCAATTGCTCAAGGTTGTGAGAATTGTTCGCGTAGACACGATTTTTCGCATAGCCCCATAAAAAGAAATCCAAAGATGTAAGGTCGCAGGATCTTGCGGGCCAATTGACATCACCCAATCTCGAAATGACGCGTCCTGGAAATTTCTCTTGCAAAAGTGCTCGATTAGTCTGTGTGGTGTGGCTTGTGGCTCCGTCCTGTTGGAACCACATGTTCTCCAGATCATAATCTTCAATTTATCTCCAAAAATAATCGGTTAAAATCCGTCCATAGCGGTCAGAATTGACTGTAATGGCTCTTCCTTGATCGTTTCCGAAACAATACGGGCCAATAACACCACCAGACCATATTGCACATCAAACAGTCACTTTTTCCGGATGCAAAGGCCTTTCTGCGATAGCCTAAGGATTTTGAGAGTCCCATATGTGGCAATTCTGTTTATTTACGTAACCACTGAGCGAAAAGTGAGCTTCAGCACTAAAGAAAATTTTGTTCGAAAAATCGTTATCAATGCTTGTTGTTCAATCACCCAATTCGCATATATTCTGCGTTGTGTATGGTCTTGAGGCTTAAGTTCTTGAGTGAGTTGGATTTTGTACGGATGGAGATGCAAATCCAAATGCAAAATCCGCGACAATGAGCCGTATGACAAGCCCAAATGTTGAGCACGTCGAGGAATCGACAAATTCGGGTCTTCCTCCACACTTTGCGCAACGACAGCGATATTTTCAGCAGAACGAATGTTGCGATGATACACAGGCCTTGCAGTATCAATAACCGATCCAGTCTCTTCAAATTTTCTCACTGGGTTCGAAATTGTTTGCTGTGTGGGTCGATTATGTCGACCGTAATCGGCTCGTAAAGCTTTAAATGTTGATACAGCAGAATCACCATCTTTATAATAAAATTTTATAGCTTTAACGCATTCTTCGACTGTTAAACGATCCATATTTCTAAATGGCAAACTTTCAACTAAAAAAACACGCTTTGGATGACATTTAATTTTGGCAGATGTCAAATGGCAGGGTTATACTTTCCTACCACGAAATGGATAACCCTGTAAAATAATTTTCTTTTAGAAAGAAAATTCACCTGTACGTAAACATCTTGAAGATGTATAGTATTATATTCTCAAGCCTAAATTCTATTTAAATCAGTTTGAATACGTTGGAGTGTGATTGTTATGTCTGTTAATTCAATGATGCAGACAATTCCCTCAAGAAAAAGCGAATACAAAAATAAATTCCAAAAAAGCTGCAATATGCATAAACATCTTTCTTCTACGTATCCAATGTGTTTCTAAATATACCCCGTGGAAAGGGTCACTGAACGGTCAAATATTTATTTGTGCTTGACTAAAGGATATTCAACATGCACCCCAGAACTCATTTTGGAATTCATCGAAATCCATTAGCACTTAGCCCGGACGACAATCAAAAGTCAAATTGCACATTCCGCTGATGATTCTGCAATAAACTTATTAACACTGCAGCCAAACTGTAAACAAAATAATCACCTCTCATGAAAATCAATTGGTCATTCATCATGTATGCACAAAATTGACACTTTCCTATGTGTTACACCTCAGTTCGGCGTGAAGTTTATGAATAAAACATGCATGGAAGCATCTACAAGCATTCGGTTGGATTGCATGTGTTGTTCGCGATGAGCATATGAGGAATTTCGCTGCTTTAGTGCGGACTGTGATTGAATTGGAATTTTCATTTTGTGAGGATGCAAGGCTGATGTTTGTTATCGAAATGCATGGTGGCGTTAATTTAACTTAACATGCCTCCTGTAAGAACAAAGCGTGTGTGATAATCTCGAATTGCAGTAATGGAAAGCGGTTCATTTTGAAATTCATACACCTGCAATCTCTTCACGTAAGTATGGTAGGCAATCGCGAAAAATCTTGAGCTCAAACAACACAATCCGTTGAAAAGATGGAAAGTTGGAAGAAGAAATCATTTTTGTTTGAGAGGAAATCAACGCCTCGGGGAAACAAACAAGCGTCAACAAAAGAGGAAGGTGTTAATCTGTGTCGGCACACAAGAAAACAAAGCTCGTCTGTCGCTGGTGATTTTCTTTCCAATAAAACTCATAATTGAGCGCACCCTTCTCCACCGTCTTCAGAACTTTCTTTTGCCTTCAGCGAAGCGCAAACATTGCAATCAATTCTTCCTTAGTTGCAAGCTAATAAAATTCGCGGCAGCTATTTATAGCGTCTCTCGATTGACTGGCTCACTTGTTGGAGTAGCTCCAACTCGAAAGAATTGAACGTATGTCTTCGTCTTGAAGTCAAAAAGGCAAACCAACGAGCCATTTGCCCTCCATGGAAAACTCATGAGAAAATCTCCGGGCGCTGTGATAGTCTTCCACGCGAATCGAACTGTTCCCGTGCGTTTGCCACTTGTCCTCGTATGTACATATGTCAAGAAACTCTTCTTGGAAGAGAGCAAGTGACACAGTAAACTTTTCCTGGCAGACCCAATATCGTCGAATAAGCGTCGAGTGTGAATGTAAGAAGATGTATGAGTTTGTAGTACAAAACGAACTAATCGACTTTCCATATTCGAACTTTATGGACAGTCGGGCCAAGTCCAAGTCTGAAACGTATGAACTCCTCTATGAATAATTTACTGCTAGTGTATCATATCAAATATTATCTGATGCTGTTACGATTGGAGTGGAAAGGTCCAATGGGTCCCGTATGGATGCTGCTGGAAACGGATAATCTTCGCTGCATTCGACAAGATATATCTAAAGAATGTCACAGTTAAGTGAAAAGAGTGCTACGCTAACTTGAAAATAATTTTGAGTTTGTCTAGTGGCGAAATATGGGTCAAGACTAGAGTGATCCGAGAGCACTCTCATAAGCTTTAGCGTTGAATAGTAAGTACAATCAGCATTTGTAAAAAGTACTCGAGGACTCTTATTGATAAATAAAGGATTATTCCATTCTAAAAATCATGAGAAATTGTTCATACCTTCATTTCGGATACCATACAACAGTTGTGTAGACTGGACTAGCCGAATGAATATTTTAGCAATACCCTTTTATCGTTATACGCGGGAATTTTGTGAAGAAAACTGATCACGTTGGTTACATTGATAATTGAATAGAGAATTAATTTTGCCAGAAGGAATCGTCTAAAGAATGATGCAACGTATGATGCTCTGCGTATGTAAAACAATCTACCAGAAATGGTTAAGAAAGCAAACTCACTTTTCGTATTTAAGAAAACACTAAGGGAGCATTTAATGAGCACTGATTGAAGCGTGGACCTGTAGTTCTGCTTTTATGAGCTCAGTATCTTAGGGCATTTTTGACCCTATCGGCGAGATACTGAAGAGACAGTTACTCAATTTTTTTCTCATGAAAAGGATTAGTTCACATTATTTTGTGTGCGCCTTATACCGATGCATTAAACAAATTAAAAAACCGGGTTGAGGGTAATTTAAAAAAAAAAAACTTTATTAGAATCGATTTACGATACAATTAATTTCAAAAGTTAATTCCGGATATTGATCCAAGACTGAAGACTCCGTGATCATCCGAAAGCTTTTATAATCTGCCATTGCACGGTTGCATCTGCATCTATTGTTTTGGGAACATATGATTGTTTTTGATTACTATTGATGGGAATGATTGTTTGCAATTATCTGCTTCTATCGATGAGAACTTATGTTGACGATTCGGAGAATTGTTGGCAGGTGTTCATCATGAGAACATGCAGATGATGTGGGAATTGCTGAGCTTTTGGAATACTGTTTTTAACTCTTCCCTGCTGAGATTCGATTGTCCTCGATCGTCAAAAATAATGCAGGACATTGAACCGTCTCGCTGCTGTGGATACGTTACCGCAACTTGTGGAAACTTCTTGCATGGCTGGTAGTGCAGTTTCTTCTCTTGGGGCTGTTTCTGGAATGAGTGCGTTAGTGATAACGATATTCTTGGATTTTTTTAGGATTTTGCAGGTAATATATATATTGTGGCGAGGATTGTTAGTGAACCTAAAGTACCGTATGATGTAACTTTTTGAATGAGGTTGTCTGATTCAAACTGCCGGATAATTTTGGTGTTTTCGATGAAAATTTCGCTCATATTTTTTCCGGCCAGGATGTCTTTCGGTTTCTGCAATGTTGGGGCTGGTTGTAGGATCGCTGACAGGACCTCGAGTGTTGATACTTCCTTCGAGATGAAGGTTCTTCCGCCTACTCTTACAGTTGTATTGTGGAATTTTACTATGAATGTCCCATTAAGGTTGTGCGTGGTTCCATCGACCTCCATAATTCCTGAATATTGATTCAGTAGAATAACTCGAAGGGATATCTCCTCCACTGATGATAATTGTTGATTATTGCTTTGTTAGCATGTAGAGTTTAGGCTTTTCACTAATTTTAATATACAATCGGTTTCACTTATGTCTAATAGGTCATTTTCGTTACATATCATTACATTATTAAAAGGTTTGCATTTTCCAGTGAGTGCATAAACTTGATCTTTGAGTTTTATAATTTTTTTGAATGGTATCTCATACATTATGTTTTGTTTTATTGGTTTAATAAGTAAAGTTTCAAATATCTTTTTTGTTGTGATTGCAATATTAATTATGTACAATATTGACTTATTTTCGGTTATCATTTTTACTTCGGAAACATCTAAGGCTTCTTCCACTGTTGCGTAAGGACGGGATTCTTTATCTAACAATTTCGTTGCTATTTGTATTTCTTCTTTTGACAATATTATCGAGTTGACAATGCCTACTTTTGCCCAATGAATGCCATAGATAATATGAGTGAGGTCATCTTTTATAAATTTTAGCCTGTACTGTAAATCCATTATTAGGTTATTTTTTGAATCATCATTTGATTTTAACATTTCTTGAAAAGTATTCGTGATTTTTCTGATGTTGTTTATTCTATCATTATACAATTTGTTAATTATAACCTGTTTGATATTGTTTTCCAAATGGTGATCTTGACAAAATCTCCGTGGTCCGGGGTACCGGCTATCCACTATTGTTGATGTCGTCTACCAATCTCAGATTTTTTTTCCATCAACTACATGAATTAGTTTAAAGTTCCCATGTCGGATTTTGGTCTGTCCTCGGTTGAAGGTCGCGATGTGCGAGTTTGAGAAGTCCAATATTTGGATGTTTGCAAACAGCATGCGAGGAAGCAATCTGAAATGGAGTACGCGATTAGCTTTTTATTCTATCTTTGTGGATGGTTTTTCCTGTTTCAGTTATGATTGTAGTGTTTTTGTTTTCCCCAACAACTTCTTGATTATAACGAGGGACTAATTTGAAGCCTAGGCGTTTATCTTTCCTAACGTAAACCACCTCACCTACCTCGTATTCCCTTATTGGTTGCCTCTTTTTATTATGGTAATCGAGATCTTTTCTCTGTTTTTCTTGGATTTTCTCAATATTGGTTTGTCTGATTCTTTCGAGATCTTCGGGATTGATATTGAGGATTCTGCCAAAATACAGTTCCACAGGTCTTCGACCTGTTGCAGAGTGAATTGAATGATTGTATTCATTCAATGCTCTAGCCAAAAGCTCCTGAAAGGATCGTGCTGGTCAATCTTTTCTAAGGCACCTCATCCGTTCGCCTAAAGTAGAGTGCCAGCGTTCAATTTGACCATTAACTGTACTTTTGTAAGGTGGGGCTCTGTAGACCTTTATTTGAAGGTCATCCTCCATCAATGATGTTAAGGCACCTTCGTTGTTAATGACCACATTTTCCGAAATGCAAAAGAAATATAGAATGTCTAAAAGGGGTTGCTTTATATCCTCGACGGATTTCGAGGCTATTAATTACGCCTGAGCGAGTTTCATGAATTTGTCGATGGCTGTAAGTACCACTGTCTTCTCCGTGAGAAAAAGATCAATGTGGATAGTGTGCCCAGGATATTTAGGGATTGGCGTTTCCGCGAGCACGGGCTTATTCGGATGCCTATCGTACTTACTGACCTTACAAGTGGTACATCGTTTTAAGAGGTTCTTGATTTTTGCAGCCACACGAGAGAAATAAAAACTCTCCAGAAGCTGCAGGCGATTTTCCTCGGCATTGCGATGAGCCCTGCGGTGGATTTCTAGGATTTTTTCCTCCTGCGCTGCATCACTGGCCAGGTCCTCGACCAACTTCTGGGTAAATCTCACTCGGTAGTCACGAAAATGGTACGTGTATACTTCTTGTATTTTCCCCATTACCTCCTCGCTTGTCAGAAGTACATTAACCGTATCGGGATTTAAATATCTCTTGAAGATGCTGATGAGACCTGCATCAGTGTACTGGGGTTTGATTAAAATGTGCTTTGTATACTTATCAAAAGGATGCACTATTTGATAGCTATCCTCTTGGCCAATCTTAAGAAGAATTTGGTTTCGAAACACGTTTACGGGAATTTCCACAGTAGGTTTAAGGTTATGAGAGGAGCTGTCGTCGCTATGTTGAGTAATAGTTAGAGGCTTTATTTCCGCAGATATTGGGGGTCTTGACAATGAGTCAGCGACGATGTTTTCTTTACCAGGCTTGTACTTGAGTTCGTAACTATATTCTTCAAGTATTGCCTTCCATCGTTTCATCTTACTATTTGTGTTTTTATTACTCAAGGCATATGTCAAAGGTTGGTGATCTGTGTAGATTATGACATTGCGTGACCACTATAGAAAACTCCTAAGTAAGTTCAAGGCCCATACAATTGCAAGCATCTCCTTTTCGTTTGCGGCGTAATGCTCTTTAGTTTTGTCTAGGGTACTTGAGAGGAAAGTGATAGACTTATTGCCTTGGGAGAGAACAGCGCCTATAGCGTAAGTAGAGGTATCTGTATTGAGTTCGAACGGTCTGCTGAAATCGGGATGGGCCAAAACTACTTCGTTTGAAATCAGGGAGTTCTTTAATTTATTAAATGCATTTAAGGCGTTTTCGTCAAGACATATCAATTTATTTTTTGACAAATGCCTAGACACGTGTTCATCCTCCCCTCCTAAAAGGGATATCAGAAGCTTAGCGATTTTCGCCTAATCGCGAATGAATCGCTGGTAATATCCTGACATTCCGAGGAATGATCGTAAATCTTTTAAATTTTTAGGGGGTGGGAATTCCACTATTGCCTTGACCTTTTTAGGATTGGTTTTAATTCCGTTCTTGCCGACAATATAACCAAGAAACTCAATCTCTTCATGCAAGAATTCACATTTGTCCAATTGGACTTTTAAACTTGCTGCCTCCAAAATGTGGAAAATTTTTTCAAGCCTCTCCAAATGTTCCGCTTCGTCCCTTGCAAATACAATAATATCGTCTATGTAAATGTAGCAACTCTTGCCCATTTTGTCACGAATAATATCGTCCAAACATCTTTGGAAGATCGAAGGTGCATTTTTCAGCCCGAACGGCAATCGAGTGAACTCAAATTCGCCATTGTTGATAGAAAACGCTGTCTTTTCGACATCAGATTCCCTGAGGGGGATTTGATGAAAGCCGCTCTTGAGGTCAATAATATCATTTTTCCTTAGTTCGACAAAACCTCATTAATTTCCGGAATAGGGTACCGATCAGGGACAGTAATGGAATTCAGTTTACGAAAGTCCACCACCATACGGTACTTCTTTTCGTCTGATGCATCGTCCTTCTTTGGAACGATTAAAACAGGCGAATCGTACGGGGATCTTGATGGCCTTATAATTCCATCCGCATTGAGCCTCTTCACCTGCTCCTCGATTTCGCTTTTCAATGCCATAGGATATGCGTATGAACTCGAGTACACGGGGTCGTTCGAACTAGTACGGATCTCCCCTTTTACTTTTGTGGTAAAGGTCAATCGTTCATCAGGCTCGGTTAGAAGATTTGGAAATTTCTTTATAAGCTGATGTTATTTTTTTGATGACTCGTTGCTTAAATGGAATGTCCGAATATCAATATTATTAACGGCTTCAGAGAAATGTTGCTCTAAGGGAATATGTAAACCTGGGCCAATTGTCATGTAGTTTTGTTTCGTGTGTACGATTGCATTGATTTCTTTCAGGGTATCATTACCAATAATCCCATCAAATGCTATAAGGCTCGGTAAAATAAAGAACTTAAGATTTCGCGTAGATGATCCGAAAGGTTGAATGTAGGCATGGTGTGTAACTTTAACACATCCAGCTATAGACTTTGCAAAAAAATCTTTTTCGTTCCGGAGAGGATGTCTAATGTGTCTTAGCTGAATATAATTGTTATTAGATCCGGTATCAATAAGAAATTTAAGGAGCTCTCTACTTCTAAGTTTTAGCTGGAAGCATGGAAGTGAAGAGCGTTTAAACCTAAAAAATAAATGTCCTCGAGATGTTCTGTGTTGTCTGCTGGACCACTCGTCTGAGTTGTACATCCAGTAGTTGTAGGGTCGACATTGTCTGTATGCAAAGTATTATCAGTTTCAGATGGGTAAGGTTGTGTGTCATCAAGACCCAGATACTCCAAGAATGAGTCCTCTTCCCTAAGTCCAATGTCTTCAAAGAATTCGCTATAAGCTCCGGGTGTAATATTATTATTATGGGTGGTGTAAAACTTCCTTTGGAATTTACTCGGGTAATGGGCCCCTGGTTGTTGTCTGTTTTGGCAAACCCCTGCTCACTTTGCGGTCTATTCATGTAATTTGCATTCCGTGATCTCAATGTGGGATCAACTCCCATCGGCTCTGGCCTATTCGGTTTGGGAGGTAGTTGACGTTGGTTCTAGGGAAACATTGGTGGTCGTTGGTGGAAAAATTGAGGTGGCTGAACATTTTGTGGATTATGCACTAGCTCTGGGAAAAATTGCCGTCTTGGTGCAGGCAACGGAGCTAGAGAAGGCTCCTTTGAAAACTGTTTTCGTGGTGTTGCTGGTGGAGGATTCTGCGCATAGTACTTATTCATGCGCACATTTGAACTATTCGCATGTTGTGCTCTGTAATCAATATTCTGGAGCTTCAAGCATAAATAAAGCGCCTGTGGCAAGTCTGTAGGTTCTCAAATGCTGAGCAACCTGGAAAGATCCCCTCTAAGCCTACGAATAAAAGTATCGAGTGCCTTGTCTCTATAAGTCTGAGTCATGATATTTAGTGACTCCTGACTCATTTCCATTGATCCTAGTTTATTCAGGATCAGAGACAAGTGATGGTATACATTTTGGTAAAATTCAGAAACACTTTCCTGACCCTGAATCAATGTGGTCATTTGATACTCAAGAGTACCTAGATCACGCTTATCAGCGTAAGACACTTTGAAATTTTTTCCCAGTTAAGGGGTGTGTTATACGACTCGAGGGCAATGTCCGCTTGCCCTACGACTTTGTTGCGAATCACAGACAAAATCCCATAATGCTTGGGTGCTCCTCGTAAATTGCCGTAAATTTTTAAAATCCGGTCGACTGATTTTTTCCAGGAGCTGAACTCTCCTGGATTTCCAGAAAAATCACGCAAACTCTTCACCACGTCCAGTATCCTGTCCATGTCATCAAGTCCTGGGTTTGCATCGATAGAGACATCAACATCGTTGTTGATATCCGAAGCAGGGTTCATGAGGAAATTGAAAATTTTTCTACCCTGCTCCTGAAGCGTGGTGGAAACGATCTGCGCGATAATACTGCGGATGTCTTCCCCGATTTGCAAATCGCCCCCAAGAGGCCCTTGTTGTGCACTCTGTTGGGCACCCTGTTGATCCTGGATTTGTGCGGGTGCATTTTGACCGGTCTAATAAGATTATTAGGGTTCGACATTAGTGGAAGCGAAAATAAAGGCACAGAGTCAAGAAGGAATAAATTCAATAACGGAACTAACTGTTTTCTCGAAAAATCAAGCACAATACTATGTTAAGAAAAATCAAAACAATCGAAGCAAAAAACGACGACATAGGACCCCAGATCCAAGGAAGAGAAAAATCTCCAACACAAAACCCTCCAAAATGTTAGTGGCGGGTACACGGAAATCTGACTTTTCACAATTAAAACACCATTGAAAATGCTGTCACCTTTGAAACACTAGAAAAATAAACTTTCGCACTTTCACTTGCTGGAAAATATATATATATATATATATATATATATATATATATATATATATATATAAATATATATAAAGTAACATAAACAAAGATTCAATTAAATATTTTGAAACAAGACTAAATTTTCCTTTAAGTTTTATACTACAGGCTTATAATTTTTTGCTGTGTATGTAATTTTAGAACATATAAAGAAATCTGTTTTCCCAAATAAGTTTATATAGGTATCTTTTCTTCTTCTTTTCTTTTTCTTTTCTTAAATGTGTATACATAAAATTTCCTCGTTAACTATTCTTCAGGTTTATGACCTTAATTAAAAATATAGCAACAGTGGAAGACTTAAAAAATTGTTATTTTCTGCATCCCTCGTTCGTTGGGTTCTTATAGGCTGCTTTGCTGATCGGGTAGGCTTTGTCTGTTTGTTCCTCCTTGGTTTTCGGTGTGAACTACTAGGGGGCCTTTCCTCGAAAATACGTGGCCGTCGAGATTGGTTCTGTCTCGGTGATCGCTACTCCTTATGCACTTGGTTGTCATACTTAGGTTGTAGTCTATTTTTGGGCTCAATCACTTCACTTTTGTTAAATTCACTGGATAACCCAATTTGGACCATTGGCCAGCCTCAGCACAATGTTAGACCTAACGTAGGCCGATTATCGTGTGATAATTGGTTGAAGGTAATTTAAAAAAAACTAACTTTATTAGAATCGATTTACGATACAATTAATTTCAAAAGTTAACTACGGATATTGATCCAAGACTGAAGACTCCGTGATCATCCGAAAGTTTGTATAATCTCCCATTGCACGGTTGCATCTGCATCTATCGTTTTGGAACATGATTGTTTTTGATTACTATTGATGGGAATGATTTTTTGCAATTATCTGCTTCTATCGATGAGAACTTATGTTGAAGATTCGAAGATGTTGGCAGGTGTTCATCATGAGAACATGCAGGTGATGTGAGAATTGCTGAGCTTTTGGAATACTGTTTTTAACTAACATTCTCTGGGTGGCACAAAGGACGAAGTAACGTCATGTGAATGCAGATCGCACGAGCGTTGTGCGACGAAGAAATGGTGATGGAGAGAGTGGTATGGAATGGAGGTATAAAAAAAACAGTAGAAGCTTCTAATTACACCTGTTTAAATCAGACTTCTTACTTATTTTGACTCTTCTCGGGACTCTGATAAATGGAGTTTCATGCCTTTCATATTGAGCAATAAATACAACTAGGTGTATAACTTATTTACGAGCAGATTCATAGAATTTAATCTAATTTTCATTTGACTTTTGTCTCCTTCCTGTGTATACTCAAAAAATGCATTAATAAACTTTATATTAAGGCGCAGCCCCAAGTGAAACTGCAAATTTGGGCAAACTTTACAGCCGCTCACCTCAGAAACGTTGCAAATATTTGCAAAAAATGTTTAACCTTTGGCTATCGAATCAACTCATTACATTTTGCAAAAAAATTTATTGCGAAAATTACAAAATTCAAACAAAATAACCTGTTTTCGTTAAATAATGTAGTAAATCTCGGAAACTGCTAAACGGACCGAGTTGATTTAAGCTATGTTTGTTAGATCTAACGTATTTACATTGAATCAACTCATTAAAAATTTAAAAAAGTTTTTGCCAAAAAATTTTCTAGAACAAAATGTGGAATATTGATACAAATCAATGTGCAAGCATGATATTTGTTCAGTGTGTGCAAATTACACATGTTCTGTAGAATTTTTTGCAAAAATCTTTTGTAAATTTTTGATGAGTTAATTCAATGTAAATAATTTAGACCTAACAAAGATTGCTTAAATCAACTCGCTACGTTAAGCAGTTTTCGGGATTTACTACATTTTTTTAACGAAAACTTGTTATTTTGTTTGAATTTTGTCATTTTCGCAACAAACTTTTTCTAGAATGTAATGAACTGATTTAATAGCCAAAGGTTCATTCTAATTTCTACTTATAAAATTTTTGCAAACATTCGTAAGGTTTCTAAGATGGACGGCTGTAAAGTTTACCCGAATTTGCAGTTTGACTGCGGGCTGCGCCTTAACCTTCCTAGCCCGCGCGTTGGTCTGTGAGGCCGAGGAAACACTTTTTAGGGTTTTGTAAAATAATTTTACAAAACCCTACTAGTTTCGCGACCAGTCTGTCCGTCTGTCCGTCCGTCCGTCCGTCCGTCCGTCCGTGTGTCACAGCAGTTTTTCTCGGAAACTACTTAAGCTAGAAACATCAAATTTTGTGTGTAGATGTAAAGTGGTGATCTCTTCAAAGTTCGGCTACAAAAAAATTTTATAAGGTATTTAAGGGGGGTCTCCCCATATAGGAGAGTGACCCCCCGAAAAAAAAATTTCATTGAAGGTAGCCGATATGGGTATCAAATGAAAGGTCTTGATGAGAACTTTTCAAAACACGTCTTAGTTTGGCAAAATTTGCTTCGGGGGGCGCACAGGGAGGGGAAATACACGAAAAATTTGTGTCCCCCCCCCCCCTCGCGATTGGACACCTGTGATCCGAAAAATCTGAAAAAAAATCAGGGATGTAGGCCTTGGTGCGTACAACAACAACAAATACGTTAGAAGTCACAATTCACTCAACTTTGTTAGTAATAGTATGATTTATCGATTTTATGTTTTCTTGAATAAAATCTTAACGGTACCCTTAAATTCGATGAAATTCAGCAAGTAGATGTCTATTTATAAGATTGATCTATCCTGAAAGTTTCATAAAGATTGAATCATATTTAGTGAAGTTATAGCGGTTTGAATTTTCCTGTATTACTATGGAACAATATGCGCTGCATGTATTACTATGGCAACATATGGCTATGGAACAACATGCGCTTTTAACCGACTCAGACACTACAGTTTTGCTAGGATTTGCATGAAAAGTTCAGGAATGATAGGTGTCATGTATATCTTTGAGAATCGGTTCAGCTAGTAGTATAAGTAATCGTAAAACAAGATAGTGGCTGTTTTAAATGCGAAGATTGAATAATTTGGAGTTATTTTTTCCCAACTTCAACGTTTAAGGCGCAGCCCCCAGTGAAACTGAAAATTTGGGTAAACTTTACAGCCGTTTACCTCGGAAACGTTACGAATATTTGCAAAAATTTTTTAGCAAGAAGTCACAATGAACCTTTGGTTATCGAATCAACTCATTACATTTTGCAAAAAGTTTGCTGCAAAAGATATTAAATTTAAACAAAATAGCATGTTTTCGTTAAAAAATGTAGTAGATCTCGGAAACTACTTAGCGTACCGAGTTGATTTAAGCTACCGTTGTTAGATCCAAATTATTTGCAGTGAATTAACTCATCAAAAATTTAAAAAACTTTTTTGTAAAAAAATTTCTAGAACAAAATGTGTATTTGCACACACTGAACAAATATCATGCATGAACATTGATTTGTATCAAATTTCCACATTTTGTTCTAGGAATTTTTTTGCAAAAAAGTTTTTTAAATTTTTGATGAGTTAATTCACTGCAAATAATTTAGATCTAACAACGGTAGCTTAAATCAACTCGGTACGTTAAGTAGTTTCCGAGATCTACTACATTTTTTAACGAAAACATGCTATTTTGTTTAAATTTAATATCTTTTGCAGCAAACTTTTTGCAAAATGTAATGAGTTGATTCGATAACCAAAGGTTCATTGTGACTTCTTGCTAAAAAATTTTTGCAAATATTCGTAACGTTTCCGAGGTAAACGGCTGTAAAGTTTACCCAAATTTTCAGTTTCACTGGGGGCTGCGCCTTAAGGTGCATGTTTTGAACACTTGATTCAATTGAATGAATGACTGAAGATGAGTACCTACAATTAATGCTCATAAGTGAAATAAGTCAAGGAGGTGGGAGAGAGCTCCTAGAAAAAGGGTTTTGTAACCATTCTAGGATTCGAAAAAATTGGCTATTAATCGATGATAACAGCACAGGAGAGTGGCCCCTGAAAAAAAAAATCATCAAACGTAGCCGATATGAGTATAAAATGAAAGTTTTCATGGGAGCTTTTCAAAACAGTTGTTAAACTGTCAGTTTTTGCTTCAGTGGGGGCACAGGGGGAAATACATGAAAAATGTGTTTCCTCCGTCGCGGATGGACATCTGAAATAATTATCAAGGGAGATATTTATGAGTATAACAATACCAAAAACCTCAAAAGTCGAAATTCATTGAACTTTGTTAAAAATAGTATGATCTTCGCATTTCATATTTTCTCCAATAAAATCGTCTTTGACATGCATCTTGATTTGATTCGATCTGGTGACTGCATTTTGTAAATTTAATACAAAACCCTTCTGACATGAGCGTAGGTCTGTTTACCCAACTTGTTTGTATTCATTTCTTTTCTGGGAATACTAAAACCTCAAAATGTTTGCTGGCAGCCAAATACCTTGCTAGTTTTACTTACAAATGCGCGCTCGTGCGAGTCACACATGAAAGCGGTTTAGACGCTAATCGCCCCATGAGATCGATGCGGGTTGAAGTTAAAGTTTTTGTGTAAGTTTAAGCTTATTGTGCTAATTGCGTGTTAGTGTTTTTCTTTGTTATTCGCTTTTATTATATTCTAGGTTATATTTCACATCAATGTGAATTTGGATAAAGTCAAATTGCTTTTGGATTAAGAAAGTTCTGGCTCGTTCTATCTAGTCGAAAATTACTGTAAAGTAGAAGATTCTGTAGGGAAAGAAAATGAAACTTATATACGGAACAAGAAGATTACGACAATTAAGGGGTAGGTGAGTTATAAAATCATCAAATGTCTCAAAATGTTCACCTCAGAAAGGATGGATTGACATGATGGAATAAAACTCCTGTCTTAAATCAAGTTCGACGACATGTCAAAAACAAAGTGGCTCAACTCCCAGGTGCTAAATTCGAAGTCAAAATATTGAAAGAATTAGGTGCGGTGTGAAGGTTATTTGTGACTGAGGGTACTTTTAGGGTGAATCAAATATAAACGGTAATTTAGCTATTCTGCTTAGCATGCACCTCCAAACTAGCAAAAATTGCCCATATACGTGTGACAGAACTTATGGCACGACTAAGTATATATATATATATATATATATATATATATATATATATATATATATATATATATATATATGGGATATAACGAAATTTGTGACCACGCTAGAGGTTGCAATTTTGCTTTGATTTTCACCAAATTTTGAGGAAAGGTGTATTGGGTAATTATCTCGATTAAGTTCGTGAACCAGCTATATCGGCCGGGCAAAAACAAAATGGCGGCCATTTTAGACGAAAAATCGCGATTTCTGTTCTGACCAAAGTGTAGCTCCGATTTGGATGAAATTTGGTACAAAGGTTCATTGAAGTATATGATGAATCTCTCAATAAAAAATCCAAAGTCGGTACGGCAGAAACAAAATGGCGGCCGCTCAAAGGTCGAAAAACGTGCAAAATTTTGTTGTTGTAATAGTGGTCAAAGCTTTCAATAGATTTTCATGAAAATCCGTAGTTTGATAGAAATTATAAGTATCTAAAGAATTACGTAAAAAAACTGGAGGTCAAGTTGCAAAAACCAAAATGGCGGCCAGTTGAAGGTCGAAATTTCAAAGGCTTTTAAAAGTCGCAATTTTGATCCGACATATATGAAACTTGGTTTCAAGATAAACATTACTTACACCTACAGTCTTTGATATTTTGGTGATCATGCATGTGCAAATTTCAAAATGGCGGCCGTTTAAATATGCGTTTTTTTCATGTTTTTGTGGCCCCCTAATGGTCACATTTTCCAACGGATTTTGATTAAACTTGAGATTATGAGTCCCTGTACTATGTTCTTGTACTTTGCAGGAAATTATTAAAATTGAATGAAAAATAAAAAAGTCAAAAATTTAAAGCCTAATATTTTTAGCTGCGATTTTCTTTAAAAATTGAATTATTTTGCCCTGTCTAGAGTGAAACTCCTATTTGAACGAGATAGTACATTAATTGATGAGGTCCTAGCATACAAAGATTTAAAATAATCCAAAATCAAATGCATGCATTCAAAATGGCGGCCCCCAAAGGTCTGAAGGCAAGCGCAATTCGCTATTTTAGTGCCAACTGAAATAATGAATATTTTTCATTGAAACGTTTTAAATGACTTTACTTGAAAGAACTTATAAACCAGATCATTTTTAAGATATTGTATAATATTTTTAGCAATACCCTAAAAAATTATAAAATCGCGACTTGTCTGTCCGTCCCTCCGCCCGTTTGTTCGTGCGTCATAACAAGTTTTCCCGCAAACCACATGAGCTAGAATGAGGAAATTTTCTACGTAGGTCAAAAGTGGTGCTCTTGAAATTTGCAGTGCAAGAAAATATTTTAAGGTATTTAAGGGGGGTCTCCCCATACAGGCGGATGGCATACAATTTTTTTTATTTCTGTAGCCCTCTAGCAGCCAAGATTCTCAACAGATTCCATTGAAACTTGAAATTATAAGTTATTAAGGCAAGTTAATTTAATTTGATTAAGCAAATCGAATGACAAATTAAACAGTCGAAAATTTACAGCTTAATATTTTTAGCAGCCGATTTCAATAAAAATCGAAATGACGGCCCTCACAGTTCAGAAAAAAATTGAAATGTATATATTAATGGCAATGCAAGTGCTGATTAAACTTTTATGGAAATCTTTTGAAATTAACTATTCGAGCTATTTAAGCCTTTGTGTGGTTACCACTGTGTACTGTGTAAACAGCAGATGCGAGAAGGGCGAAACCGGTATTTATACGTTTACAACAATATGTAATCCATACACATGCAACTCAATTTAATTAGCAAAATATTTGCGCCCCAATAAAAGGTTTCTAAAAACGAACGTGGCCAGATTTTTTTTAATGTTAATAAATACCCATGTGGTACTACGAAAATTGCAGAAAGAAGTTTAGTAGTAGGCAAGCCAAATTCTTTTTCAAAACTTTACGCTACATACGAGAAATTTACCTTTCTGGCTGGTGCTGCCAACGGGGATTTCTTATTTTTCATTCAATTTTAATAATTTCCTGCAAAATACAAGAACATAGTACAGGGACTCATAATCTCAAGTTTAATCAAAATCCGTTGGAAAATGTGACCACTAGGGGGCCACAAAAACATGAAAAAAACGCATATTTAAACGGCCGCCATTTTGAAATTTGCACATGCATGATCACCAAAATATCAAAGACTGTAGGTGTAAGTAATGTTTATCTTGAAACCAAGTTTCATATATGTCGGATCAAAATTGCGACTTTTAAAAGCCTTTGAAATTTCGACCTTCAACTGGCCGCCATTTTGGTTTTTGCAACTTGACCTCCAGTTTTTTTACGTAATTCTTTAGATACTTATAATTTCTATCAAACTACGGATTTTCATGAAAATCTATTGAAAGCTTTGACCACTATTACAACAACAAAATTTTGCACGTTTTTCGACCTTTGAGCGGCCGCCATTTTGTTTCTGCCGTACCGACTTTGGATTTTTTATTGTGAAATTCATCATATACTTTAATGAACCTTTGTACCAAATTTCATCCAAATCGGAGCTACACTTTGGTCAGAACAGAAATCGCGATTTTTCGTCTAAAATGGCCGCCATTTTGTTTTTGCCCGGCCGATATAGCTGGTTCACGAACTTAACCGAGATAATTATCCAATACACCTTTCCTCAAAATTTGGTGAAAATCAAAGCAAAATTGCAACCTCTAGCGTGGTCACAAATTTCGTTATATCCCATATATATATATATATATATATATATATATATATATATATATATATATATATATATATATATATATATATATATATATATGATGCTCTCCGCAATAGGTAAATTTCTCTCGAGAAATTTACCTAAAAAACACCATTAGCTCTATAGGTATTGTTTATTTTGACTTGAAATTCGGCAGATATATTAAGAATAGTACTTTATATATATATTTATTATAACCTTCGCAAACTGATCAACAGTAGCAAGGCTCGCTGCTGGCAAGACCTAGTGGACAATGTGAACAAGGATCCGTGGGGCCTTGGCTACAAGCAATGGCGTAGCTTGGATTTTATTTTGGGGGGTGCTGAAATAGGCAGGAGGGTTATAAGGATGTAATAGTTTCATGGGATAAAAAAGCGAACAAGAGACAAAATTACAACAAATGTCAATTTTATTATCGCTTAATTGCTTAGGACAGAAAACGTATTATGATATAATTAATTACATGTTTTATTATTAGTTAATAATTAATAGTTGTAGACTATAATTAGTTCCATAGATACTTGTAAAATGTAGATAGTTTTTATACCACGAAAAACTACAAGAGAACAGCCCTCCTCGGCACATTCGCCATTATATCCAACATGTCTTCTGGCGAAACATTGATATTGCCGTGGTGAACGGACAAGAGTGCTAGATCAGTTAATCTGTAATTGTTCATTCGATTTCTCAAATAATTTTTTACTCGTTTCATTGTCGAAAATGACCGTTCGGCTGTGCATGTTGATACTGAAAAACAAAACCATTTTGTCAAAACGAACAATTAATTATGACTTTAGGCTAGGCTTCTTAAAATTAATGTTTTAACTAATGAGAGTTTGGTTCTTAGAAAAATTTATAATTAAAAACGAGCATAAGGTAAAGGTAAGTCAAAGTAAAAAAGCATAATAACTGAAAGAATAATAAAAAAAGAGTAGTAGTTAAAACTATGTTTAAATTCTGTAATTTTCCAAAAAAACATTAACTAAACAATTTAGCTAATATTTTTTGGGTAAATATTAAACTGTTTAGTTAATGCTTTTTCGGGTAAATTTCAGAATTCTTTTACTAACTAAACTTACCTGGAAGTGTTGCCAAGATTTTAAGCAAATGGTGAATGTGCGGGAAAAATGTCTTGTCACAGTTATCCAGACATTCAGAAATACTTGGATATTTCTTCTTCGTCGCCATCTCTTCTTTTTTCCATTTCTTGCACAATATTAGGTACTCTGCTTTTACAACTACAGCATTTTCTTCGAAATAATGGGAAAGTTTGTCGACTTCATCAACATTTTTTCTGGATGCATGCTATGGAAGCATAACTTTCAGTGCAGTTAACATATCATCCTGGCCGTTGCTGAATCTGTTTTTGAGGTGGGCTATTAAGTCATCTAACGATGGGACGAAAATAGTTCTTCTGTAATATTCCTCAACACTACCGTAAGGGTAGTTTTCTCTATTAGTTTGTCTACCCACTAATCTAGGCACATTCAATGCAGCGTCAAAATAGAGTTCATGCATCTTAGAAGCTGACTCAAACAACTTGTGGTACTCAGCATCAATGTCATCTCTTAATGCCTGCAATATCTCAATAACAGAAGAAGCATGTCTGTATACTGAGCTTAAATCAACACCTGGACTCTGTACATACTTTGAAAGAGGCAAAGTAAAAGTGAACAATTTTTCGTACGTCAAGAGAGATACAACAAAGTAATTTTTCTCTAGAGCAGCAAGAAGTCCACTTGCACGAGATGATATGGAACGGTCACACTCTGATAACTCGATCAAACTGGGGACAATGGCCTCATAAAGCTCAACAAACACATTAACTGCGTCATGACTTTCAATGAACCTCGTTTGACAAACAAGGAGCAACCGGGTTTATTTGCTCTCTGGAACGTACTTTTTGATATTAGATTTGAGTGAGTCCCCTGCATACGCGCTATTTCTGAATAGGTTGCAAATTTCTGTCATAGTGCCAAGACAGTTTCTCACGTTTTCTTCACTTAAAGCTGATGACAATACAAGATTCAACCGGTGTGACACACAATGAACGTAGATTGCTTTTGGGTACAGTTGTTTGATCTTAGCTTGTACGCCGTTGAACTGTCCACTCATAGTGCTAACGCCATCATACTCTTGACCAACCAATTTGTCCATTTCAAGACCTAATTTTGTACATTTGTCTAAGATAACGGTTGTAACGCCTTCGGCAGTCATGTCAATTATAGGTGCAAAAGTAAGGAAATCTTCATGAAGTGTGTTTTGTTCATCAACAAAACGTACAGATAAAGACAGCTGCTCTGTACCCGATACATCTAAAGTTTCGTCTGCTATGATTGTAAAGGCACCAGATGTGTTTGCTTTCTGTACAGTTTTGTTTTGAATAATTTTTGAGGAAATGTCTAATATTTCATTTTGTATGGAAGGACTCACGTAGGTTGCGTTTTTTGGAGAGTTAAGTAGATGAATTTTCAATTTCTCGTCTCCACTATTTGCTCTAAATCTCAATAGAGCTCTAAATTTCCCATCCTTGTGATGTGGATTTTCCAAGGAAACTGGACCGTAGTTTTCAGGATCGTGTTCCTTGCCTCGTAAAGGAAGCTCATTTTCCCCACAAAAAATGACCGTTTCATGTATAGGTTTCAGGCCTTCTCTATTTTCTGCAACCTGTTTCTTTCTCTGCGTGTCAACTTGAGAAGCGATACTGTCAGTTTTCATTCTTATAACATTCAAAAAGTGTTCAGCAGAAGCAGCGCATTTTTTGTGATAGTGAGCATCAGAGTGAGCTTTAAATTTTTCCAACGCATTTTGCCATTTTGTATATGGTGAGCTAACTAATGAGCCTATGCTTTCGTGACTCCCTTTTCCTACACTTTCGGAACAAAATGCTATACAATACTTACAAAAAGCTCCATTTAACAATTTTGAATAAGACAGCCACGGGTATTTTACGAGCCAGTTATGTTGAAACTTTCGTTTTTGACCACCTGCCATAGTAGTTGGAAAACTAAAATTTTCATTTGGTATGAATGCATCAAGCAATGCTTCACGCCTCAATTCATCCATATTTTTAACAGGAAATGAAGAAAAAACTAATTCTGAAATCTTACCAATATCGTTTTCAGAAACCTCGCCATATTCTTGTACATGTGGCTGTGAACTAGTGTTTTTGGTAGTCTCATTCTCAGTTTGAACTTGCACACAACTATCACTGTCACTGTCAGAGCTTTCATTTCCTTGTGTATTTGTTGAGGCAGAAGTCGAAGCTTCATTTTCAATTGTTACTTTTGTTTTTGTGTGTTTAAAAAAATAACTCGCAATTGTTTTCACGTGACGACGTTTCATTTTATTTAAGATATAACCGCACTATAGATACTCAGCAACAACAAACTAACAGCACTGTTACACACACAGCACAGTGTAATACACACTGACACCACACAACGTGAGTTGATGTTGGTCTAGACTACAAAACTGTAATGCAAGCGCAGCAAATGTAATATGACGACTGACTGATATGTCACTGTGACTGTGAGTAGAGCCGCTGAACATTTCGTGTAGCGACGCGTCCGTACAGTCAGGGACGAGTACGTACAGTCAGCCACAGAAGAGCTCTAATTGTCCGTATGCGTTTTTGTCGTGCGCCAAATAACATCTCTCAATAGTTCGGTAAACTAACCAGCAAAGCAGCAAAACTAAGGTATTTTAAGAAGGTATTTTTTAGAATTTCGGGGGGTGCTGAAGCCCTTTGGTGTTCCAGCTGAGGTGTTGCGGCTCGTCTATCACCATTGTCCTGACTTGCTGCTCAGCACATTCAACGCTTGCCTACGGGACAGGGTTTTCCCGGTACGATGGAAGGTGGCGAGGCTCGTGCTGATCAGCAAGGGGAAGGGAAATCCCGAATCGCCGTCTGCATACCGCCCGTTATGCATGCTAGACACGGCTGGGAAAGTGCAAGGGAAGACTCACTGACGCGATTGGTGCTACTGGGGACCTATCCCCTCGGCAGTACGGCTTTAGAGCAGGACGTTCTACTATTGATGCGATTGCAGAGGTGATGAACGTCGCACCAAGCGACGGATCGTCCTGTTGGTGACACTCGACGTCAGGAATGCCTTCAACTCCGCTAGATGGGTGGATATTCTGGACACGCTGGAAAACTCTTTTCAAGTTCCAGAATATCTAATGCGGCTTTTGAGGAACTACCAAAAGGACCGAAGCCTGCTCTACGACACGACACAGGGCCAACGAAGGATGGAAATTATATCGGGTGTTGCCCAGGGATCTATCCTTGGTCCGGACCTGTGGAACGTGTCTTACGACGGGCTACTGAGACTTGAGATGCCAGATGAGTTACGCTTGGTTGGCTATGCGGATGATGTTGCGGCGTTGGTCGCCCAACACAACGTTGAATAAGCGCAACTTAGGCTAGGTATGCTAGTGCGCCGAGTGAGGGACTGGATGACTGCTCGCGGGCTCAGTTTAGCACTGGAGAAAACCGAAGTGGCCATCTTGACTAAAAAGAGAATCCCTAGAGTAAGGATGATCAGTATTGGAGATATACAGGTCGAATCAAAGCCAGCGGTGAAGTACCTGGGGCTACTGATCGACTCGAAGATGAGTTTCTCTGAGCAAATCAGGGCAACGGCTGAGAAGGCTGCTTCGGGAATATCGGCCCTGAGTCGACTTATGGCCAACGTAGGGGGACCCAGCCCATCAAGAAGACGCCTCTTGATGAGTGCTGTAGGGTCAGTGCTACTGTACGGAGCAGAGGTGTGGGGCGACGCTCTCAGCAAGGAGGTATACCGAAAACGATTGGCACAGGTACAGAGAAGAGGAGCACTGAGAATTGCATCTTCGTACCCAACAGCCTCCGACTCGGCGGTGAGAGTGATTGCAGGCGTGATACCTGTCGCCCTCCTTGCTAGAGAGCGCCGCGCTATTTACCTGCGCCGAAACGAGGATGCGAGGGAGATGGTTGTCCGCGAGGAGAGACAACGCTCGCTCAACGATTGGCAGCAGTATTAGGTGAATCGCACGAAGGGAAGGTGGACTGCGCGCCTCATCCCGGATGTGAGACCGTGGCTAAATCGAAGGTATGGTGAGAATGACTTCTATCTGACCCAGCTTTTGAGCGGGCACGGGTGTTTTCAGTCTTACCTGCACAAGATCGGTAAGTCACGGTCTCCCGATTGTCGGTTTTGCCCAGGAGAGGAGGGCAATGCCTGTCACACATTTTTTGCGTGTACAAAATGGGTCAGGCTGCGAAAGGAACTCTACAGGGAGACGGGATAGCTCACCCCGGATAATATAGTTGCGGTGATGCCCGAATCGGTTGACAAATGGAACCAGGTGGCACATTATGCTCGGGCAGTCCCAAAATATAAAAGGGACTCACAGCAGCCGGAGGCGCTGGGGCTAGGGGATCGCTCTTCTGGCATTTCCTCTTCCCCTCTCCCCTCCCGCTAGGAAAGGGACTCCCCAGCTTGAAGGCGCCCCACGGCGTAACAAAACGAGACCTGGCCCGAAGTAATTGGTCAACCGGTTCCAGGCTAGGTTCTCAGATTGACAGGGGAGGTGTTTAGTGGGTAGTCCAAGGGTATCCTCCATGAGAGTCCCACACTGCCAGACTCGGCGGGCGTAAATGCCTTCACCTCCCTACCACAAAAAACAAATTATAACCACTAATTTAAAAATTGATCCCCGACGTCTTTTAATCATCCCAAACCAAGATCGTATTCAAAGTAAACGGTTCCAAGTATATAGCTGCATTATTAGTCTTTTTCATCTTAATGTTAAGGGCAAAATATTTTTTTCTGAATTAAATTAATTTTAAACTTGTTTGTGCATTGACTGTATGACACCTAAACTCACTCCATAAAAATATACTTAAAAATCCTCCGAAGACATTTTATAGACAAACTCCAACTTTTGCTGTGCAAGCATCATAGTATTACACCCAAATACTTACGTGACTTCAAGTGCTACTAAAGGTCATCGATATAAAGTTTCTGATAGCTCGATGGCACTTTTCCACGTCTTCCGTTTACATTCACACGCCACTTCCGTTCGTCCATATCGTCTCATTAACACGCGGAGGATTTCTTTCCAACATTTTAGCCGTCACGTAAGTCTTCGTTCTCGTTTGGTGAAGAACCTTAAATCCCTCTCAACCAAGTGAATATTTAGTGACTGTGAGCGCATACGAGGATATACTCGTATACATGCAAGGATGTATGTACATATTTGCAGTGCCGAAGAATACTCAATGTCTTGCCAAGGAAACTTGGTCTCGAGGAATTTTCGAGTCCTCAAGAGTTCAATTGACTTCATTACCGAAGGAATCTACGGAGTTCAATTCACCTTCGTTGCATGCCACACAATTCAGTCCCTGTAACCGACCTAATTTGCGCCAATCTGAAACTACATATTCGCTGTGAACTTTGGAGCTAAATCAATTGATCTAATTAAGTTTCAGAAGGTGTTAGGTGTGCAGACATTGACTTGTTAGTTCGAAGTGAGCTGAATGCAGAGTTAAGATTATTTGCGTGTACCTCCAGTGTAAGTTAGGAAGTAAGTTGTGGATTGGCTGCTATAGTGACAAATACAATGGTCAATTTATTTAATCAGATCAATCGATTATAGATTGCAACAGTCTGACCCCTTTCACTCATTTGACTCCATCGATACGTCTATAAATAAATCCACCCACCGCCACCGCAAAACATGAGGCTGAGTTCACGGCTGCACCACTTAATCGGCTACACTTGAAATTTGTTTGCTTAATTAAAAAGTCATTGCACTAATTGAAAGCGATATCGAGTGAATTAAGACGCGAGATGAATGAAGTCCGCATTAATACATAATGTGAGGAATTACAGCCCCAATCCAACCATGACTAACCGCAAGTTCAGAAACAGGTCATTGATATAATTCTTCATTGGGCGTAACGACGTTTCCGATAAGAACGTGGCAATTGTTCAAAATAGAAATTTTACGATCGACAGATGAAATGTAATTTCATTTGCCGGACGATATTTTCACCACAGCTGTAGTACTATCTGTCGAATCGACTCGAGAATTTCTAAAATTAAGTAATCAAGATTCCGATCTAAATTTAGTGATGGAGAGCTTGGAGCCTATGTATATGTTTTATTTATCATTTGTTGAGAAAAAAAAAATGTCGAGAAGTCTACCTCAGATTGACCATTAAATTAATAAAACGCTCAAGTCATCATCAAAAGAATACGAAAAACATATTAAAATTCATAAGTATCTTTGATTTATTTTGCTAGTTCAACGACACTTTATTATTTGAACTTGTCAAAAATCAAAATAGGACATTCAGGATGAGTTTTTATTGAAATATTGGCTATTGAATTGATCTAAAAAAAGTGTAGATCTCTTCGATTGATGTCTGGGGGGTTTCGCAATCTTTGATACAAAATGATATCCAGTCTGATTTTCTATTTTGAACAGTAATATACATAGTTAGTTGAATTTTCTCAAATACGGGCTAATAACGAAGAATAAGATGATAAATGATTTATCTGGAGACCGAACGTACAAATTGTTTAAAATTTTTTTTTGATTATACTTGAACGAACTGATTTTCTACTTAGCTTTTTTTCCGGGAAAAAGTTAAAACTATAGAGTATTGTTGGTTAGGTTTGGATTACTAAATAGTCAACTCTGAAGAGATCTGTTAAATTTATCTTAATAGTCAACATTTACTGCCAATATTGTTAGAAAAATGATAAGAAATATCAAAGTTTAATACAAACCATAAAAACCTTAAAAAAAACTGAACCGATGAACGGGATCTGAACCAAATTATTTCTAGTGAATCATTTTTGTATCTGCCGACCAATTTTCTCTTTTATTTAAAAGTCAGCAGTGTTGTAGTCAACAGAATAATTGACTACAGCACCGCCAGCCAGGCAAAACTGTTGCTATCATTTGACAACCTTATCCTAAGACTTTATGGAACCATAGCAAGCATATGGTTTAACAAACAGTGTTTAAAAAAACAATATAGTACCAGCATTTGCGAAAATTGTAGCAAAGCAAAACACAATTGCTGTAGGAAGCAAAAAACGTAGCGCACAAATACTCTGCATTCAAAATGAAATAAGAACACTGTACATAAAAAAGGGGACGAAATCAACCGACAAATACCATATTAACACTTACAATTAACTAACATCAGGCAAACTGAAAACTTTCTACAGTTCTACAACGACGTGAGACAAAACATTGATACTCAGCTCAAAACTGAATATGAGACTATGACAAAGAAACTTGGCAAATTGATGAAAAAAAAAAAAAAAATGACGACACCAATGAATTTATCAGATACGCATACGACACAAGACATGGAGCTGTTAAATAAGGGACTGAAACACAACTTATACAACACAAACCGCAACAAAGACCTAGAACAACTAGTAATCGACACTGAACCAGCTATTAACAAACTTTCGCAGGAACAACAAACACCTGAAAGACATACTGCAGTAGATATACTACGAAAAATACGGACTCACATAAGCAAAACGAATTTCCACGAAGATAATAAATATTGAGACACATTTAGAAAAAACTAACGGATAACCTACTAACAGTGACAAAGGCTGACAAAGGATATGCAACGGTGATCCTGAAATCAATGGATTACATTCAAAAAACAACAGACTTCATTAACGCAAACGGGTACAAACTGGTAAACAAAGATCCCAGCAATAAGTTCCAAGCAGACTTACGTACTGCTATTATACAACCACCACTAATTATTCCTCCTAATACTTAGCACCATTCCATAAATCCAAATCCATTCACACCACCCCTTTAAACACAAACTAAGCTTCAATAACCCAAAATCTCTATCTGACCTGTCGTCAATTACCGCCCAGATCCTGCATACCAGTTAGTACGGTACTTGGCAACGATAATGTCTGATACTATGCACCTTGACGACAAATACAGCTGTGATCTAGCAAACTCTACCACTCCTTAAACATTGACTGACTCTAGTCTACTTTTATCACGAGACATCACCAATTTCTATATGTCTGTACCAGTCAATGAAACACCATAATAAAAGAAAACTTTCATTCAACAACAGCCGACAATTCACAGATCAACTGTTCAATCTCAAAAAGATAACAACCAAGCAGAACTATTTCTAGTTCAATAAAAACACATTCATTGCCAAGGGAGGTCTGGGTATGGGACATCCAATGTCTTCAATGAAGTCAAAAATATTCTTACAATTTTTGGAAGAATTCTCTATACCCAAATTTTCAAAACATTTAATGTAATATTTTATAGATAATATGTGGATGACTGTTTTATCGCTATCGACTCCCAAGAAAATAAAGAAGACGAATTAATTTGCTATACAAATGAAATACACCCGAATATAAATTACACTGTAGAAAAAGAAACAAACAGACAACTCAACTATATGGACCTAACTGTGACACGTAAACAAACCAGATTAGACTACAAAGTATACAGAAAACCAACCACAACTAATCATACCATACACGTAACATCTAACCAGCCCGCACAGCATAAACTAGCAGCGTACAGATCAATGGTGCAGAGACTACACTCCATCCCCATGACTCCTTCTAACTACTCCAACAAACTAAACAACATTTACAGAATAGCTAGTAATAACTGATACAAAAATGTAACATTGACAAACTTAGTACACAATACAAACAAAAACAGGAACGTCAACTGACTGAAATTCATAAGAACAGTGGATTTCATTAGCAAATATAGGAAAAGTGACATGCAATCTATTAAACTTCCTTAGGAAATACAAACTGCATTCAAAACTACAACAACATTGGAAACGAAATGAAACCAAAACTGGATGACACATCAAAATACGAAAACAGTGGCATATACAAACTGACATGCAAGGACTGTGACATGTTATACATAGAAAGGACAACACGGAAACTAACGGCAACATACAAAGAGCACTTACGATCTTTCTTAGGCAACAAGACAGACTCTAATTATGCGACGCACCTACAAAACCACGCACACAAGCCTAACGCTATGACAAACTCTATGGCATTGTTATACAAACAAAGCAAAAGACCGAGACTTGACAACGTACAAGGTGCGTTCCATAATAAACGAGTCTGAGCTAAAATAGAAACAACAGGAGCTTTGTTCTGATAAATTCGAGAATATTTATTCCAAATAATCTCCTCCGGCCTCGATACACTGTTTTGCGTAATCCAAAAGCTTTTTGAAAGAGTGTTTCAGGTCATTGACGCGAATGTCCTTCAAAATGTCGGTATAAGCCTTTTGGATACCATCTACGGTCGCAAAGCGTTTTTTTTTCAAGGCCAAATGCAACTTTCCGAATATGTAGAAGCCATAGGGAGCCATATCAGGCGAATATGGTGAGTGATTGATGGTTAAATGCGATTTCTAGTCCGAAAGATCAGTCACAGGTGTGGATTTTTATGACAAAAGTCTCGTTTATTTTGGAACACGCCTTGACTTGTGCGGAAAAAAACTTGTACAGACCTTTCGTCAGCTCAAATAATCGGTTAAAACGCGATAAATTGATGTTTTGGAGGTATTCAATTCCGATTCCATGAATTTCAACGACGATTTTGGCTCATTTTTGATAAATTAACGCACAATTTCGATAAAGTTTTTGGTGATCACTGATTTTGGGTGGCCCGTATACTCATCGTCGTTTATGTCCTCACGACCATCCCTGATACGTGTAAATCACTCATGAACTCTGGCACGAGATAGACATTCATCGCCATAAACTTTTTTCATGAATGCAAATGTTTCGGTAAACGTTTTACCAATTTTAAAACAAAATTTGATATTTGCTCTTTGTTTGAAACTCATTTTTGTACCGATCACATAAAGACACTGTCACTTTAGCCGCAATAACTTCGCTTCCACTGAAACGTTCACTGAAAGTCAGGGAGGGATGTAACTTTTCAAATCATTTTCTCATTCGCAGATGGCGCCAAATTTTATGCCAGGAGTTTCGTTTATTTTGGAACGCACCTTGTAGAAAGACTTGATATATAAACATAGTAAAATAGACGGCAACATTATCAACGACCAACTTTTTACAAATTCTGACGCAATTTTCTCAGTACTAGATCACACTCTTAGACGAAAACGGAAATGAGATGAAACATAACAAATGGACATTCAACAATCTATAAAACAAAACCTAATATCCCTGCACCTGACCCAATTTAATAACTGACCTGATTTTGTACCTGACCTAATTAAGCACTACATGTTTAACACATCCTATGACTATATAAAGTCATACCTTCAACCTTAGACACTGAAAATGACTCAAAGGACTCAAAACGCATCTGCTAACACAACAAAGCAAGGCCCGATGGCTTTTAAAGGAAGAAAAACAAACCATTTTTTCGTTTAATTTACTATTGATTAACAAATTATGATCACTGAATTGTTAAAAACGGTAAACTGATTTCGTGACGAATCTATAAAATTTATTTCATTAAATTTAGGAGGTTTTGAAGTTGGTTTAGAAGAGAGTCCGCTAGTGCCATTTTTTTGATTATAGCTTAGAATAAAAGGAAAACTTCATAGGTTATTCATATAAACGTTACTGATCTATAAAAAGGAACTTCAAAACTATGTTCAAATTAAAAAAAATATTGATATGTTTTGAAATAATTGGTTTAATTAATTCATTTTTAAGTTACAAAAAATTCAAAATGAAAAATTAGCCCCCTGTGCCAGCCAGCAAAGGCATTTGTAACTATCGATCTCTTTGCGAGATCTTGACGTTTCACAGACAAAAATAGAAACGATACGAGTACGTGTCGATCAGCGGTATAGCAAGAACTTTTTGAAAATTGCCAAGCATGTAGCAATGTTCTTTCCGAAAACCGGATTCAAATGGCAGTGACAGCTAAGATCTTGACATTTGACGATTGGAAAAAGAAGATTTAACGAAGAGCGAAGTTCATCGACATATTACATCCTCGTTACCCGTGGCCGTATTCTATGTTGTCATCGCCATTAATTAGCGTACACGGCGAGATATTTTCTGCGCACGAAGCAAAATACAATAGAAAGTTCATTGAGTCGGTAACGACCAATGGAATAAGTATTCAAAGGACACAGAACCTAACCTCAAATTAAAACAAAGAAACGTAACGTGATTTTGGTGTTCGAGGAAGGTTCTTAACGTAGTTCCTCCACAAGAGCTAGCATCCAAGTTTTCCTTCAGCGTCACCTCCGTAAACTACACTAGCTAATCTGAAAGTGCGCGCAAAAAACCACGAATCTTATTGAAATTGAGCCGATAAATGGCTACGGTCAAACCGCAAATGCTTCATATGTCATGGCTAGATCCGGGCACCACCTTGCTGAACCGCCACCATCGGCTACGGGGGCTGGTGTACCGACCTTTTGAATTGTGCTTGAATTTCACACTTTTTCCGTATAGGCCATAGGCAAAGCATTGTGATCCGCGTGTGTTCCCGTCTGTTTACATTGTTGGTCTCTGTGATTTTTCCCTTCAAGTTCTCATGTCCTTACACTATCCAATAATGAAGGAGTTCATTGAAAATAAGCCTGTATTTAGTGCAACAAAGAAACCAAGTGTTGTACGGAAGTTTTTTGGTCCCTTACATATAGAAGGAAATGGAAAACGGCGCACCTTTCTGCCAGACAATGTGTTTTGCTTGAAGTGTTTGGATGGAGTAAAGAGGGGAAGTGACGAGGACGCAGCGGAACAGTTTTTGAAGTAAGTACTCACCGCATTTAACTTTCAAATCACAATTGATATTTTTTAAAGAAAGTTATTTTGGTAGGGCGTTTCTGAACTCATCAGGTTTGGTAGAGAGATCAAATAAGATCGGGCATTTTTTTATTTGAAAATTGTTTCCTGGATTTTAATCTTGAAGCTTTTCCTGCACATACAAGCGAACTGATAAGTCATTTTCTGGACAAAGGAATCCAAACTGATTTAAATTCGATTTCTGAACCGATTTTTCAGTGCCTTTACTATTTCGCGTTTCCAGCGAAAGTGTTAATATGATATTGAAGTCCGTGTTAATCTTTATTTTTAACAATAATTGAAGTTGTTCTATTCACTCTTATGCAAATAGTGTTTTGACCACTAATCTCGCAAGGCATCTTGCGGATTAGCATGACGTGCACGTTCGGTGTGACACTGCAGCCGCAGGAAGCAGCAAGAAACAAATGCCCATAGCAGATATAATTAGTCCTCTATACAGACCAACGTTTGATCCAGTTCAAAAAACGAAGAGATATTATCTTATAAGAGATCTGGCACTGGCTTCGGCGCGTGACCTTACTCCCTTCACATTCGGAGACGAATTAAGAGACTTTCTTAGGGTGAGTATTATTTCATGACATATTGTGCCTCTGCCCGCACCACTGCCTTGCCTTTTATTATGCACCTCAGCTATTTGATCTCTTATTCTGGTGAGGTTTATAGTTTTATAAGAAATACAAATGAAAATGACTATCGGCGGATCTGCACCAGACTAAAACTCTCGTACTACCAACAGCGACTGAACCTATTTGTCTTTTAGAAACACAAGATTATTGGTCCAGAAGAGGAGCTGCCAAATCGGAGCACTATAGCTTGGGGAGTGCTTGCGGAAGTGTACCGCATTATGTTGGGGTATGTAAAGAGCATCATCTAGGAGGGCTGATGCTGTGTTTGTGTGCTATATAGTCTTCACATAGGGAAGCCATATAGGTGAGAGAAACTCTTCTCGGAAACAAACATTTTATCATCGTATACTTGATTGCGGGAGAGATTATATCCGAGGAGATTCATAAACTGAAAGAAAAATTTGATGTTCTGCATAAAAATTTATTCAATGTTACCAACCGAGGCAGTAATGTCAGAAAAGCTGGACGTCTCGCCGGTTAAATCACGAGCTTGATAATCTCATAATAACAAATGGCCTAAGCAATATCTTGATCCCAAAGGAACTTCTCGGAAAGATATGTAAAATCATTCAGGCCTTGAATTTCAGATGTGCAGATCTGGATGATGAACAATCTTCTGAGGAGTCTCAAGCAATGGATACCTTAAATGATGATGTTGTATTATAAGCCGGACGGCTATCCTATATTGAAAAGAACTGTATTCAGTAATATTCACCTAGTGATTGTATAGCGTCTAGGTAACGCATATAGGTTAGGCGATTGGGCCTGAGTATGACTTTTTCCTAATTTGAGATGAAAGGAGAACAATCCGGATTAACGTCTCAAGAAGAAGTGGTTTATTTCCAAATTGACTTATCCTATTTATACAAATTTCTCAAAGTCTTACTTACAAATACATATTCGATTTTTTAACATACTTCAAACATATTTTGTTTACTCTAGCAAAAATATTTTCACATACAATTTCTTATTCTAAATATTCTATATCAAAAATCTATGCAAAAAAAATCCACATTCTCAATACAAATTCTATGCGTTGCATTTCCCGTAATGAATGCATTATTCCCATAAAAAACATTAACTCTGAATGCATTCATTTTCTATACGTTAATTTCCTATAAGAAAAAAAGGAAACAAGACTTGCATTCATATGAGAAGTTCCGCATATGAGCAATGTCAAGTACATAGACGAAAGAGTTCAAGGTAATTTGTTATTGTTTATCATGTGGCGCATGCCTTTACACTTTCACGTAATATGATACACGATTGTCTTCGCCCGTTGTATGTTTATATGTTGTACATATGAAACCATGTGTGTGCCGAATTGTCTGTACGTAAGAACATGGGTTCATATGGGTTTAACGGCGAAGATGCACATTAGTTGGGAATTGTTTTGAATTTTATGTTTAAAGTGTGAAATGCAAGAAAATCATTGTGATTATGTTTTCTATGCTTTTTTGTATTTATAAATGCATTTAGGTTTAAAGTGGGAAATGCGAGTAAATCATTGTGGTAATGTATTCAATATGTTTTTGTATTTATAAATGCATTACACCTCGGTCCTATAGGAAAAAAAAAAATTTTTTTTTGTAAAACAAAAATTTTTTTTTTTTTGTTTGCTGATATTACAAAATATTTATAAACGTTATTCTTCTTCTTCTGTATGTTAATATATTTACATTTTCTATTTTGTTTTTTCTTATATTTGGGTAAAATATATGTATATATATATATTTTTTTTTTGTTTATGGGCTTATATCTGTTGGTTGTGGTTTCTTTTTTAATCTATTATTATGGACTAATATATTCTTGTTATTTTTGTTTATAAGGGTATTTACTCCTTGGTTTTCAATTACTTGAAATGGTCCTTCGTATGGACTGTCTAATTTGTTTGTTTTCTGTGTTTTGAGATATACCCAGTCACTAGGTATTATATTTAATGGGTTTATTTTAATGCTATTTGATTTGGCCCTTTTTGATTTTGATTCAATCAAGGTTTTATATGCGGTTTGTTGTGCATGATATAGTCGTGTTTTAAGTTCAGTTAGGTAGTTGTCATAATCGTAAACGGGTTTTGAACTGTCGTAGTCACTCGTCAAACTAGCTAATCTTCCGAAGACTAGTTCAAAAGGTGAATAATTTGTTTCGCTATGGGGTGTAGTGTTGTATGCGAAGGTGTAAAAGGTAATGTGGTTGTGCCATTCGTTGTCCTCACAGAAAGTTAGTAGGTATTCGTTTAATACTCTATGATTTCGTTCTAGTGAACCTAATGTTTCATGGTGGTATGGGGTTGATGTTTTATGTTCTATGTTCAAAGTTTTGCAAATGCTTTTGAATAGCTTGTTTACGTATTCAGTCCCTCTGTCGGTTTTAACTGTTTTAAAGTGACCGTATCTCAGGATTATGTTCTCGACTATTGTTTTTGCTACTACGTTGGCTTCTTTGGTAGGGATAGGTATGGCTTCTACAAATTTGGTTAGTTCGCATTGTGCTGTAAGTATATATCTGAACCCGTTGGAAATTCGCAATGGTCCGACTGTGTCAATGGCTATGATTTCGAATGGTGTAGATGGTGTATCGGTTATTGTTAGTTTTTCTTTAGTATGTAGTGTTATTTTGTTTTTATTGCAAGTGTTACATTGTTGTATTATAGTTTTAACCATTTTGTTCATATTTTTCCAGATGTACTTTTGTTTTAATTTTGCAATTGTCCTTTTTATGCCCGTGTGACCTCCGCACCTTGACTCGTGATATTCGCTGATCAATCTTATTTGATCGGCTTTTTGTTCAACGTGTCTCGGGGGATTATATAATATTATTTGTATTTTAGTTTGCCTATTTTTTATTATTTTTGCATGCTTTTTATTATACATATCGATTAGTTCGTTTTTATTTATATATTTGAAAATTTCATCATTTTTAGATAGCGCTATCTTCGTGATACTATTTATTGATAGTTCTTGTATCAGTTTCTCCAAAACCTGACCTAAGTCTAAGGATGGATTATCACTGTACTTCACGATTATCATATTTTTATTTTTTATTATCGTTGTAGTTGGCAAACTGTTATTATTATCATTTTTATTGAGCTCAAATTTTAGTATTGGCAAATTTCTGATGTCCGAAATTGAAGTACCTTCCCACATATTGAGTTGATCAGGCTCGATGTTGGAGGTAGTTGTTGCCTTGTGTGTGGTCACAGGGTTTGTTGGTTTATTAGTTTTGCTACGAGTTATAACGTTTATTGTTGTAGGTATCATTTCTTTTAAGTTATTAGAATTTATTTTTATACGCGAAAGTGCATCTGCATTAGTATTTATTTTGCCTTATTTATACACGATATCGAAACCATAGTCCATTAGGTCTAAGCGAATTCTGGTTAATTTAGGGGAGGGGTTGCGATTTACAAATAAGGATTCTAAGGGTCGGTGGTCTGTGACGACTGTAAATTTCTTTCCATACAGGTAGGGGCGAAAATGGTTTATTCCCCAATATATTGCAAGGAGTTCTTTTTCTACTACTGATTTATTGAGTTCATGTTTTGTTAGAGATCTGCTGGCGTAGGATATCGGTAGATCTTCTCCGATGGTGCCTTGTGATAGAACGGCTCCTAGGGCGTAATCAGATGCATCTGTTGTTAGTATAAATTCTTTCTCTAGGTCGGGGTATTGTAGAATTGGTGGGGAGGTTATGGCGTTTTTTAGGGATTGGAAAGCTAGTTGGCATTTTTCGTTCCAGTCAAACTTTTTGTTCTTTTTGAGCAGGTCATTGAGAGGTTTTGCAATGGCTGCGAAATTTCGGACGAATCGTCTGTAGTAATTACAGAAGGCGACAAAACGTCTTACATCATCTGCGTTTTGTGGAGTTGGATAGTTGTTGACAGCTGCGCATTTCGTGGGATCGGCTGTTACGCCTTTGCTGGTGATTAGGTGTCCTAAGAAAACGACTTCGGATTGTACGAAATTACATTTTGAAGGGTTTAATTTGAGATTGTACCTACGGAGTCGTTCGAAAGTTCTTACGAGGTTTTGGTTGTGATGTTTTAAGGAACAACCAAAGACTATGATGTCGTCGACATATAGGAACGCGTTTGCATCTAACCCTGATAAAGCTATGGTTAACATGCGCTGAAAACTATTTGAGGATATTTTTAATCCGAAAGGCAATCTTTTGAATTGGTAATGTCCGTTGCTGGACGAAAATGCTGTCATGGGCCGTGATTCGTGGTCGAGTTCTATTTGATGAAATGAGCTCGTCATGTCGAGTGTAGAGAAGTATTTGGCTCTTCCTATGCGATCTAGTACATCGTCAAGACGAGTAAGGGGAAATTTGTCATTGACTAATTTTTTATTTAGTTGACGATAATCGACTACTAATCGCCATTTTTTTGTATCATCACTGGAATGTTTGGGGACTACTAACATTGGTGAATTGTATGGACTTGTAGATGGTTCTATCACATCTTTGTCAATCAGGTCTTTGACTTGGTTATTAATTTCGATAGTATGTGCATGAGGCATTCGATAATTTTTTATGTACACTGGAGTATTATCAATTGTATTCAGATGTTGCGTGTAAAAATTATTGCAGGTTAATTTTTCACCTTCTAAATGGAATATATCATGGTATTCTCTGCATATATTTTCTATTGTGGTTTTGGCCACCTCGTCTTTGGAGTTTATGTGTAGCAATTCTTTTAATTTGGGCCAACGATGATTTGCTTTTTTTTTGTTGCAGTGTAATACGTGGTACTTTGTTAGTGGTTTGATTTCTAATTGCAGGTTTTGTATAGTTTCTTCTTTGTCGGAAGTGTTGAGAATTCTAACGTGTTTGATGCCGTGTGCCGGGATAAGGGTATTACTTATAAAAATGTTTTCAGAAATGTGTTTTCCACAGATAAGGCTGTCTTCCTTGTTATCGATGTTTATTGGGTGGATTATTTTCGAGCGGGGTGGTATCCTTATATTATATATCTTAGTCTCTAGAGGTAGTGAAATTAGATTGTTATCATATTCGAAAGAAAATAGCAAAGTTTCGTAGTCTATATTTGCATAATACTTATGTAGGAAATCTCTGCCTATTATACCACTTGTTCGGAGGGGAAAGCTTTTTTCTACTATTTGGAATTTGTGTAGAATTTTGGTTTCGGGTAGGTTTATTTGTAGGTTTGCGATGCCAAGTGTTTGAATGCTCTGTTCGGTTATTCCCGACAACCGACAGGATTCATGATTATTGATGCTTATATAGTCGAATAAATTTTTGCAAATAGAAATATCTGCACCTGTGTCCACCAAGAATGTGAGTTTTTGATTATGAATTTGTAAGACTATATGGTTTGATATGTCTTCATTGTAATTGGTTAGATTTATTTTGTATGTTTTGTTAGTATTCTCATTCCCCGATTGACCGGTTTTATTTACTGGTTGGTGTCTGGGGAGTTTTCGTTTCCCTGGTAATCCGCCAAGTATTTTTACTTTTGGCCGCACTTGGGTGGTATGCTGGCATATTCGTCTGTACAGGTCCAGGAACGTATTCCTCTTCTTTGGCTCTGGTCGGGCTAAAAGCTTCCCATATCGTTAAAAATCCGTCGAAGTCCATTTGTATCTGTTGCACTAGAAGAAAGTGGCAGGATCGCCATGTTGTATTATAAGCCGGACGGCTATCCTATATTGAAAAGAACTGTATTCAGTAATATTAATTTATTAACGTCTCAAGAAGAAGTGGTTTATTTCCAAATTGACTTATCCTATTTATACAAATTTCTCAAAGTCTTACTTACAAATACATATTCGATTTTTTAACATACTTCAAACATATTTTGTTTACTCTAGCAAAAATATTTTCACATACAATTTCTTATTCTAAATATTCTATATCAAAAATCTATGCAAAAAAAATCCACATTCTCAATACAAATTCTATGCGTTGCATTTCCCGTAATGAATGCATTATTCCCAAAAAAAACATAAACTCTAAATGCATTCATTCTCTATACGTTAATTTCCTATAAGAAAACAAGTTGAGTAAGCAGGAGAGTGCTCCTACCAGAAGGTCTTTGTAAACATCCTAGGGTTAGAAGCAAGTTTTCTAATGGCGTGAATCGATAACTTGAACTATTCATCCAATACTTAGATATGAAATCGTTCAAATTTATACAAAAGATGCGCAGTTTCTTTCATAAGCACAGTGCAGCCGCCATTTTAATCTAGCTTAAATGATTTTCCTGAATGCTCGGCCGATTGAACATGTTCAAGTTAAACACTATTCCTTAAATTTTCATGAAAATTGAAAGAAAATAAAAGTGCCTAAGTCAATTTTCAATATATATAAGGTTTTCCAGTGAGAGGTGTTATTTTGAATAGATCTTCTGATTTAACACCTTGCGGCTTCTATCTTTGGAGCCACGTGATAGAGAAGGCCTATGCCGATAGCCCAGCGTCAATTCAAGACCTCAAAGATGAAATTCGTGAGGCTATCGAGGGCATAGGGCAGCCACTTTGCGATTTGGTTATGGAAAATTTCATGAAGAGGATATGGTCCTGAAAGCGTGTCGTAGTGGTTATTTGCCTGATGTTAGTTTTTGCTATTAACGGCATATCTTTTTCTTTATAATGAAATAAACATCCGATCATTTTTTTTAAAAATGGCATTTTTCTAATAATATCAAAATAACACCTCTTATTGGAAAGCCCTATATGAACCATAAACACGTGTTATCGTTGTTGTAATTCCATATAATTGAAATGGCTATAACTCACTTGATTATGATTCGATCTCAATTAAATTTTGTGAACGTATACATCTTATGTTAGTCTATATAATTGCAAAATTTCAAGAAGTTTAAAGGTACCGTTTTGATTTTATGGGCAAAAATGTAAAATCTACAAACCATACTATTATTAACAAAGTTGAGCGAATTTCGATTTCTAAGGTATTTGTTGCCCTTGTACTCATAAAGGTCCATATTCGTGAGAATTTTCAGATTTTTCGGCTGAAAGGTGTCCAATCGCGAGGGGGGGGGACACAAATTTTGGGTACATTTTGCCTTCCCGTAGACCCCCTAATTCATCAAATGATTTTTTAGGTCTTTGTAAAAAAATTTTTTACAAAGACCTACTAGTTTCGCGACCTGTCTGTCCGTCTGTCCGTCCGTCTGTCCGTCCGTCCGTCTGTCCGTCTGTCCGTCTGTCCGTCTGTCCGTCTGTCCGTCTGTCCGTCTGTCCGTGCGTCACAGCTGATTTCCTCTGAAACTATAGAAGCTAGAATGCTCAAACTTTGTGAAAAGGTCAGAAATGATGATCTCTCAAAAGTTAAGGCCTTGACAAAAATTTAAAAAATGTTTAAGGGGGGTCCCCCCTAATAACGAATTGGCCCTTAAAAGTTTTTTTTAATCAAAGGTAGTCGAGTAGGGTATCAAATGAAAGGTCTTGATTAGAACTTTTAAAATCTGAAATAAAAAAATCATTTGATGAATTAGGGGGTCTACGGGAAGGCAAAATGTACCCAAAATTTGTGTCCCCCCCCCTCGCGATTGGACACCTTTCAGCCGAAAAATCTGAAAATTCTCACGAATATGGACCTTTATGAGTACAAGGGCAACAAATACCTTAGAAATCGAAATTCGCTCAACTTTGTTAATAATAGTATGGTTTGTAGATTTTACATTTTTGCCCATAAAATCAAAACGGTACCTTTAAACTTCTTGAAATTTTGCAATTATATAGACTAACATAAGATGTATACGTTCACAAAATTTAATTGAGATCGAATCATAATCAAGTGAGTTATAGCCATTTCAATTATATGGAATTACAACAACGATAACACGTGTTTATGGTTCATATAGGGCTTTCCAATAAGAGGTGTTATTTTGATATTATTAGAAAAATGCCATTTTTAAAAAAAATGATCGGATGTTTATTTCATTATAAAGAAAAAGATATGCCGTTAATAGCAAAAACTAACATCAGGCAAATAACCACTACGACACGCTTTCAGGACCATATCCTCTTCATGAAATTTTCCATAACCAAATCGCAAAGTGGCTGCCCTATGCCCTCGATAGCCTCACGAATTTCATCTTTGAGGTCTTGAATTGACGCTGGGCTATCGGCATAGGCCTTCTCTATCACGTGGCTCCAAAGATAGAAGCCGCAAGGTGTTAAATCAGAAGATCTATTCAAAATAACACCTCTCACTGGAAAACCTTATATATATTGAAAATTGACTTAGGCACGTTTATTTTCTTTCAATTTTCATGAAAATTTAAGGAATAGTGTTTAACTTGAACATGTTCAATCGGCCGAGCATTCAGGAAAATCATTTAAGCTAGATTAAAATGGCGGCTGCACTGTGCTTATGAAAGAAACTGCGCATCTTTTGTATAAATTTGAACGATTTCATATCTAAGTATTGGATGAATAGTTCAAGTTATCGATTCACGCCATTAGAAAACTTGCTTCTAACCCTAGGATGTTTACAAAGACCTTCTGGTAGGAGCACTCTCCTGCTTACTCAACTTGTTTATTTCAGATTTTAAAAGTTCTAATCAAGACCTTTCATTTGATACCCTACTCGACTACCTTTGATTAAAAAAAACTTTTAAGGGCCAATTCGTTATTAGGGGGGACCCCCCTTAAACATTTTTTAAATTTTTGTCAAGGCCTTAACTTTTGAGAGATCATCATTTCTGACCTTTTCACAAAGTTTGAGCATTCTAGCTTCTATAGTTTCAGAGGAAATCAGCTGTGACGCACGGACAGACGGACAGACGGACAGACGGACAGACGGACAGACGGACAGACGGACGGACGGACAGACGGACGGACAGACGGACAGACAGGTCGCGAAACTAGTAGGTCTTTGTAAAAAATTTTTTTACAAAGACCTAAAAAGGAAACAAGACATTGCATTCATATGAGAAGTTCCGCATATGAGCAATGTCAAGTACATAGACGAAAGAGTTCAAGGTAATTTGTTATTGTTTTTCATGTGGCGCATGCCTTTACACTTTCACGTAATATGATACACGATTGTCTTCGCCCGTTGTATGTTTATATGTTGTACATATGAAACCATGTGTGTGCGGAATTGTCTGTACGTAAGAACATGGGTTCATATGGGTTTAACGGCGGAGATGCACATTAGTTGGGAATTGTTTTGAATTTTATGTTTAAAGTGTGAAATGCAAGAAAATCATTGTGATTATGTTTTCTATGCTTTTTTGTATTTATAAATGCATTTAGGTTTAAAGTGGGAAATGCGAGTAAATCATTGTGGTAATGTATTCAATATGTTTTTGTATTTATAAATGCATTACAATGAGGTGGAAGATGAGAGAAGAGCTTTTTCATCAGAGAACTTGACGACTCTGGTACTGCTGTAAAGGAAGATTTATTTGCTTCTAAATCTGACTCAGATGATGACGACCTCCTACTTTTCAACCTTGGTCTGGAATCAGAGCAAGCTCTGAACATGTATTAACCTCAACTGGAAAAAATAAAAAAAACAAATACTGAAACAGTTTTCCAAAACGCGATGAGATGGTCTATTGAAAACAATGGCAAGTGTTTTGGATAGTAAAGTACAAGTAAACAGCGTTCTCCGGAAATTGGGAAGGGTAGAACTAGTTCTTTCTCCACGCAAAATGTTTTTGCTTGGTAAGACGGTTTGTTTGCTCAGAAAATTTGGGAACTGCACGAAGATATTTTCAACCGAGGATGCACCCACTATTCAAGCAACAATATCATTAAGTGCAGAAATTTCTTCGGTTTCAAAAGTGGACACCACAGACATTATTGAAATTAAAGAGATAAAAAGAGTTATGTAAAAGTAATTTAATCGTCGATTTCGAATTCATCCTGCAATGATCTCTGGTGCTTTACTGGGTCCATAGTGTCACCAACAAACCGCGATAAATATCGACCTTCAGGATTTTGGAAAATCAAAGGCATCTTTTTAGCTAAAGAGATTTTGAAGGTGATTCCCACAAAAGACATGGTTTTGCATACTATTTCATAGTCTCGATCAAATGCTAAGGCTTATAGAGAAATATGCCTGCTTATCATCTTTGTCTGATAGAGCTTCTAAACAAAGTGCTAGTACAACAGTGGCTACTTCAACTATAGAGTTGAAGTAGCCACTTTTGTAGCCGGTTCATTGCAAATAGCGCTTCACTGGTAGTCCAAGGAGGAGGCTTACTTGGGTTTTGAAAGAGGAGCAAACAGCAGTACCCAAACATTGCCATGTTAACCTGAGCAGTGCTGAGTCAGCCCATGTCTAGTATATCGAGCGAAAAGGCCTTTTCTGTGGCTACCAGAACTATGGGTCCCCGACGCTCGTACATTTCTCCAGTGCATATGCAGAATTACGTTTTGGTCCCTTAAAAATTATCACATTTGTAAAGATTATGTCGTAGATTAGGCTGCAATTTGCACATGTATTGTATTGTTGACTGTAAGTTACTCATGATTTATACTTACCGGTTACATCAATATCTACATTAACTTATAAGTTTTCATTTTGTTTTCTTGGTAATAAATACTTGAATTGCTACCTTCAATCTGTGTTTAGGACTTGAAATAAATGTTGTTAAGTTAATTACAACAAAACCTGTAATCAGTAATTTTTTATGAGCGTTTTTGCACTCATGCAAAGCATATTTTCATTGTTTTCTGAAGAATATTCAAATCGCGGAAATAAAGTCGGATGAAACTACATCGGTGTCCGCGCCACATAAACTACGAATGATTGATACCTTGGAGGCAAATTTTGTTGGAATTATTCATAACGTTAGACTAGTTAGTTATTATTTACTGATTTTAGAAAAAAAAAATCAAATAATTTCATGCTATTTTTAGGAAAAAAACTTTCGACGGCCCAACCAGTTAAATTCCTACGATGGGATGCCAGTTCTGGTTTTGCCCTATATTTAGTAATCATCACCAAAAAGTGAGTGCTTCAAACGTTCCTTAATAATTTTATATTGTTTACAGTCAATTAGAAAATACGGTATACATGTATGTATTCGTACATACGCAATCGTAAAATCTGACGAAAACTCTTAGTTCTAGTATTATTTGGCGTTATCTTTGGATTGAAAGTTCAATTTTCAACCATTGACTATAATTGAAATCAAAATACAATCAGATATGGGAAATTTAATGGAGGGTTTAATCGATTTCCCTCATTTTCCGCTACCTGCTACCTGCTAAAGTTAGTAAAAATGTGCTGAGAAAATCTAATTAACATTAAATATTATACACATCGAACATTCTATTAAGTTTTGTAGAAATCGGACAAAAATTGGTTTTCAGGGATCTTCAAGATTCAGCTCAACTGCCAAATTGAAATTTGGGAGTAGCTTAGTTTTATTATTGAGCACATACGTTCGATTTAGAATTCATTTTCGCTAGCTCAACTTTATAACTCAGTGAACCATTTTAAATAGCTCTTGAGAAATTCACATAAAAAAAATTCATAATTTATTTCAAGTTCTAATAATGCAATCAAAGAATGAAACTTTCTTCTGCACAAAAATACTTGAACAAGTATAATCAGAAGATATAAGATAACTTGGTATTTTCAACCAGCAAATATTTTTTTATTTGATATTCTCGTATAAACAGATGGTATATCTCTATCATGTTTTGAAAGCACAACGAAAAATTTTGTAGGAGAATGATTTTCTCTGAAACGAGAAACTTATTTCACCCCGAACCGCTCTAAACCTATATGGTATTCAGTTTGCGATTTTGATGACTTTTCGCATTCATCATCCTCCTCCTCATACTTCAAAACTCAATTTTTAATCCGAATAAAGGCATCAAAACCATTTAGTACCAATTACAACATTTCATAATTATCAAAATTTGCAATTACGTGCCTCATTCGAAAAGATTTATACAACGCGGTAAACCTTTGTTATTCTTCCGACATGTATCCGGCACAATGTTAACAATGTTACATTAACATTGTAGACGATGAAAATATTTATCGTTTACATATCATGATCATGCATTCTGATATGGATCTTGCTTTCTGCTTGTCGGATTGTCTGTCATGACTTCTACGGGTATGTGCGATAGGCAAGCGCCAGATGAATGTCATTTGGCGCGCCAGACGTCAACTGAAGCGCCAATCCAAACTCCTCAACGATTTCAGATTCGCACGCTATCTTATTTTAAATTAGTAAAGCGCCAGTGCGCTTTTTCAACTTTCAAATTGGCAAGCGGAATCAATTAAAATTCCAAATCGGGGCATGGCACGTCCGTCATTCACTAGAAATCCACCCACGATGCTGACGGATGGTGCATGCAATTTAATATGGAGCGCTAGCTGTTAATGTGTTTAGTTGGGATGTAATAGATGATAGATAAAATTTATTTTGACAATTTTACAGATGGATGGATATTGATTGAATGACTAACTTCTGTGGATTTAATTGGTCACAAGTGTTAATTTATGATTCGAAATCATTTTTGAATGACAGAGAACTGCCCTTTCTTGGAGACATCAAATGTATTGTTTGATTGTTTTATACGTATTTATGTATCAATGGTGAGTAGGTCGTGGGAGCATCTGTCGAAATAATATCAAAGCATTGTTGAAACTTGCATTTTATGTGCGCATTTCTCAATGTAGAAAAAAAACATTTTGAAAACGCATTAAAAATGAAAAACAAAAATCATAGAATTACATAAAATAAATGTAATTATGCCCAGACAAAAGAATCTTTACAAGCTAAAAGAGCAAATATTTGCGCTTGAATTACTTCAAATCTTCAACAGGAAAAGAAAATGGTAATTCTTATTAAGCACTAATTTTTTTAAATTAAAACTTTTGCTAGGAAGAGTACAGTCTAGCTTGTCTATTTCAATAAAAAAACAAAATGAAAAATCCCGATCATATAGATAAAAGATATTTATTCAATATTTTGAAATTAAGACATAAATTTTAAATTTATTTTGAGCGACAGGAAGTCAGCGTGATGCCAAGGTTTCAGACACACAAAAGATTTGCATATCATTAACTGAAATTAATTAAAAACTTCTTCTGGAATTTATTTGCATCAATATAAATGTGAAAAATGAATGCAAAGTGTACGAGCGGATGATTTTTTCAAAGAATGCAACAGTTTTTTTTTTAACTTGAAAGCTATCCATAATACTTAATTAAATTTTAGAATTGCTGAGGATTATGTAGATATTCAGTAGAGCGAGAATATATTATTTTTGGCATGGTGACAACAGCAGGCGTACCTTGTGGTGAGGACCTACTTTGGCTTTGATTTTATCATTTTGATTATTTTCTGTATAGAGAGAATAAGGCTTTCAATTATCTTCTTACTTCAATTTCAAGGATTTATCAAAATAAATTATTTTATAAAATCCCTATTTAAACCGGTACCTGTCTGCCCGTCCGTCCATGCATTAGAGCAAGTTTTCCCGGGAAACATAAAAGCTGGAAACATGAAATTTTATAGGTAAGTCTCAAGTTGTGCCCTCTATAAATGTTGAATATAAAAAAGTTTTGCAAGGTTTTTTAAGGGAGTTTTCTACCTTTGATAAACAAAATTTTGAAGCGGCATTTCATTATGAACGAAGACCTCCCTCAACAAATTTTGAAATGTTTGATAAGACTTGTTTTAAGAAACCACTACTTCTGCATTTTCGCAAAGTTTGAGATTTTTAGCTGCTACGATTTCTGAGGAAAGTTGTTCTGATGCGCGGACAGACGTTCAGACTGCTAGACGTACAGACAGACAGGTCACGAAACTAGTGAGTTTTCACAAAAAAAGTTTTAAAAGGCCTTCAAAACGGAAAAATGAACAATAAGAATTGCAAGTAAGAAGAAAAGAGCTGATTTGTTTCGAATACACCAAATTCCAGAAAAGAGCTGACTTGTTTCTTATGCACGAAAACGAGAGGGAAAAAGGCCCAAGCTGGAGTTCATCATGATGACATGAGATACTAAGCATGCATAAGTGAAAAAAAACTTTAAGAAAAAAAAACCGACTTCGAAATGCACTAAAAAGGATGAAATAAATTTTATGAAAGCGGTGTCATATCATATTTTCCCCATTCTTTTGTGTTGGTGCAGATGTTGGAAGTATTTATTTTGAAATGGGGGAATTGATTTGCCACCGCTTCCATAAAATTTATTTCATCCTTTTTAATGCATTTCGAAGTCGGTTTTCTTTTTTTTCTAAAAGTTTTTTATTTCACCTTTTTTAGTGGCAAATTTTTTCATTTCAAACCTTGCAAAACTCAGTTGCTTGAATACATTGTATCATATATTCGTATATTAAAATATAGTTTTTTAATGCAATCCAAAAACCACTGCGGCTAAAATCTGCAACGAATATAGGAATCGAATTTAATTCTGGCACATTTAATACATGATTTCATCAACGTCTACCTTGATTTTAAGATTTCATAAAAATCCAATATAGATTGAAGCTTTGAGAAATTTGCGAATTTCGAACTTTGCGTATCCGCCATTTTTATATTCTGACCTGACTCGGAAGTGCTTTTTTATCGTGCAACTTTTTTCGACCTTTGAGTGGCCGCCATTTTGTTTCAAATAGTTCAACTTTGGATTTTTTATTGTGAGGTTTATCACACAATTGAATTAATGCTTCTACCAGTTTTGGTACAATCCGGAGCTATACTATGGTCAGAACAGAAATATTTTTGAAAATTTGGCGAAAGTCGAAGCACCTTCAGGCACAAATTTTTTTATATCCTATCTACATATAACCAACCACATCCACAGACACATCTATATATATATATATATATATATATATATATATATATATATATATATATATATATATATACATATATATATATATATATATATATATATATATATATATATATATATAATATATTATATGCATATATATATATATATATATATATATATATATATATATATATATATATATATATATATATATACTTTTCGCCAGACCTTCTTATGCCCATTTACACCAAATATACAAAATTTAGACTCATCCGAAAGTAAAACATTATTCCAAAACGTTATTGGTTTGTCAATATATGCTTTTGCAAATGTTATTCTTTTTTGTTTGCTTATGGAACTTACAAGAGGTTTTCTTCAAGGCGTACGAGATGAAAATCCAGCTTCTACGACAGCTCTACGCACAGTTTCTGCGCTAACCTCCTTCTTATCATTAATTCCAAGAACATCGCAGATTTTTCTACAGCTTAGAAATGGATCTTGTTTTACCATTCGCGAAATTTTTCTCTTGTCCTTTGCACTTAGTTTAGATGGACGACCTGTTCGGGGCACATTTTCCACTCTATTTTCCTTCTTAAATCGATTTATCACTTTTTGAATGGTTGACCGACTTCGCAACAATAGTTCAGCTATTTCAGAATATGATTTGCTCTGATTTGAATGCAGATTAATAATTATTTCACGCTCCTTAATACTCAACTCCTTTCGACTCATTTTTTAAAAATTTTATTAAATAAAAGATACACCACGAATACGGACGCGATATTAAAGAAAGCGGCCTACGGTTGTTAACTCACTCTGATAATATGAACTTGGGGGATTCCCCTTTTTACAAATAACAGGGCATTTTCTGCAACTGTACCAAGACTTTTGTGGAGTAGAAAAGAGACATTGCCAACAAAAAATTATTGTCTTCAATGATCATTATTGCCGAATCCCTTTAAATTTATGAAAACTTAAATTCAACAGAACTCGTATTATTACCATTTCAAAACTTTTGGTTTTCAAATAAAAATATTGATTCAGTAATACAATTTTCAGTTACCGATTCTCTGTACCTTGACTTTTGTGGAAGACTGTATATATATATATATATATATATATATATATATATATATATATATATATATATATATATATATTGATACATGAACAAAGAATTCTGCGAACTACTGTCGCAATTGTTTTCACAACCATTAAGAACATCAACAAAATCAATTTACTCGAAACCACGACAACCCACCAAGCATGATCAACATCTGAAAGTGACGTCACTCCATTCATTAAGCTGTTTGAATATACCAGGTACCTCTCCGCAGAACATTCGCCAATGTACGAGAAATGGGTTGAATAGGTAGAGACCCTATATAAAGGCGAGCTGAATGAATGGGGGGATCATTCAATGGAACCGCGATAGTAAAAACTGCGAAAGTGGGAAGCGAATAGAAAAGCGATATTGTTCGAGTAATAGAAAAGTGAGTTTCGTTGATTGTGAAGTGATTTTAGAAGACAATTGCGATAGAAATTTATGAGCAAGTGGAACTTAGACTTTTAATAGTGAAAATTAAAATTGTGAAATAGCTAAATGAGTGATTGTGCATTTTTAAGTAATTAAATAAACTCTTTTAACTTAATCTAAAAGACATTGCGTTTTCACTTTCCCGGAACATTAAAATTATTGGCCGCGAACCATAACACGCGACAATATATATATATGTATGTATATGTGTATGTATCGACATTTGTATTTATATATGTAAGCATAAAGTTTGCTCCGGAATCAATCTCAAGAAATTTACTTAGAAAGATCCTCCTTATCCGTATCACTCGTTCACTTTTATTCGATACCCATCACCTTCGTTTTCAGTTAACTATGGCATCTAATTTTCGTGAAAGTTTCAAGATAATTATACCCTATAGTTCAATGAAAACTTGGCTATGCATTGAAATCTTCATCTGTAAAGTTATGATCAGTTATAGAAGGAAAAGTCTATCATTTTAGGTTGCGATTCTCGCCGGTCTTTAGTACAAAAATTACTAATTTTCGATTTCTGGGCATATGTTATAATGTGTAATATTAACTGGAAAGTAACGAATCAACAATATAATTTGCAATCCCCCAGTCCTTATTATTTCTTTGGGGAATTTTATAAATCCTATGTGTAACGTTTACATCTAAGGATGTAAGAAGGATCCTTTACTAAGCTCATCGGTAAGCAAAGGGTGGATTCGGTAGAGAAAAGCATCCTGAAATGTTCCCTCTAACTATTGTTGAATTGTATTTATTCCACATTTAAAAGAATTTTATTGGTTATTTCCGGTAGAAATGATTAACGAAAATGTACCGTTTATGCAGAAAATTAAGGATACTGATAATTTTTATCATTCGTCACCAAAGGACTCGGTATCTAAATCAAATCCTTGAAGAGTGCCAACTAATTGGCACTTTTTGTGCGAATAATTATTTAAACTGAATTTCTCGACATCAATGTATCATATTGAACTTTTAATATCTACAGAGTCCTTGGAAGGAGTACAATTCTGCTCTGACAAATTTTAGACCAATATGTTGTCCTTCATTTGAAATCCCTACAATCAAAATCCTTACACCCGTCGATCAGTTATGGTGAAAAATCCGGGTGAAAGTCGGAAATTTTTCGTTTTAATAGTAAAGTCCTTCACCGTTCCTTGAATTTCTTATCCTTTAAACGAGACCTAACTGGAAGAAAGACATATCATTTGTCGAAAAAAGGAGTCATCTATCTATCTCCGTTTAAAAGTTATGTGTGAACATACAAAAAAAAGCAAAAAAAATATACGCGGTGAATTGATAACCTTCTTTCTTTTGGAAGTCAGTGAAAAAACACCAATCTATGTGCCAAATAGAACGCCAATGATATTCGACGATCTTGTAGAACAGGTCATATGCCTCGCTGGAACCTGGTTGACTAAACAAGAAAAAGTAAGAGTCAACGCTTTTCCAGCAAAGTAATATTGAGGATGAACAAGCATGAGTTGTACTAAATGTAGGGAATTTGGAACTTCAAGATCACGATTCGTGTGAATTTTTTCCACATCGTCCAGCGTGAACCTTAGATACTTAGGATGAGGCAATCCAACTAGTGAACAGTACTTGAAGCTTTAAAAAAATCCAAATACAAAGTTTCCACTTGTATATTTCACGGTTTTGCCCATAAAACAGGAGACAAAAACTCATATCCAGATTTCGTTGCAGTAGTTATATGTTCCCTAAAAATTAATCGAATGATAAATAGCTAAGCTGTGACCGGTTAAAAATTGAATGATCTCAAAAATAACGCAACATCTGATACTGTAGTGGTATTCGTTTAGTGATTTCACTTGCAATTAGAGACTCCATTCGTAGCAAAATAAAATTTCTCATGTTATATTCTCTGCACTGCAGTATCTAAAAAGTGAGCTCGCCACTTTTTTTTGCGCGCAAAAAAACTGCATTTCACCTTCAACTTTTCGATATTTGATTCAAAAATACTAATAAGAGGATATCTTCCAAACTTTGTCATTGAACGCAAAAAGTTATGCAATATGCGTCCAATTGGATGGTGGTAACTACTAGGGTAGAATTGGCATGATGCGTTAGATTACTACGCAGTATGCCCAAACTTAAGTTGAAAGGATTCAGTCCAGTGTGCATCTTGTGCAACCTCTCAACGGTAACCAGTTTATGGTACATTCAACCTTCATGGAATTTGATGAGGGGAAGAGTATCATGCCATCATTGACAGCAAATGAATTTACCCATGTACCGCTAAAGTCAAAATGAAAAAGGAAAGAATTTGACGAAAAAATTTAAGCTCGGGTGTGTCACAACAATAAATCTGTTGTTGAACGTAAGTTGAAAACTTTTTTAACCATGTAGTCGCATTTTCATCATTTATGGTGCGGCACCCCAAGCCAGGCCTTCGCCTCAAAGATTAGTTTCCTCTAACTATCATTGTACTGCGACTTCAGTCGCGTGTTAATCACTCCCAGCAAGGATTGGTTATCAGCTCTTGTTGTGTCTTCTAATAGAGTTCTTAGTCTCGCACTGAAAGTTTATCTGGTACTCTACTGTTTAATGATCTTTTGGATTGCCAATTTTCTTCCATTCATTTCATAGGTCTGCTCATTGCATTATGCGTTACTAAGCATAAGCAGCTATAGGCGATTCTTGAAAAAGTTCATGCAACTCATCATTTAAAGTAGTTGCCACTATGTTTCTTGTTCCACTGGGTCATAAATTTTCCGGAACACTTTGCGTTGAAATACATCCAATGTCTTTTTGGGTTTGTTCGTCAGGATCCATGTTTGACTTCCCAATAACAACACTGGTTTGACTAGTGATTTATAAATACAATATTTATTCTTCCTATGCACAACTCTAGACCTTAGAATGGGAAGTATTGTGTTAAAAGCCTTTATTTGTACGTTTATGCGGTATTCAATCTCGTCATTTTTGGCATCTCTTCTATTCAAGTTAGCTTAAAGATAGATGAAGTTATCCACACTTACAAGGTTCTGGTCTCCTAAGGTTAGGCTTTTTTGGACTGAAGTTTTCTTCCTCATTTGAGTCATAAGCTTGGTTTTCAAGTTATTTACTCATATGCTAATCCGATCTGATTCAGATTTTATTTTCAGAAATGCTCCTTTAGCTTGTGAAATTAAACCCACTATAATATTGATGACGCTCTGTCGTGATGACAGCGGCAATATAATCTCTGATGAAACCAAGATTAAGGAAAAATGGGTATCATATTTCAAGAACCTCCTTCATCCTCCGCACAGCTCCAGAACATTGGAGCCTATAGATGTCTGCGGAGAGCTTCCATTGGCCCCACAACTCTGGATGAAGTTTATTCCATCATCAAAGCCCAAAAGAATAATAGAGCACCGGGCATCGCTACATGTCGATACGCGAGCTACATTACTGTTCAAGTTGAGCCAAGTGGTAGCCTATGCGGATGACATCAACATTCTGTCGCGGTCATTAACAACTGCCAAAGAATTGTTCCTGAAACTCGACAGCGTAGCAAAACTAGTAGGACTACAAATCAATGAAAACGAAACAAAGCTCATGACGCAGTCAAGAAAAAATACCTCAAATATATAAAATATCACACTTGGCGGATACAGTATCGAGAATATTATGTATTTAGGTGCAAAAATAACGAAAACGGGTAATAACAGAGACGAAATACGCCGAAGAATACAGCTCGCAAATAAAATATTTTATTCAGTATTGGCGATCTTGAAGACCAGCTGCATACACAGGAGAACAAAGCTCCAAGTATGCAAATCTGTGATAAGACCTGTGTTATGCTATAAGTATGAAACATGGACCTTGACCCAAGCATCCGCAAATATATCGAACGCCTTTGAGTGACGGGTCTTGAGGCAAATAATCGAAGCGAAGCTTGAAGGGGACCAGTGGCGAATTCGATACAACCATGAGCTGTATGAAATTTTCGACGAACCGGAGGTCTCAAGGATTGTAAGACTGCGGAAGGTGCAATGGGCTGGACACATGAATCGTATGGACGAACAACGGATACCAAAGAAGGTATTCGTTGGGAGAACTGAAGGCCGGCAGCCAGTGGGGAAACCGAAGAAACGCTGGTCTGACTCGGTCGACGAAGACAGTCGCTGCTCGAATTTTGGAATTGGAAGGCGCGGTCAAGGCACCGAGACAGTTGGAGGCGCTATTTGCAGGAAGCGAAGGCGCAAGAGGGGCTGTCGTGCTTAGAACAAGAAGAATATTGATGTCATCAACATATGCTACTTATTATGTGGATTTAAACGTTAGTCTACTCAAGGTTTTAGCTGAAGTCTACCAGATGATGTATCCTAGCGTAATTTTAAAGAGCATTGCTGCAAGCCCGTCATCTTGTTTTAAACCTGTGACCATTTTGAAGCTGCCAGTTAGTCTGCTGTTTAACTTAACCTTGGGTTCCGTGCTTTGCACCATGACTTTAAAAATATGGACTAGTTTTCTTGAAACGGCAAAGTCAAGCATTATTTTGTATAGCGCATTTTAATTAACACTGTTGTAGGATTGCATGAAGTCTACAAACAGTTGGTACGCGTTGATGTTATATTCTCAGCCCTTTTCAAGCACCTGCTTTACTGAAAATATTTCGTTAGCTATAGACCTTTCACTTCAAAAGCTTCCCTGGTATACTCCCAATATACTTTCAAAGTGTGGGCTTGATTTTCGTCTTTGGTTGATTTTGGAGAGGACTTTATAAGGCGTACACAGTAAAATGATGCTTCCATAATTTTCATACCTTAACTTGTCCTCCTTGTTGTTTACAGGACATATTATAATTTTCAACCAGTGTTCTGGTGACTTCTCCTTCAATAATATTCTGCATATTAGTCGATAATGAAGTTTGCTTGGATATATACACGTATCTCTTCTCTGGAGCAGTTCTGCTGGTATTCTATCTATTCTATTCTATCTATCTTTTTTGAGGTCTCGTACTGCTGCCTATATTTCATCTCTGATTGGCAGTGAAACTAGGCTCCATTGCTCTACTCCTGAAATATTCAAAGCTTGAGCCGTTGTTGAGGAAGCAGAAAATAGCTTTTGAAAATATTGCAGCCGTTTGTTTTTGATGTTGAATGAGTTAGCTTTGATTGATCCTTGTGCACTTTTATAAAGACTTGATTGTGGATTGAAATCGTCTCTTAGTTATTTAATAGAGACATTCGCTAGTTTAACTTCATGTATAGTCATGTTGTCGTTCGTCTGTTGGATCTTGGTGTAGACAGCTTGTCGTGGGAGGTTGTGTATTGCTCTTTTCTCGCCTCATTTGGTCGCTAGATGTTTGCATCCTTTTTAGGGTTTCGTAAAATGATTTTACAAAACCATACTAAAATCACGTCCTATCTGTCCCTCTGTCCGTCCGTCCGTGTGTCACACATAAGACACATAAGATTTTGTAGGTAGGTGCAAAGTGACACCTCCTCCAAAGGTTCACTACAAAAAGAAATTTATAAGGTACTTAAGGGGGGTCTCCCCATACAGGGGGATGGCCCCAGAAAAAAAATTCATTGCATGTAGGCAATAAGTATTTTAAATGCAAGGTATTGATGAGAACTTTTCAAAACAGGTCTTAAAATGACAAGATTTGCTTTGAGGGGTGCAGGAGAAAGGTAAATGTACGAAAATTACTATGATTCGAAAAATCTGAAAACAATCACAGATGTGAGGCCATAGGAGTACAAGGGCAACAAATACATCAGAAGTCAAAATTCGATCAACTTTCTTAAAAATAGTACATTTTACGCATTTTACATTTTTGCCTACAAAACCAAAATGGGACCCTTACATTTCCCAAAAGTTTAAGTTTTTTGATAGCAATTGTATGTTTTCTGAAAATTTCACAATATTTGAACAATAATCAGCTATGTTGCAGCCCACTAAATATTTAACTATTGCAACAGCATTAACACGTAATACTAGGGAGATACATGTTTGTAACGGACCTAGACACTACAAATATGTAGAAACTTTGAAAAAAAATTTAAGAACGGTTTGTAATATTGATGTGTTATCGTGACTAACTAAGTGATGAGGACAAAACGCTTGAAACAAAATAGCGGCGAACTTAAAAAAAAATAAAAACTATGATGATTTTTCGAACTCAATTCATGGAATCTGTATATTGGTCAAGTTTTGATATGCAAAATAGATTGTTTGATTTACTAATTGTTTTATAAAACCCTTCTGGCAGGAGCACTCTCCTGCTACTTCAACGTGTTGTATCTATTTCCCTTTTTAGCCTCTTTCTCGCATTTCTTGTGGTACCAGTCATTTCTTAGGCTACCTGGGCTACCACATTTCTTACTGTCTTAAACATTTTTTTGATGTTATCAATACTTTCTTCAATCTGCAGGCATATGTTGATGCAATTTTCTAGTGCTGACATGTATGTGAACGTTACTGAGCTATCATTAAGCTTGTGTATGTAGTACCTGGGTGCACTGATCATCCTTGCTTAGAGCTTTTGAAGATGTCGCATCGAAACTTGACCCGTATAAGTAAGTGTGAAAAGCACGTATGGAGAATACTGGTGGCTCGTTTTTGTGTAGAATCATGATCAATTTGGTTGAATATGTCACCATCTAGGGATGACCGCGTTCTCTAATGGTTTCTGTTGCGGCAAGTAAGGAGACCTTACTGTGGAGCCTCTGCTAGTAGCGAAGTCCATCAGGCCTTGACCGCTGTATCTGGTCTTTGCATAGAAGCTGTGCCCTCTGCTTGTTCGTCAATGTGCCGTTTCTCGATTGATTTGTGTGTTGAAGTCACCCAGAATAATTTGAATACCATCCAGGGTGATTTCAAATCTATCCTGAATTGTTTTTTTAATGTTTTTTGTAGGCACGTGACAGTTGAGACATTAAAGAATTTGGTCTTGATACGAGTTGTATAGATCGTTTGATTAACAGGCTTGAAGTCGGTGATGACTTATTTAAATGTGCCTTCAGCAATGAAAGCTACTCTAAACTCCGGATTTCCTTGTAATTTTCTAATTTTAAAAACGATGTTTGCTCGTATGTCAAATGTGCCCTCACCATGCCATCTGGTTTCTTGCATTGCGAGGATATTGATTCTACATGTCCTTATTTCATCCAAAAGTTATCGTATTTCACCTGGTTTGTTCAATGATCTAATAATCCAAGTTCCAACAGAATGTTTTTTTATACGTTGCAAAAGTCATCGCCATTAATCAAATCCAGTCCCAGGCAATTATCCTTGTTTCATGACAAGTGAATACTCAGTGCAGGGTTATCAGCGTTTTGACTTAGTTCGTTTTTGATCCGCAAATGGTGTTTTACTTCTCACATTCTCGCCGCCTAGCCAGTTAGGTCGATGGAGAACCGAAAGTTTTATTTGCTTCCTCTGCCTGCCCCGTTATCAATATTGTAATTTGGACAACAGGTATGAAAAGATTTTATCCAAGATCTTTCATTTGAAACCCTGCCCGACTATTTTCGGTGAAAAATTCTTTGAAATTTTTTTTCGACTCCATAGATTTGATGCTTCTAGTTTCTCAAGTGCCTGAAAAAACTTGCTATGACGCACTGACGGACCGTAGAATAGACGGAAGGATAGGTACCAACTTGGAAAGGATATTATAATTTTTTTTAACATAATCTCAAAGAATCTTTTTTTTAATGCTCATAATAATACTCAATAGAACTAAATAATAATACTGATTATACTAAATAATAATTAAACGAGAAGCAAAGGAGCTTATATGTAGTCAGAAATAAAAAGTTCAACATTTATATGAGAGTATATATTTTTTTAAATATGGAAATTAAGAAAAGGATAGATTTCTTTTATACTCAAAGAAAAAACACAAAGATTACTTGTACGTACGTACACTAAATAATTTCAAAGATATTTTATGAAGAAAAGTGCAGTATTTTATATGACGAGAGCTTGTAAAATCTCTAAACTCGGCCTGATGTAAATTGTAAATAAAACAAAAAATTAAAACACTTTTAAAATCGGACATTTTTTCGGTGGCTGAATAATTGTAAGAAGCGATAATTCCGCAAATTGTGCGATCTACAGCAAAACTCCTTGGCAGACTGGCTAGCCTGCAAGCAGCTGCCGAACGAGTGGCCGTATTAAAGAGGTTTAGTGGCCGGACTAAAGAGATTTAGTGTACAACTTACTGATTTCACTTCTTAAGTTGACTATGAGGTTTTTAAATCTTAAGTTCATTGGAAAATTGCGAAGAAAAGTAGTTCTTAGATCATTACACACGTTTGAATAGGACCTAGGCACTATAATTATGTAAGAATGTTGATGAACATTTAAGTAATGGTTTATAACAATGATATGTTCTTCTGACTACCGAAAGAATGGGCACAATACTCTGAAAACAAAGTTGTGGTTAATTCAGAAATATAAAAGTCATTCTTAATTTTTTCAAATTCAATTTATAGAATCTATTTATGAATTAACTTTCGGTATTCAGAAGATGCTGTTTGAGTTACTAATTGGTTAATAAAACGCTTGTGGTAGGAGCACTCTCCTGTTGCTTTGACTTGTTATTTTAACTCATTATTCATTCAATTTTTTCATCAACAATGAGAAGCATTCAATTTAGTTATAACATACTATACAATATGAGTATATTAATCGATTATTCCAAGTGTCCACCTAGAAGCAAATCTGTATTTTAGTACAGAAAATTATAATTCATCTGTTTAATGCAGAAACACGGAAAATTGTGTCCTGTTTTGCTTCTTTTATCTCTTCCACAATTTTTGTGTTGGGATAGCTGTTAAACCCTTTTATTCGTGGAATCTACTTTACCCTTGAACTCACTGTAAAATAAACAATAATATCTCGGTAAGCTTTTGATTAAAGTTGTATCTAAATGGACGTTCAAACTGTACATACTATAAAGTAGTTGGACTGCACGTTAAGCTTTCAAAATGAAAGAGCAATTTTTGCTCAATTTGATTATAATCGGTTTTGCATACTAAATCTATTCAATGTACTCGTATATACAAATATGTAAGTTTCGTAACAGGATAGAATTGTGGATGAAACCTATGAGCAGCTTTTTTGCCGGTCTGTTGATGCAAATGCAAAAATTACCTATTGATATATATAGAATCATTTAAGTGATTCCAGGAATACTCAAAGAAAAAATTCAGATCAGCCATATTTGCTGTAAAAACTCATTATGGGTAAAAATATCTTTCCATAACAATTACGTCTTTCCCAACCAATTACGTCTTTCCTTACCAATTACGTCAAAGAAATGAAAGCCGCCGCCGTGAACAACAAATTGTGTCAACTAAATAACTAAGCATGTTGCAGTTTGGTTTAAGCTTGGAATTTCTCTTGCTAACTAACTTATACGTAAGTCCCCTACAAGTCCTATCGATTATGAAATATTCAAATTTTCAACAAAAAAAAGAGTCAAGGAGTGTATTTTTGCTTTGGTATTTCAGCGCTTTTCGGGCATTCGCTAAGAGAAAGTTTGAGTATCTCATTATATATATTGTTAGTTATATGGTTAGCACCATGGTTTAGCCATATTTCAGTCCATCCAGCCGCGGTACGTTCTGATTTTAAACCAGCACATATTATAACTGAACCAGCTTATAGTCCGTCCAAAAAATCACTCAAAACAAGTCTCGTTCTCAACAACGGGACTCGAGCCAGAGACCTTCAGACTACGTAGCAAGTACTCTAACTACTACATCACGTAGACTACAACAACATTAATTTACTCAAAAACTTGATGGCCTACGTAGCACTTTAAATTTGGATAGTATTCAATCAAAAAATTAGTGAAAAAAAAAACTAGATGATATGACTATCAAATCAAAATTATTAAACATTATCAATTAATTTGTAACATGTTGGCCTTGTCAGAAGGATTTTGTACTTAACATACAAACGCAGATATGCGGAATGTTTTAATGGAAGAAAAAAGTTCCTGACATGCACAAAAAGATATTCTTGCTTTAAAAGAACTCCATTTTAACCAGCCAACATTCTGGAGATCGGAATCTTGAATGCATTTTTGTTATTCATCTTATCTGAGAATTTGGAGGGGATCGAATCAAAAAGGTGTAGTGTCTGGTTCAATAGAAAGCCCATGTAGTAGAAAAACCGTATATGATTGTTTTAATCGGAGCAAATTCAAGCAGCTTATTGAAACTTATAGAATATAAGGATCTCTTAAAGAACTACTACATTTCATTCAATTTAATGACACTAACACTGTTTACTGATGAAAACACTAAATCCTACTATTCTGAAGAAAACTCAACAAATTTCAAGTTCTAAGTTATTTTTCATTGAATGTATGTTACTTCCATGATTCTTAAGGGCTTTGTGAAAGAAATTTAACAAGAACCTACTGATTTTACGTCCTTGCGTCACAGAAAGTTTCTTGGGAAACTATAGGAGCTAGAAAGCTCAAACTTTTAGTCCCCCGCACAACGAAGTGATCCTTAACAGATTTTTTCATCAAATGCAGATATCAAATTAAAGTTTTTCTCCTTCGTAGCACTACAATCCCTCTCAGGCCTTCGCTTCCTGCAAATAGCACCTCCAACTGTCTCGGTCCATTGACCGCATCCTCCAATTTCGAAAGCCCAGGAACAGCGATGAACTGTCATCGTCCACCGAGGCAGACCAGTGTTTCTTCGGCTTCCCCACTGGTCTCTGACATTCAGTTCTCTCAACGAATACCTTTTTGGGTATCCGTTGTTCGTCCATGCAATTCATGTGGCAAGCATATCAGAGCTTTCGTGGTCTTTCAATCGTTAAGACCTCCGGCTCGTCACAAATTTCATACAGCTCATGGTTGTATTGAATTCGCCATTGGTCTCTGTCTGCCTTCGCTCCGATTATTCGCCTCAGGTGTTATCACAGATTTGTGTACTTGAAGCTTTGTTTTCGTGGGTATGCAGCTGTTCTTCAATATTCTATTGCGAGCTGTATTGTTCGGCGTATTTAGTCTCTTTCATTACCCGTTTTCGTTATCTTGGCGCCTTAATACGCAAATTTGCTAACATTTTGGATACTGTATACGCCACGTTGGATATTTTGTGTGTTTGACTGCGTCATGAGGTTTGTTTTATTTTCATTGATTTGTAGCCTTACTAGTTTTGCTTCACTGTCGAGTTTATGGAAGAGTCTTTTGGCAGTTGTTAATGACCGTGACAAAATGTTGACGTCGTCCGCATAGGCTACTACTTATCTCGACTTTTATATTAATGTACCTCGTGTATCGATGGGAAGCTTCCTTATGATGTACTCCAGAGCCAAATTGAATAGCAATGGGGCCAACCCATCTCCCTGCTTTAGTCCGATATATGTATCAAAGGCATCGGTGAGTTGGCTATTGATGCGGACTTAGGAGGTCGTCGACATTATTGTTATTTTGGTAAGATTGACTGATTTGGCTTGGATGCCAAAGCAAAGTATTATTTAGTTTAGTACGTTATAATATGTTTGCTTAAAGTCAACGGAAATTTAGTGTACGTCCTTGTTGAACTCCCAGCATTTTTCAAGTGCTTGCTTAACCGTAAATAATTGTTCTATTGTCGATCTACTTGCTCTAAAGCCATCTTGATACTCCCCAATAATACTGTTGGCGTGTGATTTAATTTTATTTTCTAAGATCTATGAAAATATTTTGTACGTCGTACAAAGTATTGATACGCCTCTATAACTTTCGCACTGTTGCTAGTCACTTTTTTTGTAGATAGGAAATATAATTCATTGGCTGCACTCTTTCGACACATGTGCTGGATGACTTTGTGAATAGCTTTCTGAACACTGCTGCTATTATATGTGATGAGCTCCAGTGGAATCTCATCGATGCCCAGCGCTTTATTATTCTTTTGGGCATTGATGATGGAAAAAAATTCATCTGAGTAGGGGGGGCCAATAGAAGCTCTCCGCAAACATATATAGGCTCCGATGTTCTTGAACAGTGTGGAGGATTAAGGAATTTCTTGAAATATGATACCCGTATCTCTTTAATCTTAGTTTCGTCAGCGATGATATTGCCGATGTCATCATGACAGAGCGTGGTTTTGGGCTTATAACCACGTCTCAGACTTTTCACTACTTTGTTCGCTTGTCTTGTGTTATTGCTCGCTAGACGTACATCAAGGCTTCTCAGTTTGTTGTCTCAGCATTTTCTTTTCGTAATTCCAATGATCTTTTACGCTACTCTTCTGAGATTTTCATAGTGCTTTCTCTTCGTTCTGGTTTTCCTATCTTTTTAATTTTTGTACGCCCGATTCTTTTCCTCCAACGCATTCTGGCACTCATCATCTAAAGAATTATTTCACTTGTGCCTGGCTTGATGTCCAATCGTCTGTTCTGCCATGGTCTCAATAGCCACTTTCCTTTCCATCCAGACCTCGTTGCTTGTTTTCAATGATGCATCTGATACAATGGGACCCAGCTGATTGTCGAAGATTTTCGTGAAATTTTTGGCCACAGACGCCGTTTGGAGCCTTTCATTGTCAAATTTTTGTAGTGGGCTGATCTTCTCCAAATATGCCTTTACAAACGTTATTAAAATTCGTATTACTTTCCAAATCTGAAATTTTTTGCATCAGAGTGTCAAGGGGGAAGCAAAATCTGTTCATATTTGTGACCTTTTCCCTTGTGATTGTACACCTTTGAACTGAAAAATCAGAAAAAAATCATAATGGTAGGGTAACACTCAACTCTGCTAATAATAGAATGATTTTTAAATTTTACATTTTATCCCAACAATCGAAATCGTGTCCTTAAACTTCTTAAAATTTTGCAGTTATGTTGGTTCATGTGACTTATTACCATTTCAATTTTATGAAAATATAACTACAACTAGTGTTGATACATATTTCAAATCGACCTAGGTACTTTTACTCCGGGTTTTGATAAAAATATAAGTAAAAGTTTTTAATTTAGATATGTTCAGTTGGCTGAGGATTCAGAAAAATTATTTAATCTGGAACAAAATGGCACCTGTTATATCCTTATGAACGAAACTTGCCATCTTTTAGACAAATTTGAATGATTTCTTATGTGAATATTGGATAACAATTCAAGTCACCGATTGATTTCAAAGGCCAAGGGCCTTCTGGTTCGAACACTGTCTTACTTACAAGAATTATTTTACCTCTAAATTATAAGTGCTCATCTTCAGCCATTCATTAATAAATTCAATCAAGAGTTAATATCATGTACCTTAAACGTTAAAAGTGGGGAAAAATATCACAAACTTATTCCATTTTCTCATTTAAAAAAATCGCCATTTTGTTTTTCGATTACTGATGTCACTAGTTAAACGAATTCGCAAATATATTTAGGATACCTATCATTTCTGAACTGTCATGCGAATCCTAGCAAACCTGTAATGTCTGATTCGGTAAAAAGCGCATATTGTACTCTAGCCATATAGTTTCATAGTAATGCAGCATTTATTGTTGCATTGTGATACAGGAAAATTCAAATGGCGGAGGTTATTTTAAATAAAATTTGATATTTTTTAAACTTTCAGGACATGTTAACCTTTAAAATAGTCATTCGTGTATCAATTTTGCTAGTATTTAAAGGTACCATCAGGGTTTTATTTAAGGAAATGTAAAATCGACAAATCATACTTTTACTAACAAAGTTGGTCGAATTTTGTCTTCTGACGCACTTGTTGTTGTTGATGATTTTTTCAGACTTTTTGGTTGGAAAGTGTCCAATCACGAGGAGGGTACGTGAAAATTTCGTACATTTCCCCTTCCCCTGCTCCCCACGATGCTGATAAGGTAATTTCAAGACTTTTTTTTGAAATGATCTCATTAAGATCTTTCCAATGGCTTCCTACTCGACTAACAATGGTGAAACATTTTTTTTTGAAGGGTAAGCTCCCTATATGGGGAGACCCCCTTAAAATCCTCAGAAAAATTTTTAAACCCTAAAATTTTCAAGAAGCGCCCACTTTTGACCATTCCACAAAGCTTCACGACCTTAGCCTCTATATTTTCGGAGAAAAACTGTTGTGACATACAGATGGACGGATGGATGGACGGATACAGGCCTTGATTGCAATAGTGTTTTGCATTTCAGTACGAAATCCCCAAAAGGAGAAAAAACTAACCAACTCTATGAAAAATAACATATATCTAAGAAACAAAGCAAAAGAATATACTTCAAGCTTACAACTAATACTTATAAACTTAATTCGAATACATGTTATTAAAAAACTTGAACCGATTTTAACATTGGAATATTTAAATTACTTAACTGACATATATAACATAATCTCCTGCACAAAAACAAAATTACAATAGCAATTACCGAAAGAGTAATGAGTTGCAACAAAACAGAAAACCACAAATGAATTAGTAATTGCTATTTATCAACCAATACCTAGATTGCTCCGACTCAGCTCGGCCTGCCTTGATATACCTCGCAAATGAGTATCTCCGTTGAGACTGTGGATCCCACCAGCTCAAATTTGAAAGATTAATCAGGGCACCGCCAGAACCAAAAATATACCGATGCATGTCCAAATACGGGTACACGAACACTTGTGGAAGAATGAAACCAGTGGTAAAACAAATCTCAATGCACTCGCCCGTAGAGTGAAACGGCTACGGTCCAGAAATTTTCGCTCACAGTTATAGACTTAGCAATATAATTTCGAACACGATTCAAAATGAATGTATCGAAACTCATCATTTTGGCAGTTGAATAAATTCTTCAATTGGATACATAGTGTTTCCAATCCATCTCAGAATTTCTCTACAGACCAGTTCACGCGCAGAAACACTTTGTCTATGTAGGTCTGCACATCGTTGAACGCTTTCGAAGGTTCCTTTAAACGACTAGTGCCTTTCGGTCCATCATATAAATGATTAGGTCATCAGCAAACGGCACTCATGATTGCATTGGCAACGCGTTAAAATCAAACCATTCGATATGTTGCGAATTAATATGAAAAAGAGTAGAGGCGCAGTAACTGTTTCGTGCGGAAGACCATTCATCACATTAAAATTACACATAGTCATCTGGTTTTCATTAGTTACCGAAACGATTTTCCATACAATATATAGCACATCATGGGGACAAGGTGTTTGAGAAACTTGTCCTGAAGGGACTCAAACATTAAACTGTCTCCATATCAAATGCGCTCCAACGCATTTTCTATTGCTAAGTTTCCTACAGATGTCCGAAGTTACATTCGTTGTCACATGTATAGTAGAACCTGGCACGGAATCCAAATTGGTGATTCGGTATCAACTCATATTTCTGAATATGGGCGTTTAATGCTTGATTCAGTATGCTAGGCAGTTAGTTGATTCGGAAATAGCTTTTACGGCTCAAAGATTCTTTTCTTTCTTCAAGACACGAAATACGTTGACATTTTCCATTGAGTTAGTGGATATGAATTGCTCAATATGTTGTAGGACAATATGCAGTAGTATCTAATAGTAATCTCAGGCCCGCGTGGTATTTGGGTCAGAGTGGTCACTCCATTATTCCTAGGTTGCTGGTTCAAATCCCGTTGATTACACTATAAGTCCATTCAGTTATGATACGTACTGATTTAAAATCAAAATGTATCGCAGCTGGGTGGACAGACACACGGCCAAAGCGTTGCACTGACCATATCACCTTATTGAGTGCCGATGCATTCGATCAAGACAAGGAGATACTTTAACTATCTCTAAACGGACTTGTAGTGCTAAAACAAAAAAACAACCTCAGGCAAATTTAGTAGGACTATATTGGAAATATTGACAATGCCGCATGATTGCTTTTTGTCCATGCTGCGAAGTATGAGACACAAGTCTTCATAGCTGACAAAATAATCAAGGAGATTTCCGCGCGATATGAAGTTTGGAGGTCAATGTATCATTAAAATGAAGAATGGATTTACAATTCAGGCTTAATTTAAAATAGAAAAAATAGTTTGCTTTTGCGAATATTTGGCTCCCTCTCTCAGGGTTTGGTAGATAGACCAACTCAAAATGAGTTCCAATCAAAGTAAACTTCTGTAAGCTATCAGATACAACTTACAAATTGAACTTCAATAAGACAGACATCATCCCTTTAATGATTTATTTTCATTACAATTGTGTAATATTCATTATTATCGGAAGCACCTGCAGTTTTGTTGAGGATTATTAAATCTAAGTGCCAGTTTTGTGTCAGCAATGTCCAAATGTCCAGATATAGTCTGTTAAGTAAGAGCGTGTCCAGCATAGCTTGCGATCGGTCAGTGATATCGGCTTCAAATTTTTTTTGATCGCTAGAGAGAACCTTTGTTTTTGGTGCTTTGAAAAAAAAATTTCAATCGAAGTCAACCTTCCGTCGGGAAAACAGTAAAAGCGCGATGAGTGCCATTTACGCAAAACGCTTCGAGGCTGTGTTCCTTTGTACACACCTTAAATGACCAAAAATGAGCTATATAGTGGTAGCTAAATACATTAAAAAGTCTGTATTATTTATCAAGAAGTGGTTCCAACGATTTAAAGAGTCGAAAACCGTCGATGATTTCCAAATCGTAGTTTGGTAGGAAAAATGACCAAAAAGGACGAAAAGCGAATCGTGGCTTTGTTTTCACGCAATCCTGGCTTGTCCCTATGTCAAGGACAAGCCAAATTGGAGCAAAAAGGTCTCGAGTTATCACACGTTGCTATTCGGGAACATCTGGGCGCAAACAACGTAAAATGGTGGAGTACAGATAATGATCCCAAACACCGGAGCCGGAAAATGGAAACGGGAAAAATACATTGTGATACTTGATTGGCCTTCGCAATCGTCTGATGTAAATCATAACGTAAACGTCTGAGCCGGAAAACGGAACCGGGAAAAATGCATTGTGACACTTGATTGGCCTTCGCAATCGTCTGATGCAAATCCTATCGAAAACGTCTGAGCCTGTATCAAGCAAAAGCTCCGTAGAAAACGTGTTTACACTTTGAAGCAGCTCTCCCGACAAATTCGACTCATTTGAAGGCGCTTCCCATTAAATACGCCGAAAATTTAGTGGGAAGTATGCCTCGGAGATGCCAAGCAATAATTGATACTGTTGGTGATAGGACTCACTATTAAACTGAAAGCGCATTACCTCAGAATGTATTTAATGCACGTATAAGTCAAAAAAATGTTGTTAAATAGATTATTTAAAAAATTATGATGGACATGCTCTTACTTAACAGACTGTATGAATTTTTTCTAGTGTATGTTGGGAACTACAGCCCGTGTAAATTACAGCTGTGACCAATCTGGTTCTCTGCAATTCACGATTTCAGGAGCAAACTTCTCAGTTTATTGTTTTTGTCTAACGGTAATGGATGTTGGCCCCCCAGATCACCAGTAAGAATATAATAATAATGCAGCCTGTTCAATTCAAGTATTCAAAATAAGAAACTAAGTTTTTCTTTGAAACTCTTCGTACAGATGCTCCACAGAGGTATCAAAGATGTCATCCCCGACTCTGAATGAAATTTTGTTCACGGACATGTCAAGTACGAGTAATTCAAAGTTTTTAAATTCTATTTTAGCTAAATTTTGGAAACTATTGGGTCTTCTCATCAATATCCCGGGACCACCTTCCCCATTACAGTTCATCTTATCGTTTTTTATGAACTCAAAATTCTTGAACGAAATGTCATCCCCGACTCTGAATGAAATTTTGTTCACGGACATGTCAAGTACGAGTAATTCAAAGTTTTTAAATTCTATTTTAGCTAAATTTTGGAAACTATTGGGTCTTCTCATCAATATCCCGGGACCACCTTCCCCATTACAGTTCATCTTATCGTTTTTTATGAACTCAAAATTCTTGAACGTCATTGTTCCATTAATTGAGGTGAGTTCTAGAGAAAATCATGATGTCAGGCTGTTGCATGACAGTGAATTCCTGGAGGCATTCTAGTGGATATTAAGTTACAATGGAGTTAACGTTGATCGAGATAAGATGAAGCTTATTCATGAGAATACGACTGAATGGCAACTTATATTTAAATTTAAATTTTGGAAAATAAAGTTGATTTTTGAATATTGCTTGTTGATTGTTGATGATTGTTGGTATATTTTAAGATCCATCTCATTGTTGCTCCTTACATTTTTATTGTAAAATTATTTATAGCATGTTCGGCCGGTCCTCTAGTGGCGAGTGTAATTTATACCTCCAGCCTGACGGAGCTAGAAAGTATCACACTGCGGTGCATTTGTTTTGGGATAAGTTTAACACTTGCATCTTATATGATGCACGGTGACCAAATACACCCCAGTGGACACAGTAAAATATTTCTTTAGGATCTATCTAGGCCAATTTATACTCACCGTAGGCATGGATTTCTTTGCGTTTAACGCAGCGAGAGTGCATGATATGTTTGGTAGCCGAATGGCCAAATCACCACTTCGAAGTTCAAGTACCTTATCTATTGGGGTGCCTTTTTAAGGGTTTTGTAAAGTAATTTTACAAAACCCTACTAGTTTCGCGACCAGTCCGTCCGGCCGTCCGTCCGTGTGTCACAGCAGTTTTTCTCGCAAACTACATAAGCTAGAAACATCAAATTTTGTATGCAGGTGTAAAGTGGTGCTCTCTTCAAAGTTCACCTACAAAAATTTTTGAAAAGTATTTAAGGGGGGGGTCTCCACATATAGGGGAGAGGCCCCCGAAAAGCAAAGTTTGCTTCGAGGGGCGCACAGGGAGGGGAAATACACGAAAAATTTGTGTACCCCCCTCGCGATTGGACACCTGTGATCCGAAAAAAATTTTGGTGGTAGGTGTTTATGGGTACAACAACAACAAATACCTTAGAAGTTAAAATTCACTCAACTTTGTTAACAATAGTATGATAGTCGAATTTTACATTTTTCCTAACAAAATCGGATTGGTACCCTTAAATTAAACGAAATTCGACATTTACGTAGTCCTACTAAGGGTTCTTAAACTTTGTAAGGTTGATGAAAATCGTAAGATATACACGGAAGTTATAGCCGTTTGAAATTTCTCCAATTACAACAACAATAGCACATGATTTTGGTATTTTATGGACTTTCCATCGAATCAGTCACTGCAGTTTTGACTTGATCTTCTTGAAATTTTCCAATACAGTCAGAAACATTACTAATTTTGAGAATTCATGATTTGAGTGATTTTTGTCGGTTTGCAACAAAATGGCGACCATTGACTGCATTTCTGAGAAGTTGGGTACAAAACTCTTTTGACATGAGCATAGGTCTGTTTACCCAACTTGTTGGTTTTGCACTGCAGCCCCTTTTGAGATTTCGCTGAGAGATAGTTAGATTACTTCATTATCTTGATTGTATGTATCAGCACTTGGGAAGATAATATCGTACTACGCTATAGCTCTTGATCCTTCCACGAAGCTGCGATAATTTCTGAAGGGCACATAATTTGCTTTTTGTAGAAATCAAATAAAGGGCTAGCTGTTTTTTTTATGGTCAAGCCTTTTGTTGCAAAGTTTTGGACTGAAATCAGATCAATCTATGTTGCAGCTTCTTTCAAAATTTCAAGGAGATTGGCCGTGTCCTCTCCGCATTCCAGACCCGGCAACAGAAATCTCTGACTTTGGAGTATAATTTAAAATGCGGAAACTCCCTAGAAATCAGAGCATTTGTGAGTGACTTGAAGTCAACCAGCGATTTTGTTTTAATTATTAATTACTCCATTTACCCTTCTAATTTCATAAGTGTTTAATTTATTAAGGACTGCTAACAGCTGAACCATATCTTTTCTGCTTTATCCAAATGCATTTACTGGCGCATTTTTTGTGGCCTAGTTACTCGTTTTATCCGAGGAACTAGCAGAACTGCGAGTTACTTTTCTTTCTTGCTTTTATTTTTTAAATATTGAATGAAATGTATTTTATCCTCTGTATCGGAATTACCTTCGCCATCTTCAATTTCCATGTCTTTCAGTGCTGCGACATAATTTCAACTATCCTCAGTCTCACACGAACTTACAATTTCTTTCGGAATTGTTTACTTCACAGACTTCTTCAGCTTAATTCCCTGTTAGGCTGGGTTTTGCTGCTGTGGTTTTTGAATCTTGATCCCTTAACTTATTAGCTCTTCGAGAATTTGTATACGTGCTTTCAACTCATCGTTTTCTTGTCATCTTTTTTCATTATAAACGATTATTTTCAATTTACATCTGCCTTTTGAGTGATTTTTCATTTCGTGATCATTATTGCCAGATTATTTATTTTATGAATCCTCTACAGAGCAAGTCCTAATTATAAAGTGATACAATAACAAGGGCATCTATTTGAAAATAAAGCAGCAAAAGCATATAAAATGCAAATATCTGTATATATATATATATATATATATATATATATATATATATATATATATATATATATATATATATATATCAAAGTCACATGGACCCAAATCTGGTGAATATGGTGGTTGATCGATGATATTTATTTCGTTTTTGGCTTTAAATTCGGTCACAATAAAAAAATCACAAAGTTACATAAATTGCAAGGCACTGTTGAGGTGTACCGACTTAAGCAGCTGCTATAAACAAACTAGTTGACAGACCGCGCTCATATTTGGCATAGTAATTAAGGACAGTCATTTCCACTTAACAAAATACATTTTTTTAAATATCATTTACCCGGGGAGTCTAAATTACAATTTCTGGTATATTGTTGTTTTACCAGAAGGGTTTTGTGAACCAATTAATAACTCAAACAATAACTTCTAAACATCAATATTTGACTAATATATAGATTCATTAAATTGAGTTCGAATCCTGGTTACTATGTATTTAAATTCGTCGCAATTTCGTTTTAACTGTTTTGACCCCAGTACTTGAGTAGTCATGATGATATATTAATATTATAAACCATTTCAAAATTTCTATGTACTTGTTGTGTGTAGGTCCGTTGCAAACGTGTATCTCCCTAGTATCAAGTGCCAATGCTGTGGTAATTGTTAAGTATCCAATCGGCTATAACTTAGCCGTTTATTGTTCGATTTGCATGAAATTCTCAAGACATGTGAAATGTACTGTTACTAACAAAGTTGACCGAATTTTCACTTCAGAGGTATTTGTTTCCCTTGTACTCCTGAAGACTTCTTTTCTTCTTCTTGGCAGTATTACTGCCCCTCTCGGGCTTTTGCTTCCTACAAATAGCGCCTCCAACTGTCTCCGTTCATTAACTGCGTCCTCCAATTTCGAAAAACGAGCAGTGGCGAACTGTCTTTATCAATCAAGTCAGACCAGTGTTTCTTCGGTTCCTTAATTCTCCCACTGAATACCTTTTAGGGTATCCGTTGCTCGTTCCATACGATTCATGTGGCCAGCCCACTGCAGCTTCCGCAGTCTTGCAATCATTGAGACCTTCTTACACTACTAAAGACTTACCTCCACAATATTTTTCAGATTTTTTGGGGTGACACAAAATTTTTGTAAATTTCCCCTCGCCCTGCATCTCTTAAAGCATGAATTATTATGTTAAGACCTGTTTACAAAAGTTTTCATCAAATCTTTCATTTGATACACATATTGCCTACATTTGAAAAATTTTTTTTTTGTCAGGGGCTACTCCCCTATATGGGACGACCCCTTTAAACACCGTAAAAAGTTTTTGAACTGAGACAATCGATAGATTGCCCCTTTGCACCTACCTACCAAATTTTGTATTTCTAGTCTACAAAGGTAGTCTCAAAAGCACCCGACCTGACTTATGAATTCAGATACAATTACTGCGATTGACAATACCACCTTTCAACAACTTAATGAGAAAAATGCATAATGGTACGTTGATTATTATTTTTTGACAGATATCCAAAGTGAAGTTCTCAGTGAATTTGTAAATATGGAAAAAATCGGACATCCTTATGTAATACAATACTTTCATTTGAAAGGTCTAAGTCCAACTGATATCAAAGCCGAGTTGCATTCTACTCTGGGGAAGTCTGCTCCTTCGCTTACAATGGTCAAATATTGGGTAGCTGAGTTTAAGCGAGGTTGTACGAGCTGCCAAGATGATTACCGCAGTGGTCGACGAAGTGAGGTCAATACGTCAGAAAATGTGAAGAAAATCCACAGAATGGTATTGGATGACCGTCGACTAAAATTAAGCGAGATAGCAGACATGGCAGACATTTCAAAAAGTGCTGTACGTCGCATTTTAACCGAAAATTTGGACATGAGAAAGCTGTGCGCAAGATGGGTGCCACGTTTCGCTGCCAACGGAGCACAAACAGCTACGTGAGGAGGTGTTTGACAATGTTTCGCAGTAATAAAGCCGAGTTTTTGCGTCGATTCATAGCCATGGATGAAACAAGGGTACATCATTTTACACCTGAGACCAAGGAGCAGTCAAAGCAGTGGGCTGAATGGGGAAAACCGACTCTAAAGAAAACAAAGACAGTTCAGTCAGCTGGCTATAAAGGAAAATCAATCAACGGCACATATTATGCTGCCTTATTGCAGCGTTTGAGTGATGAAATCAAGAAAAAACGGCCCCATTTGACGAAAAAGAAAGTGTTGTTTCATCATGATAACGCACCAGTCTACACGTGCATCATTGCGATGGCTAAAATCAATGAGTTGAAGTTCGAATTGCTTTCTCATGCACCCTTTTCGCCAGATCTGGTCCCTTGGATTATTTTCTTTTTCCGAATTTGAAAAAAAATGGCTCGGGGGCAAAAGATTTGCCAACAATGAAAAGGTAGAGTCTGCGGTTAGTAGCAATTTTGAGGAGCTTGACGGTTCCTACTATAAAGCGGGTATCGAAGCTATTGAACATCGTTGGGAAAAGTGTATCGAGTTGAAAGGAGAATATGTTGAAAAATAAAAAACATTTTTGCAATGTTTTTACTGTTTTCTTTGTCGGGTCCGGTACTTTTGGGACCGTATGTGGTTTGCGCGAAAAATTGCTGTGACACTCAGGCGGATAGACAGACCGGTTGCAATTTGAGTAAAAGAACCCTGAAAAAGGGAAAGAACCTACCTAAAGATCGCAGACCAATTCTTTTTTTCTTGAAAAGCCATTGGACCTTGCTTTGGTGATTTAGTAGACGTGTTTTTATTTTTTGAGTTATCCTCAGTATCTGAAATGCGTCAGCTCTCACAACAAAGCAACATCTGATGGCTTTTCAAGAAAAAAATTTACTTATTTTAAAGCACCGATAAATTTATATATCAACCCGCAAAAAGGTCCAGGGTGTACGGAATTTACGTAGGCAAAATATTAGATATTCACTTGTTAGTAAATAAATTGGATCAAATCTTTCATTCGGACACCTTAGTTATGATGTTTTGGAGTTTGGTACATTAGCGATAATTACCTCTTACCTGAATCTTTTAACCTTCATTTAAGAGTTTCATGACTAAATTTTTGGCCATAAACAGTTTGCAATATAATCACCAAACTTGATTATAGTTGTCAACGTGTAATTTTAGAATTTCATATGACATCAATTAGCTTCTATCGCAGTGCAAACATCATCCATTTAATTTTGGATTCATTCACCCAAACATCAAAACACTTATCAATAATGAACGCATCCAATTTGGCTAAGCCTACAATTTCAACTTCAAACTCAAGTTAATTATGAAACCAATGACCTATGACCCGACCTCTTGCATAATACACTGAGAAGCCCCATTCAGATTGCATCAAATGCTATTGCATTTCATAGTTGCAGCGATTAAGTCCATTCATCCGGAACCATTACTATTGCCACCATCGTAAAATACCTGCTTAAGGGTGCATGTTGGGCAACGACAATGAATGTGAAAAAATTATTCGAGGAAGTTGGGGCTATTTAATTACACATAAAGTGCCTGGTCATTCAATGATTCTGGCGAATATATGGTCACTAATACGTGGAGGAAGCATGAATAAATTCCAGTCATCGCCAGCAAATTAAAACATTGTCTACGTAAACGAATCAATTACTGCTGTAGTTTGATTGCCACTACTACATTCAGGCACCCGCATAAACCACACAATTACACGACCATTAGTGTGCCGGTGCCATCTTCAGGCATGGGCATGGTAATCCATTGCTTCCTTCCAGAACATTTCTGGTGCTTTGCCGTAATAATCCATGTGAGCTCATGTTCACTGTCTAATAGCATTAACATTCTCCTTGGTCTAGCCATGATGCGATAGACAGCCATTAATAAACCAACAATTTATTGACGATAGCTGCAATTCCTCTTGAGCGGGTACACCATGCCATTCGCATCATCATGTCTTTGCTTCGAATTCAAATTGCTCATTAGTGTCCAAAAAGAAGTTGACGTGAGCTTTTCAACCATGTTTCTCTATAAATAACACAGAACCATGCTGTGCTTGTCGGTCCAATAATAATTTCCACAATCTGACGGTTTTGAATTACATATGGTTAAAAATTCATATTCGCGGTTGAATCGAGTCTGGTTTCATTTTCGCTAAAAGCCTGTATTATGCGAACTTCTGAACTTGAACAAGGTTTTCTGAATAGAGAAGCGCGATAGGGAAGCTTACACGCGACCAGCCATACACGCATTTATACTTAACACCAAACACCCGAACAGAATGATAATTCCCAATCTATTTCTGTCTCTAATACCGAAGTGTTTGTTCAAAATTATAAATTCCAGTTCACTTTCAAATCATTACCAATATCAAGAGCAAATACCATGCCATCTCGCGAGCTTTTGATTGTTTGTGTATTCGAAATAAATCCGCGATATTTAATCAACTAAAACGGTTTGTTAATATGTTGCCGGCAGTTATGCTTGCTTTCTTTGAGTTCTGTAGAACGTGCCAAGTTGAGTAAACATTTGATCGCTTTTAATAATATTTAGTCGAACACTTTCCGGTACATATAAGTGTTTACACGATTCATTCGCAGAAAGTCCTTTGAGATTTTAAGAGATCTTAAAATTGTTTGCTGAAAGAAGGATGAAATTAAAAAGAGCGATGCACCAAAGTGCTGAAATTACAAGAAATCGTTTGATGGTGACTTTATAATTTGAAAAATTTAAATACTGATAATTGTAATATAATTATCTTCTGTAATAGATAAATTTGATTAAAATGGATGAAGCTGCATAAATGATTTACAGAACCAATAGCCTAATGACTTACCACCATTGTAATAGTTTGAGTCTGAACGCTTTGATACCACAAGAATCCTTTTAATCTGCTTTTCATAAAGACAGATTTATATGTATGTAAAATGTAGCAAAGAATGCATTTGATGAAGTACCAAAAAAATCTATTAAAGTTACGCCGATGAATTATTACATTGTTAAAACTGCGAAAATATTGAAGAATGATTCTGATTGATCAGTGTTTAGGATAATGTTATCCATTATTGTTGTTTAAGGGGTAACTCTTGGATATAACACAAGCTAGCGCTGCCTAGTAGTACCCCTAGATTGGTATTCATTTTTACAAATAGAGTCCATTGTGTCGTTTCGAAGAAGCTGAAGAAAGTCCCCAGCTTCGTGGTTGACATATATTTCAGCTGTGTGGTACTATTATACCCTAGACGTTATAGGCGCTTGTGAATCAGGCAATCTATGAGAAAATGTTGTAAGCTATCCTCATCCTCGCTTAAAAGTTAGCATGTATCGTCTATTTGAATATCATCGATTTGTTGTGCTGGCCCTTGGTTGACTCAGATGGCTTAAACCATTGTCAACTCCATTAGGGTTCCTACGACATGACTCATTTCCCCTAGGAATAGTTTTGTCCCGGACTCATTTAAGTGATACTAAAGGCCTTAGCTTATTCTCTTATAATTTTTGTCAATCTTAGTTATACCTATCCATTTCCAAACCGTTTCATTCAAGTCAATTTTTAAGTTGCTAATAGCATTTTGATAATATCTACACTTACAGGCAAGCACTCACCGGGTATGACAGACTCACTTCGTTGGCTTACTTAGTTTTTGCTCAAAATAAGTTTTTGAATAGGATCGTAAGATCCCAAGGATTTCAAAATTATTAGACCATTAAAAAAAATCGTTTAAAGCTATCCTATTTATATGTATAATATGGCACTGACTTCTTTTCCAAAATGATATCTAAGCGAATTTTGCGGTTACTCGTTGAAATTTCTGCTTTTGGTTTCAAATACTCCTGACTAGAAAACCGTGGCGAAATTCTATATCAAACAACTAAGGATGGTTCTCCCATTTATTTTGCCAAATTTGGTGAAGATTTTGATCTCAATCTCTACTGAACTGTAGTCCTGTACCATTTCCTAATTATGTCTAGTGGGTAAATTGTCTCTCTAAGGAATCTTTGAATCCAATTATATCCTTTCTGCTCGACGTGGCCATTTATTCATTGAATTTAAGAATCATAAAATGGACATTCGAGGAAGGAAGGTACAGACCTTAGTGGATCTAAATCCAAAAGCGGAGTGCCATATCATTCTTAAGACATGTCTATCAAGGAGCGTTGTTATGTCGTCATGTTTAAATCACTAATGAAGGTCGTTATTGGCTTTACCAGCGTAGTAGAGTTCAGTATGTTAGTTTGAGTTTTAGTCCCCATATTTTTCCAGAAGTATTTTTAGAGGTGAAATTGTAGCTGCTACTGTTTCTCTCTGTCTCTCGTTGATTTCTCAAAAATTTCTCTTCTCCTACATTAATAGTGTCTAGAGTTACCACAAAACTATACTAGTTTTCTCAAGTTTGTCATGCATTTTGAATGCTAAACTACATGAAATTCAGTTTTCATAAGGGTATAAGAGTGCTAAGCATAAAATAAAGGGAAAGTGTCCGATATCAGTACTCAATTACAAGGTCTTCCCAATCTGCAATAACAGTAAGTTGTGTGAGAAAATACTCTACAATTGCTTAGGAAGGAAAGCATATCCAGACAATGTGTCAGTTTAGGAAGCTAATCTGACTTTAGAAAGAAGTGCTTGATGAAAATTTTGTTTAGCTAAAGGCAAAAGGGAGAATGACAAAACTATACACTCTACTAATCCAACTGCCGTACCATTCATAGAGGCCTGTAAGTAGCAACCAAAAGGTTTGGTTTCTGAGCTCTGTAATATAAATTCATGATTTAAAATTTCAAACAGTGAGAAGGATAGGAATGTGTAAAAAAGTGAGAAGTATCACTTATCGCGCAATACAGTCTGGTTTTGAACTTCATTGGCAGCAATGAATCCTTTGAAATAGTTCTTCTATCCATCTCTGATGTGTACTGATTTGAAATTAAGTAATCATATAATTTTAAGTCGTGGTATTAACCAAATTACCTTATAAAGTGTCACAACTATCATGAAAAGTCCGAGATTTCGTTTCATTCTTCAAAAATTCCGAAACTAATCAACAACTGAGAACTTGTGAAAGATAACCTTAGTTGTATTTTAAGTCGTTTCTGCCTCAAAGTTTTCTCATGTCCTCAGCCTTTTCCAATATCAAACCAAAAAATATATTGGAGAATTTGTTGATTGCCTCCATTTTTAGCGCTTACTGAAAAAAACTATAAGAAGAACAATATTAACGCGCTATTTCATTTGTTTTAATGACAAGTGAATATATTTCGAGAGTAAGAAAAGTATATATATTTCAGGAGTAAGATTAGTATATATATTTCAGGAGTAGGAAGTGAGAACTTCTTCAGTGTCAGGAGAAAAAGTCAGACGCTGAAGAAGGGACCACATTTACTCCCGAAATATATATATATATATATATATATATATATATATATATATATATATATATATATATATATATATATATATCTATATATATATATATATATATATATATATATATATATATATATATATATATTTATATATATATATATTTATATATATATATATATATATATATATATATATATATATATATATATATATATATTTTTATCATTAAAACAAAAAGCATAGCGATATTGGAGAAAATCCAAAAATACCAGCAAATAAACCAGCTTAGGCATATATTTTATGAATTCTGTCAACATAAACTCGACTTAGGAATGCAAATTCCAAAAAATCCACGTGAGAGTTTTTGAAGCATCCAGAAAATGTCTCTCTCCGCACTACAATAAGGACTAAGAGACTCTGACAAAATTCATCCCAAATTAGAAACTCCTGCTGAAAAATTGAAAGCTCAGATATGAAAAAGATCCACTCAACAGTAAAACAAAAAACAGAAAAAAAAGCTTTAAAAATAATCTACAGTGAAAAGTCCAAAGAATGGTAAGTTAAGGCGGTCACAGATACGACATTGCACGATTACTTTTTTAATTCATTCGAATATCTCAAAGGTGGTCTTGAAAAATTCTTGTTAACCACATGGTGTTATGCTGCCAATTGACGGATGAGAAATTAAAAACTACCGAGCTTTGGCTAAAAAATCTAGCCACAGATTGAAAGTACTTATTGTAAGCGATGAGAACTGGCTTTCACTTTGAAAATCAGAGACTTTTAAATCTTTACGTTTTTGACTTCATCTGATTTATTTTCCTTTCTAATGATCTCCGAATTCATATAACGAAGATTTTGAGGTATCTTGGCACTTTCGATAAATTATTACTATCGACCTCAGCTTTCCTCAGATGCATCAGTGTTAGTTGATTAAAGGAGTATTTATGCAAGCTGGGCAATTACCGAGGGTTTGATTTCAGATAATAAGCAGCGAAAAAAGTGGCCACTGAATCTAAGAAATGATTTTAGAACCATATTTATCAAAAAAATTAATTTTCAGCATTCTGAAAAAACATTCACTCAGATATGAAAGCGAGATGGATGCATTTTGCATAGACCTCGCCCGTCCATCAACAGATATTCTTATCTCAGCGATAAGTCCAATATTATGCTGGTTTAATACCATGATTAATGTATTTGATAAATTAATTCTCACAATAACCCAACAATCGCAATGATAAACTCAAATCTGCAACAGTTTCGAATGCATAAGTCTATAATTTTACAAATAGCAATTGCGTCAAAATATGTTGATTTTCACTACTATCACCTTTCTTTTCTCGTTTTTTGAGCTACGAGTACATTCTAAAACTAAATTGGGGGATATTTTTACCAACAGAACCTATTTACCATAGCCAACAGGCACCGTCTGACAACACTTTTCGTCACTTGATGTCAAATTTTGTTGAGCATGGGGTAGTGGAAGATTGTCATTATGCCGTTCATTGGTGGCCAAGATATTCCAATGAACTTAATGAAACGGTCAGAGAGAACATTGCCAAGAACGAATAAGTGTCGTTTCATCATTTTGGTGTCAGTGTTATCACTTTTTAGCGCATTTTAAAGGATGATTTGCATGTGTTTCCATATAAAGTGCAATCATAAAGAATATCGCTTTGAATGCGACTAAATAGTCGCTCGAATTGTCAACACTGAACGTAAATTTTCGAATCAAATTTTGATGACCGATGAGGCTCATTTAACACTTTCTGGTAGCGTTAATAAGCAATATTTACGTATTTGGGGAACAGAGGATCCTCACAAGATCAATGAAATGCCATTGCATGGACAAAAATGACTGTTTGTTTGTTTTTTTTTTTCAAAGAAAACAAAGTAGTCGATGGAAATCGATATCGTTGGATGTTGACAAATAAGGTGGTATGCCTGTAAATATATGGAAAAGTTATTGACAGTTACTGGTTCCAACCATACTAGCCCACATTGCAAATCAAATAGTTCGGTTTCTGCAACTAAAATTCCCTGGACGTCTGGTGTGAAAAAGCAGTGATATTGATTGGCCTCGAAGATCTCCAGATTTGACCCCTTTGAACTTCTTTTTGTGTGGCTATTTAAAAAGCAAAATGTGCATCATTTTTTGGGTGTTTGAGGTATTTCTCCTCGGCTGCACTATGACCTTTGTTGTATTTCCATTGATTTGTGGCCTTACTACTTTTGCTACGCTGTCGAGTTTCAGGAAAATTATTCCAAGTATATAGTTATATATAGATTTTAGTTTTTTTCAGTCATTCAATTTTTACCCGACATGAAAATTGTGAACGCTGTACTAAATGTGATCCATAACAGGGATGTATATTGTCAAGTTTGTGATATTGGTGAGTAGACTTTTTTGTTGATAAATCTGAGACTCGTTTATATCGATGGAATGTTTTATTTTCAGATTTTACCCTAGTCCAAATTTTTGAAAATTTTGGAAATGAGTTGATAAATGATATGACCAAATTTATGTTTACGCTGCTTATTATAACTTACGTAGTCCACGTAGTGTAGTGGTTAGAGTGCCAACTGCATAAGCCGAGGGTACCTAGTTTGAATCCCGCTGGGGGGTAACAAGATTTCTTTCGAGTGATTATTCGAACGGACTATAAGCCCATTTAGATTTAATATGTTCTAACTAAAAATCAGAACATATCGCATCTGGATTGACAAATCAACGGCCAAAGCCTAATATTGACTATATCACCCTCTTAACTTTCGATAAAATTGATCAAAATGATACCCTTACTATCTTTACGCATCTCGAAAGGTGCTCCAGTGCTAAAATAAAAAAAAAGCTATAACTTTAGATCTTAGAATCTAGTGTCTGGGAATTTTATGTAAGATCAAACTATATTTCATTACAATTTTCCTTGCATATTATCTTAACCTTATATACCAGTTCTTGGCAACATGCAGCTAAGACTATGATACCGAAACGCTCCTTAGGTTTTCCAGTCGTCCGTGTCACTCAACATACGGTCGTTGTCATAAAAAGTCGACATACAGTTGGGATCGTGTTGATTGAATATTGTTGTGTCAAGTGATCAGGTGGTTGATGGTATTTGGGTTAATCCATGCAATTGCATAGCTCGGCATAAGATGCTAACTAATGCTCCTAGGTGTACACCCAGGAAATCCTATGAAAACTTTTAGTTAACTTTGAAATAATTGGATGCCTTGTCACGTTTCACCTTTGTGTACGGTCACGGTGTCAGTGAAATGAAAAATGAATTTTTAGCAACTGGTAGCCAAACAAAATGAAACCGTGCACAGGTAATTACAGATAAGCAACATCACCACGAAACTAGGAATTTTGCCATTGAATATTGAAAGGGAGGGTGCCATATAGAGATTTTCCAATAAATTCAGTTCTTCTGGGCCCCAAAATATCCTCCATAGCTTCTTAGAGATCAAAAGTATTATATCATACCCTCTATCAGTGCTGCGTTTTTCAATGGAGCAGTTTATTAGGGGATGAGTTGTATAGTATTTCACCAATGTAATGTATCGTGTGTCTGAGTTCCAATTCGACGAAAATGGAAACTGAATAACAGTAAAAGGTATTGGCGACCAAATGGTAGTAAATTGTATCGGGGTCATACATTGCATTTACCGGTTTTTCAATGATGAGTCATAAATGTCAGGAATGTCAATAACTGCAAGCACACCTATAGTTCTGCTACCAAACCCTACAAATATATATTATATTGGTAACTTTTACGTTTAGTCAAAGGCTAATACAACAGGGTGAAGGGAGGTTTTGTGGGCCTGGTTATGGAATTGAAAGAAATAACCATGCCGCCAGAATGGAGGCCAGGCGACGGGCCTGCGGTCAATACCTAGATCATTTTCCAACCTAAAACAGAACATTGGAATAGGTTGGAATGGCGTTGAACGCTGGGGTTCCAAATCCCTGAAAAACCCTAGCACTGTTAAAGTCTTTTAACTACAGGCCAGTCAATATAAATATAATATACTAGTAATCCAAGAAGCGAATTTCTAGATATGAGACTGCATGCAATATTAAAGAGTTAGCAGCCTGCTGCACGTTATTGATTTCAAAGCGGTCAATGAACGATTGTATACAATCTGTATAAAAGCAAACTTCGAGGAGAATATTTTACTCATTGTCTACTTCTTCTTTTTTTTCGTAGCACTACAGCGCCACTCGGGTCCTCACTTCCTGCAAATATTCCTCTAATTTTGAAATCTGAGCAGCAATGAACTGCCTTCTTCGACCAGAGTTTCTTCGGTTTCCCCACTGGTTTCCGCCCTTTAGCCCTCCCAACAAATACCTTTCTAGTATTCGCTGTTTGTCCATATGATTCATGTGGCCAGCCTATTGCAATTTTCGCAGTCTTACAATCGTTGAGACCTCAGGCTCGTCAAAAATTTTATACGCCTCATGGTTGTATCAAATCCGCAATTGGGGCCTCGTCTACCTTAGCTCCGACTATTCGCCTCAGTACCCATCACTCAAAAACGTTAGGTTGGGGTCCATGTTTTACACACATAGCATAGCACAGGTCTTATCACAGATTTATATACTTCAAGCTTTATTTTCCTGTGTATGCGCCTGGTCTTTCAGATCGTTAAAACAGGAAAAAATATTTTATTTGCGAGCTATATTCTTCGACATATTTCGTCTCTTTCATTACTGGTGTTCATTATTTTTGCGCCTAAATTGTCTACTGATGATACAAAAATAATTCTGCTTGATATGAACGCTGAGAATAGCAGTGAGTTATCTTATCGAGCAATGTCTAGAAATGTGACCAAAAATAAGGTGACATTTGAATTTAAACTACGCGCGTCGAAGGATTTGAAGAACTATTTTGTTTTTTAGGTTGATAGTACTGTCAGTGACATCTATGTCGAAATATTCATTAGTGTTTGAGAAACGCGTCGTTTCCGGGATGGCCTTCAGTTCCGTCTTCGCTGCGGCTTGAATCTCCTCTATCGTATCAAAACGGTGTCCCGGAGCGGTCTTTTGAGCTTGCTGAGCAGCCAGAAGTCGGACGGTGCCAGATAAGTGAATACGGAACGATTTGGGTTGATTTTCTGGCAAAATGATCACGAATTACGAGTGCAGTATGGGATGGTGCATTATCGTGGTGTAAAAACCAAGAATTGTCTTTCCACAATTCCGGCCTTTTTAGGTGGATAGCGTTAGGCAAACGACGCATAACGTTCAAATAATATTCTTTGTTGAGTGTTTGGCCCGGCGGAAGGAATTCATAACCCGCAACGCCACGGTAATCGAAGAAGAGAAGAGGTTGATGGTCGCCAGGGACGCTCTTCGTCTTCGACACGTTCACGGCCGGCTTGGAACTCACTATACCACTTGTAAACATTTTTTTAGACATAGCCTCATCACCAAAGGCTTTTTGCATCATCCTCAACGTATTCGCAGCAGAAAATTGATTCCGTAAACAAAATTATATGCAAATTAAACAAATTTCGACATTGCCAAAAACGAAAAACGAACTTTTAGCAGCTCACAAAACGACGTGTATCTCAAACACTAATGAATATTTTGACATAGATGTCACTGACAGTACTACCAACCTAAAAAAAAATAATTCTCTAAATCCTTCGACGCGCGCAGTTTAAATTCAAATGTCACCTTATTTTTTGAACACAGTATAGCTTCCACGATAAAACCAATGACAACAGAGAGCGTCTGATTGACTTTGCATGTTTTCAAAATTGAGTCATTCGGTTGTCTTAGTCCCACATTGATGCATTCATAGAATAACGTTGGTATCACTGGCTGGCAGCACACAAAACCGGACGGACCATGTTTTGATTTAGCAAAGATAGGCCTCGAGCGTACTTGATTTGACTGGCAAGATAGAAGGTGAAATAAGTTCCCATACTTTTGAGTCCATCTTGATAAAAAGAGCAAAGCAAAGTTCGAAATATTGAAAAGGGTAAATACAGCAAACAAAGCTTATTCTCACTATTTCCTGTGGAAAGGGTCCAGAAATACCCTGAATAAGACTCGCATATGCAATTTATTAATTAAGCCTGTGCTGCTGTAGGGATGTATGTAGTCTGGGCTCTTGCAAATGATTTCAAAAAAGCTCGTGACGTATTGAAATACAGTGCGTAAACGGATAAATGGTCCATTCAAGCATGGAGCAGAGGCGAGATTTCGTTATGACGATGCGTTCTGTAAACTTTATGACAAACCCACTTGTACCTGCATGTTATGACAATTGCTATATGCACGACTTGTGGAAAGGATGGAAGGGTACAGTCTCTCTAGACGTACGTTGAAAGGAAGATTGCAAGGGAAGTGTCTACTTGGGAAACCCAGGAAATGATGAAAAGATTTTATGTATGCTGAAAGCAAATCCTTGGTTGGTGATTTGCAGAACCATGACGATTGAAGGCAACTCCTGCTGAAAGCAAAGCCCCAAATTGAGCTATCCATAGGTAATAATCATACAAATAATGTAAGCCGGAGAAACGCTTGAAAAAAATCCTTTATAAGTTGTATTTAACTCCTGGTGTCAAAGCTGCATCAGGAAGTCATAATTGTGCAGCTTCCCTGATTTGTAACAAATGCTTCCAGTTATACTGTATTTTGCAGACTCTTCTATGCCTTTTTATATAATATAAGGATTCTCAAGGTAATACCTTGAGAATCATTAATCTATGTATTTGATAGGCTTAGATGTTACACGATCAAACAAACTCCTCAAAGAAAAGAATTCTATACGAGTAAAAATTGGTTGAGGTGTAAATTTTTCGTAGAGAGCATCTGGAATGAATTTTCACTTGGGAAATTCTTATGCCACTATATTATGCTACTTTCAACCCAAAATGAGTGTCCAGTCAATTAGCTGTGCTAGCTTACATCACGAATAATCGGTCAGTCAATCATGTAAATGATGATTTTCATGCGTCAATGAGGTCAAAAGAGCGTCATTCCAATGTCCAGTTCAATGAATGCTTACTCGTGCTAAACTAATTCTTTCACGCGGGCGAAGAATGCATGTCCATATGTAGCCGATAAGAATATACAAGTACATGCTGTGCGCATATTGGATGCACCTTTTCTCACTTAGAAAAATGATTGTGTATTATAATTTCTACGCCTGTTAATTTGACTATAAATAGTAAATTTCTTTAAAGCCTAGTAATTGTATTAATGCAAGATTGTGCTTCCTTATTGTAAGCACAGATATATTTGTGCACATAATGAAGCTGCTCCACTTACAAATGATCCCAACCTACTTAGATACTTTTAAACATGAGTTCAGGTAGACCCCAGTCTTCGTTTGTGTCGATAAAACCAGCATATCCTGAAACTTAATTTGTTCTCTAGAGAATGCATGGATGTAGCTACACATGTTTGCATGTTCATCATAACTTCGTGGTAAAAGGCACTCATGAGAACTATTACAACAACTCCAACGAAGTAAAACAACTTGCAGAAGTAACTTCGAAATAAACAGAATATCTTGCTAGTTTATCTCGTTGCAAACAGTATGCCATGCATGTCTCGCATGAATGAGGGATGCTTTATACTTTTACATGGTAATACTAACGAGACGCATAAGGCACATCCTTGCCATCAATGGCGTCGCTACGCGTAGCGCAAGAAGACCTCAACTTCCATTGTTGTAACTCACTTGACTTTGAAGTAAGTTCCTTCTCGTTCTTCTTTGATGTTTGCTTGTTTAGTAGAAAAGTTTTAATTAGGTTTTAATCATTCTGTGAGGCGGAACTGCATTGTGGAAACCTATAAATGAAGTTTGTTTGACGTTCTGTAATAAGCTGGTAGCTTAATGAGTTAACAAGCGTTGGGAAATTGATGTTTGGTAAGGAGTTTTGCTGAAGCGGAGTTTTGTTTTCAGCTGGGCCTACAGATAATGCGCCGAGCAAACCAGCATAGTCCTCTCAAAATGACAATTATTTGTTTATTTTGCACGAGCTCGAAGTTATGAGATTTTTTCAAAAAAAGGAAAAGCGATTTTTTTATCGTTTTAATTTGTGTTTAATTAATTATTATGAAAGTCTTGTCATTTTTAAGGATAAGGCTTCACTGCTATATCAGGGAAATTGGAAAAGTGGAAAATTTATGTCTTGTCTTCGCGGTTACACATCTTTGATCCAAAAAACATATAAAAGTCATAGAAGTAGGTTATTTAGATTGAACAAGGTCCGCAAAGCGTAAACGAAATGGGATCTCTTGCTATTTCAGTCGATTTAAAATTGCTAACCAGGACAGTTTATTTAATAGCCAATCCAGATAATGTTGATGCAATGGAATGCTTATCAGACTCCTTCGTAATCAGGTAGATTTTATTTCAGGTATGCCTAAACGGGCATTAGGGGCTAATGCGGAAACTTTGTGCTTGCCTAAATTAGTCATGCCTAATGGGTCAAGTCTAATTTTGAAAATTTGGTATTTTACTGTAATGTAGAGGGTGAAAAAAATGTTCAAATTAAAATTTTGCTTATGAAAGTGAGACTAGAAATTTTTCACGAATTGCCAGTTTAGGTATGCCTAAAGCGGGCCTACAAGAGCCTTAATGTAGCATGCCTAATGGAGACCTGATTACATATGCCTAAACTTGTTCTAATTAGGATTTGCATAGGAAAACCCCATTAGGCCCTAATTTCAAACGTAACTCCTTATCCTATCAATTCCTTATCATGGCGGTTTTCCTAAATAATTCCTAAAAAGAGAAATTTACATTCTCAAAAATCAAAACCACATTAAAATTTCTTGTTGTGAGCTTACAGTTTAAAGAGGATTCGTTAGGATTGAAAGTTTTGCGATAATTTCACAATGGTTTTTACAATAGTTGTTTGATCGTTTTAAGATATTATAACTATCTTCTTCTTCTTCTTTGTAGCACTACAGCCCCTCTTGGGCTTTCGCTTAGAGATAGTTAGAGTATCTCATTTTCATGACCGTATTGAGTTTTTTTTTCGGAAGTTGATTTGGTCAGTACCATGCTCCCGTGTGCCTGTTCAGCTATGATATGATCTGATTAAATCAGTACATATCACCACTGAGTGAACACTCACAGTCTGTCCGAAAAATCCCCTGAACTGAATCACGTTGCTCCCAACGAGGTTTGATCCTGGGACCTTCGGCTTATGCGTTCATGCTCTAACCACAAGACCACACAGACTATATATTATAACTATAGTCATACCATAGTTTTAAGACAGTTACACGATAAAAGTACGATAGTTTTATGATAATCTACGATACACCTTAATATAATGGATCTTCGCATAACTAATCTACTGAAGAACGAATCGTTTATGTATCGCAAAAATCAATCGTTAGTGAATCGCTAATGGTGACGAAAAACCAATTTAGTTTGCTTGGAGACTTGAAACAGCCCTGAAAAATGAGTCGATACATTAACAAAAGAAACTATCTGCTGGGCATAGATTTTTAGCAATCAGCAAAAAAATTTCAATTTAGGCAGTGATGGGGGTTGCCTAGACAATTCCTAAACAGAAATGTTTTTGTTTCGTAAAATCAAGAACAAAACCGAAATTTCTTAGGAATAAGTTATAATTATAATGTGCAAGACAAAAATGCGTAGCTTTATATATTTTCAAGCTCACATGTGATAAGAAGTTTCTCACTTTTTCCCGATTTAGACATGCCCAACGTGAGCCTAATGAGGCGCTAGAACGAGCGTAATGGGGCCCTAATGTGGTATGTTTAACTCAATAAATAACAAGTTGGGTAGACCGAGCTACTCTCATGTCAGAAGGGTTTTGCACTGAGCCTACGATATGCGGACATCAATAATGAATAAACTCGAGAAAAGTTTTAACAACATCTACAAAAAAACCATCCTCGTTTTAAGAGGGAAACAATTACCATACCATTTTTACTTACTGTCGTTTTGTTGCAATATCACTAAAACCATTGACTGAATGAAACTTTAAAACTTTTTTTAAATTGTTCATTTTATCTGTAAATTAGAAAATGCAATCAAAAGTGTAGTGTCTGCTTTGATGGAAAGTTCGAATAGCAGAAAAACCGTGGATTGTTTTGGTTTTACTTAGAGAGCTTTCAAATTGCTATTAAATCCATGAATGCAACTGAACTTTATTGAAACTATAAGAACCTTTCCTTGAACTAATTAAATTTAAACTTAAATGTCCTCGAATAAATCTACGGGGAAAAATTTTATACGAGGTGTGACACTTAAGTAATGAGACTGATTCAATATCCGTATATTTAAAAATTATTCTACAACTCTGCTATCCTCTTCAAAGTAGTCCCCTTGGGCACAACGGTTCCAGAGCATTTTCCGTGCTTCGTAACATTTCTGGAACGCTTTGACTGGGATGCCCGCGAGTGTCTTCGTCACGGCCGCCTGGATGTCTGTAATCGCCTCGAAATGAGTTCCTTTGACCACCGATTATGTTCTAGGGAACAACAAAAGTCATCGGGTGACATACCGGGTGAATAAGGCAGCTATTGCAACACGGCGATCCCTTTAGAGGCCGAATTCTAGGACACGCAGAGGGCGGAGAGCCACGGCCCGTTGTCGGGATGAAGGATCCAGTTACGAGCGATGTCTGGACGCACCCTGTAGACTCATAGTCACAATCTATCGAGTACTTGGTGATAGTAGACTTGATTTACGGTTTGCCCCGATGGAACAAATTCATTGTGTGTATTTCCACCTTTGACCTGGTCTCCCCCTCCGCGCCTCATCTTCTATGCTTTCACGACCCTCCTTAAATTCTTTATGCCATCGAAACATCTGGGCACGACAAAGAATACTATTATCATGCACTTTTACAAATTTAGTAAAATTTTATCGCGACGCGTTGCTCTTGATTTCGTTTCCCCATTTTCCTAACGAGAACCACCAACACACGTCTACTCAACACGACACAATAGGCGAATTAAACAAGCTAGAGAAATGATAAATATATCAATGGATAGGGGAAAGATGCCGAGGAAGGAGAAGGAAATTTTAAGGTTGCAGGTTTACCACAAGCGTAGCAATAAAATCCGTCTCATTACTTAATTGTCACACATCGTATTTACAAATTCTACTATCATCAACAAAGTTGCGTGAATTTCAACTTCTAAGGTATTTATTATTGTTGTACTCACTAAAATCTACCATTGTGAATTTTTCACCTTTAAAATGCATATTTTCATCAAGAGTTTATAGTCTGTACTTTCGATGCTGGAGTGGGGAAAAAATAACTTAACTTTACTCAATATTTTCGTTTAAAACTGCCACCATTTTGTTTTCAAGCAGGTACTTGAAAAATGCAGGCACTTGAAAAATGCTGGGAGCTCGACAAAGAAGTGCATCAAATTTCCGTTGAGATTCCGTTAAACAAGCATTAGACAGTATTGATAGTAACGTAACATACTGTACCAAATAATGCTTTGCTTTGGTATCCCAGCCAAATTAGTCCATCTTACCAAAATGGCGTTGACGACCCTCCAAGTCCGCATCAATAACCAACTCACCGATGCGTTTGACACATATATTGGACTAAAGCATTGAGATGGGCTGGCTCCATTGTTGTTTAATTTGGCTCTGGAGTACGTCATAAGGAAGTTACCAGTCGATACACGGGTACATTACTATATAAGTCGGGCCAAGTAATAGCCTATGAAGATGACATAAACATTTTGTCATGGTCATTAACAACTGCCAAAGAACCCTTCCTAAAACCCAACAGCGAAGCAAAACCAGCAGGGCTACAAATCAATGAATAAAACAAGGTGCATGACGCAGTCGAGGAAAAAAACCCCCAATATACAAAAGCATATTTGTGTGCTTAGGCGCCAAAATAATGAGAACCGGTAATGAAAGAAATGAAACACGCCGAAGAATACAGCTCACAAATAAAATATTTTATTCAGTTTTGACGATCTTGAAGACCAGTTGCATGCACAGGAAAACAAAGCCCCAAGTTAAAAAATCGGTGATAAGACCTGCGTTATGCGATGGATGTGAAATATGGACCCTAACTCAAACATCCGGGAATATATTGAACGCCTTTGAGTGACGGGTCCTGGGCGGATAATCGGAGCGAAGCTAGACGAGGACCAATGGCGAATTCGATGCAACTATGAGCTGTATGAAATTTTTTGACGAACCGGAGGTCTCAATGATTGTAAGACTGCGGAAGTTGCAATGAACTGGACACATGAATCGTACGGAAGAAGAACGGATACCCAAGAAGGTATTCGTTGGGAGAGCTGAAGGCGGGAGGCCATTGGGAAACCGAGGAAACGTTGGTCTGACTCAGTCGGCGAAGACAGTTCATCACTGCTCGGATTTCAAAATTGGAGAATGCGGTCAATGGACCCAGACAGTTGGAGGCGCTATTTGCAGGAAGCGAAGGTCCGGGAGGGGCTGTAGTGATACGAGGAAGAAGAAGTACTACTCGTTGAACAGATTTTAAAAGATGTGTATGATATACATCTTAGCAGGAATTTTCATGCAAATGCTAACAAACCCTCAGTGTCTGAGTCAATTTGAATCACATACTGCTCAATAGACACATATTGTTGCGATTGTAATAACGAAAATTTAAACCACCACAACTTCGTTAAATACGATTCGATTACTCTGGAATTTTTTTAAGGTCTGATTAGCCTCATGAAAGCCGTTGAGTTGCTAAATTTGATTGGATTTAAGTTTACCCTCGAAATCCTACACAAGAAAATATAAAGTTGGTAAATCATACTATTACTAACAAAGTTTAGCGAATTTCAACTTCTCAGGTATTTATCGTTATTGTACTCATAAAGGATTACCTTCATGATTTTTTTCAGATTTTCCGGTCCGCAGGTGTCCAATCGCGGGGGGGGGGGGGCACAATGTTTTTATGTTCTTCAGCTTTCTCTGCCTACCTCGTCAACGATATTGCAATTTAAAGAACAGATATTGAAAGATCTCATCAAGAACTTTCATTTGATACACTATTCAACTATCTATAGTGAAAAATTCAAAGGGTTTACATCCTAATATGGAGAGACCCCTGAGAAGCCTTTTAATTTTTTTTAATATGTAACTTTCATTAACCAGAAACGTCTGAGCTGTTCACAAAATTTGATCACTGTAGCTTCAATAATTCCTGAGAAAACTCACTGTGACGCACTGACGGATGAACGAATGGACGGATGGATAAGTACCTATTTTAAAAGGGTATTTTGAAAATGTTTTACAAAACCCTAGAAATCAAATCAGTGTCATGTTGCTGGGTTTATTTTCTATTTGTTATATGTCGAGGATATAGATTTTCACGGAGAATATGAAGCATGTGTGGGGCTCTCGATCTCCTATTGGATCCATCCTCAGGTGGCGAATAGAGCGTGCCCTAACCAGCTATCCGGCGGGTTTGTGAGAAATAAAATACTACCCATAGGCCTAAAACCAGCTAAGTCGAAGCACTAGCAATGCTGCCCTTATTATTTACTTGTAATGAAACCAAGACAACAGCCTCGGATTGGATTGAACAAACGGTAACAACTATTGCAACGTATAAAGCATTATTCTTTTGGAGCTTGGAATGTTAGGCCATTGAAGAGATCAGGTGCACTGTGGTAACTTCTGAATGAAACAAAGAAATACAGAATCGACATCCTCTCAGTGCAAGAAAATAGGTGGCATGTAGAAGACACATTTAACATACGAACGCACATTGTGTTTAAAAGTAGAAAAACGCAAGGAAACCATGAATTTGGAGTTGATTTCATTATTGACAGCATACATTAACAAATTTTCACCAACTTCAACACATTAACGAAAAGATCTGTGCGATTCGCATCAGGACCAAACTCTTTAATGCCTGGCTGATCAATTGTCACGCGCCAACATATGACATTAATTGACGACCAAGGATGAATATTATGGAACAAACTGTCAATGTATAGTCGCCAAACGACATTAAAATTGTTTTGTTTGATTTCAATGGAAAATCTACAGCCTCCATTCAAAGACTGGTGATAGCAGACAACACCTGAAAGACTTCGCTACTAGTAGAGGCTTCACAGTAAGCTCCCTACACTTCTTGCATTGAGACATCCACGAGAGAACGTGGCCATCGTCAGCCAGTCGCACGTTCAACCAGACCGAACATTTTCTTATGCAAAAACGAGTCACTGCCAGCATTCTTGACCACGACCTTATAAGGGTAAAGTCTTGATGCCGTACTTCCAAGAGCTGTAAACATGGAACATCAGTTGCTCCAAGGTGGCACTAGCTAAATAAGCTAAAAGCTGGCTCAGTAACGTCCACATACATGTCAATGTTAGAAAATTGCATCAGCATATCCCTGGAAGCTGGAAAAAGTAATGGTGACATCAAAATCATGTGGAAGACAGTGACAAATACGGTCACAGAAGCAGCCGAAGAGGTCTTGGGGCACCATCCAAAGAACAAGGAACAACTGGTATGGTGAAGAATGCAAGGAAGCGCTGAGAAAACAGATACCAGGTGCACAAAGAATGTATCCAGTAACCAAATCGAGCCAAAAGAGAATAATATAAAACTCTTCGACAACAAGCTAAAAAAATGTGCCGAAGGAAGAAACGACTGATCATCAAGGCCATGTGCCGCTATTAGACAACGAAGAGACGCCTTCAATCCACAAACACGTTTTTGCAAAAGTGCACATGGAGCAATCATAGACAATCAAGTTGAAATTAAAAGCAGATCGTTGTCATATTTGCAGAAGCTATTCACAGCAATAACACAACAACGATTGAAGCTGTAAACATTCCTGAAGCAGAGTAAGAGGACCCACTCTCATCACCAACTAGAGACGAAGACCAGCAACAGTACGGAGTCTAGGAGAAAATAAAACTTCTAGAATATATGGAATACTAGCAGAACTGCTTAAGATTGAGAGTCTCTATGTAAGAAACCTTCTGCGTCGATTAATATGCAGAATATGTTAAAGAAGCAGTTATCAGAGAGCTGGCAAAAATGTATAATATGTCCTATACACAAATCAAAACCATACTAAGAAAGTATTATTAGAGATTATCAGGTAGGCTTCCAAAGTGTACTTGAAAAAGTGTGCTTGAAAAATGCTGGTAATAAAACATCAATGTGCACCAACTCTTTCTAGACTTCAAGCATGCATACGACAGTGTAGACAGAAATGTGCTGCACAAAACAATGCTTGACTTGGGCGTCCACACAAAACTAGTCCACACGGTCAAGGTCATGATACTAAACACAGATTGCCATATCGAGGTAAACGGCGAACTAAAGGACATCTTTATAATGCAATCAGGCTGAAAATAAAGGGATTGACATACTCTTTAATGTTGCATTGAAATACATTATCAGGAAGACATGAGCTGAAACCTCTGGTACACTAATGTTCAAGTCCACACAATTGGTAGCATATACTGATACTGGCCTAGAAGCTGAAGCACATTGAACTGGTCTACGAGTAAATGAAATAAAAATTAAATTCATAACTCAAACGTGGAAGAAAACTCCAGCCTGAGGAAACTTGGCTGAAGCTGACTACAACCTTTAAAGTGTGGATAACTTTGTATACCTTGAAGCCAACCTAAATACAAGAGCCGCCAAAAAAGTCAAAAGTGGACACCGCATAAATGCCATAAATAGAACCCATTATTCTTTACTTCCCATCCAAAGGTGCAGTATTGTGTACAGGCAAAATAAGCTCCACATTTACAAAACACTGATCAAACCTGTGTTACTATATGAAACATGGACCCTGATGAGCTATCCGAAAAGGCAGTGAATATATTTAGACGCAAAGTGCCCTGGAAAATCTACAGCCCAGTGAAACAAGGAATAGAGTGGAGGCTACGTTGCAAAGGTGGGTTGTATAAACTAATTGATTATCCATCTGTATCCACTTACGTCAAGCTACGTAAATTGCAATGGACGGCCCATGTAAAAATGGAAGAAAACCGGCTACCCAAAAAAACATCAAAGGGTAGAGTACAAGGTAAACGTCCAGCGAAAAGACCAAAGGCTCGATGGGAAGACAAAATATAAGCTGATAGCAGATCATTGTTGGATTTGAACAACTGGCGGATAATGTCGCCGGACCGTGATGATTCGAGGAGATTTATCTTGAAGGCTCAGATCCAGCTTGGGCCGTTGCGCTATAGATGATGATGAAATACGGTAAATTTTGTGCAGAGTGGAGTAAAAGTTAAGTACTTTCAGAAAATTTCCTAGCTTTTGTTTCGATTTTTCCGAAAAAAAATTTAAGGTCTAGGAACTGATTAGGCAAGTTACATCAGTACCTAAATGAGGAATTGTCTGGAAATGGTGCACCATTGCTTAAATCAGGAAATGCTTCGGCAAGTTCCATCAGCGCTTAGATTGAAAACTGTTTAAGCAAGCTCCATTGTTTTTTAGACTAAGAACTGGCTAGGCAAGCTCTATTCCTGCCTAAATTAGGATCTATTTACACCAACCTCATCAGTTTTTAATTTAGGCTGTGATTGGGTAATGGATGACTTTCGGTATGAGACCCGAATATATAATCGATACAGGCTCTAATGCCCGTTTAAACATGTCTCTTTGGGCATGAAAACTAACTAAATTGAATTTCTACTCGGTTAGATGAGTAAACGTCCCGAAGTTTTCGGACAGGATTAAATTCTGAGTTTTTAATTTCTGTTTTTGAGCTTTGTACCATAATAATTTGCTAAATTATCAGAAATTTTTGAAATTGCATTGCTAAGCCCTAAATAGCACGTAATAAATGACAATTCTTGGTAATAATTTTTATTGAGCTTCCAGCTCGCTTAACGGTAATCGCATAGTAAAAAGTTTGTATGTAAGAAAAATCTTTTTTCACTTAAATATTTAGCAAAAGAAATTATGACAAAAGACACAGCTTTAATGTAGAGAATCTGTAATGAGATCTGGGCGGAAGGACAACTGCATCTTAATTACTAATTATACTATTAAGAGTTCATTCTTTTTTGAGCTATAGGCACCAATCATCATGCAATAATATACCCAAATTTTCACAAACGTATAATCAACCCATTCAGCGATATTATTTTACGTTAAGAATCTAAGTGTTGGATACTTTTGAAATTTAAACCAAAAACCAATAATTTGGATGGCATTGTTTCATGAGCAATAAAATTCTACAAACTATTTAGCTTTTTACCGCCACTTTAAGTACCAAACTTCAAAGGGTAGAACGTTCAACATTTAAAATCAACATACAAGTATATATATTTCGCATATGATAACAAATCATGAAAATGAATTAAATATGATAATGACACACTTTGGAATCATAAAAGATTTAATAAGAGTGAAATGTTACATATGTTTTTTTGATTGAATTTGGCGCCAGAATTTACAGCATTGTGATAACAATTGATATTTACATGTTAAAAGTTAAGCCCTGCGTCTAGACAAGTTTCCGGAAAATGTTGAGTTCATATTTAAAAATGTGTATAGATTCTTCTTTGAATTATAATAAATATTAAGACTTTATGCTTCGAATGAACTGATTATATTGTCGATTACTATAAACAAATTACTAATTGGAATAAAGTAAGAACGTTTTTATATTTTGAGGCGCCATTGATCTAATCATTGAACCAGATCGATCAAAGTTACAAAGTTTCTGGTCTCCCACTATAACTTTTGTCCTTAGTGAGCAAAAATTTTGTATTTTTTTTTTCGATTTTTGTATAACTGAATCTATACTAACTGCTTTACCATGCCAAAATATATAAACAGACTCAAAATTGAAAAGCAGCTTTTATTTCCGGCTCGATTTAATTTTTATGGATGACAACTTAATTAAATACAAAATTAGTAAATATAACTGATTTAATAGAAGAAATTGCAACTATGATCAACTGATCTGTGTTTTCTAAGTGGTCAGTATATCTGATGTCAGAGAAAATGGTAATCTTTTAATTTCAAAATTTAATTTTAAAGACTAAAAAATAAGAACTTAGGTTAATAATAATGCCGCGCTCGGCACTACTTAATCATTATCTAGCATAACTTTTACTCAAAAGAATATAGAATATCGAGTAACTAATTTCAGATTTTTATTTCAGGATACAGAACAGAGTTCTCAATAAAAGGTTTGTGATTATTTTGCCAAGCATAGTTTTGCATTGAACCAATTCAATGTCTGTCCATTTTATTTTAGAACATATATTTCTACAATAAATTCCTCATTAAATAATAATATGCTTTTTTGACTTTCCGGATTCTTGTATTTTTGTCACTGGGTTTTCTTTGGTTTACTTTTGAAGGTGGTAGCAAAAATCAAGATTATAATGGCTTTATGTTTTTTTTTTATTTTCAATATTAGGGTTTTGTAAAATAATTCGCGACCTGTCTGTCCGTCCGGACGTGTGGCACAGTACTTTTTCTCACAAACTACTTCTGCTAGAAACATCAAATTATGTATGCAGGTGTAAAGTGGTGCTCTCTGCAAAGTTGATGTACAAAAAAATTTCGTGAGGAATTTAAGGGGGTCTCCCCACATAGGGGAGTGGCTCCCGAAAAAAATTCATCAAAGGTAGCCGATATGGGTATCAAATGAAAGGCCTTAATGAGAAATTTTCAAAACAGGTCTCAATTTGATACTGTTTGCTTCGAGGGGCGCACAGGGAGGGGAAATACACGAAAAATGTGTGTCCCCCATCGCGATTGGACACCTGTGATCCGAAAAGTCTGAAAAAGTTATGGAGGTAGGTGTTTACGAGTACAACAACAACAAATACCATAGAAGTCGAAATTCGCTCAACTTTGTTAATAATAGTATGATATTCGAATTTTACATTTTCCCCAATCAAATCGTATAGGTAACCTCAAACTGAACGAAATTCGATATTTAAGTAGTCCTGCAAAAGGTCCTTAAACTCTATAATTTTGATAAAAATCAGAAGTTATATCCATTTGAAATTTCTCCGATTACAACAACAATAACACATGATTTTGGTATTTTATGGACTTTCCAGCGAATCAGTCACTGTAGTTTTGATTTAATCTTCTTGAAATTTTGAAATAAGGTTAATAACATTATATTTTTGAGAATTCATCATTTGAGTATTTTTTGTTGGTTGGCAAGAAAATGGCCACCGTTAAAAATAGAAAAACAAAGGATTTTATTTTAAACGTGCACATCTCTTTGATATATTGTTGTGAACTACAGCGTGCTAACTTCCTCCTATTTGCAACCTCAAATTGCCGCCGTAACATCTCCATCTTCCTTTGGGCATTTATACCTTTTCCCCTGTTCTTTATTTAACTTTATTAAAATTTTTCCAATTTCTCTATAATTTTTACCTCCCTATCATCACAATTCTACCCTTTTCCCTTATTTCCAACCAAAATAATATAATATATACTAATAATATCAATTTTCCCATTAACAACATTCCATTCATTAATTCCCACTAACAAAACTTCATTAAATACCTTTTTCCTAACAAAACCTAATTCCTTCCTTCATACGAACTAATTCTATTCACTAGTTCCCACAACAAATTTTATTTTTTTATACTAACAAAATCAATTCACGTTTCCCTACTAACAAAATTCAATCTCATACCCAAATGGATCGTTGAAGTTGCTTATGAGATGAATGGGAGATCGACAGTACATGGCACCATTGGCTGCGTCGCGAGTTCTCGACCGGGGGTCTGCTTGAACCCTGGGTTCAAGTTCCCCCGGGTGCAGGGAAGTACTCTTTTTGGGGTATCGGCAAAATCAATAGTTTCCGTAACGTATGTGTGACACTTTGCATTCAATCAAGCGATTCTTGGATGATGTAAATTGCTATATATGCAAATCAATGGATATTATTGTGTTTGTCGATACGGGAAAAAAGATATGTGGGTAGCGGCGTAGTTGCAACACTGCAACAACCATCTATTGCAACCACGGAAGTCACCGCAGTTGCAAGCATCAAGTATAAGCAGAGGAGTGCGTAGCCCGGGATCGCATACTGAGGCTAGCTAGCGCTCAGTCTTGTCGTGGGACTTCCAGGACACCCTCTGCTCGTGCTGAGCCACCTTACATATAAATACTAACACGGCGGGAAAAGGACGGGAAAGGAAGAGGTCATTTTGAGAAATGAAAGATGATGGGTTTAATTTGACATGGCCGCTTTTTATTTACAAATTATAATCTAAATCCAAGGTATAAGAAGAAAATCAATTTGAAAAAGCTACTAAAAACCCCTTTCGAAATTTGAAACAATAGAAAAAAAACTAGAATATACCAACATAAAATAATTCAAGATTATAAAGAATATAATAATCAAACTACTGGACAATATGATACTATAAACCAAATTTGTACTCACTTCTTTGCCTGTAGAACTCCGAGCGCCCGGTGTAATACAACAAAAGCAGCGTGGGGCCGCTGAAAATAAAATTGTAATTTAAAGGCAATAAACCACAAAAAAACGTAACAGCCACTTTTATCCGCACTAACTGGTTTCTCCACTCCGTTTACTATCGGCAAACTTTCTTTTCTCTTTTGATCGATAGTTAGCCATGCTTTTCTAAATTCATTCCTTTCACTTTTGATTTTTTTGTTATTTTTTCCACTGAATTTCAAACCAAAACTTCTAAAACAATTTTCGTCTTCCCACAATACGAATTAGCAAAATCTTTTTTTTCCTCGCGCAATTTTCGTCTCCCCGCACTTCAAATTAATGAAATCTTCTTTTTTTCACACCGCACAAAATCAAATCCCTTCTCTTTCCAAAATCCAATATCCACCTAACTTTTCCAATCCTTCCACGCTCCTCCTTCGTCACTAAAACTACAAAAAAATCTATTTAACTCTCAATCACATTCTCAACCCAAAACTCCTTTTTCCCGAATTTTAAAACCCCCAAAAATCACATTTACCGCGCACAGAAAACTCCGTTATCTTCACCAGCCAAATACTAACTTCACCAGCCAAATACTAACTTGATTTAGTACGTTGCTGGTGACTGCATTTCTGAGAAGTTGGGTACAAAACTCTTCTGACATGAGCATAGATCTGCCTACCCAACTTGTTTTGATTTAATCTTCAAGTCATTGTCATGTAATGCAATGCCTAGATTTTGACCAAGAGATGCTTTTCTTTGGTTGACCAGTTCAAAACTGATTATATGGATTGGCCGAAATGTTTTGAAAGCAATATCTATTAACCAGTACAGGAATCCAAATTTATATGCCATGTTAATATTTCGTCTTCTAAATGAACATACACAAAAGTTTATTTCTATCTGTCAATTCATTCTTCGTTGACAGTCTTTTGAAGTTGACGTGCTAATAGATTTTTAAACAATGGATCAAACCGAATATTGTACAGTGATAAAATGTTTGGTTTTCTGAGATTTATCAGCATCAGAAATTCATATAAAAATGAAGAAAGTTTTAAAAAAAAGTCTGTCTAAGTAGACTAGCTATGTATCGAAGGGTTTTAGGGTTTAAACGTGTTCGTACGTGCGCTTTGTAGACGTCCAAAAAGTGCGAAAACGCTAGAAATCATTTAGCAAATCTATCATATTGTCGCGTGTTATGGTTCGCGGCCAATAATTTTAATGTTCCGGGAAAGTGAAAACGCAATGTCTTCTCACTTCACTATTACGAAAATCACTTTTCTATTACTCGAACGATATCGCTTCCCACACACTTTCGCAGTTCATATCGCGGTCGAAATGAATGATGATCCCCCCATTCATTCAGCTCGCCTTTATATAGGGTCTGTAGTCATTTAACCCAGTTCTCGTACATTGGCGAATTCGTGGGAACATTCGAGCGACTGCAAATGAATGGAGCAGTGACTCACTTTCAGATGTTGCTCATGCTTGTTGGGTTCTCGTGGTTTCGAGTAAATTCGTGTTCTTCATTGTTGTGAAAACAATTGCGACAGTAGCTCGCAGAATTATTTGTACATGTAACACTGGCCCCACCTCAGTTCTTTTCGCCCCGAAAAGATGTGTCGCCAGTTGTAGTCTATTCTCCCTGGATGTAATATGGGGCAAGACGGTCCAGGTGCACGATTTTCATTTTGGCTCTTGGCTTACGATGTTCCTGTATTCGATATACGGCGTCGTTGATTCGCTTTGCAACTCAGTATGGTCCCTCCCAATTATGTTGCAACTTTGGAGACCTTCCCTTTCGCCGTTGGGAGTTATATAGCCATACCAAGTCATCTTGCTGGAAGCCAGTAGAGTTTGCCTTGAGATCATACCTGGTCTTCATGCGGTCAGTAGCCGATTCGAGGTGATTTTGCACTGTCCGATGTATCTGGTTCAACCGTTGCCTTAGATCATTTGCGTACTTCAAGATCGTTTGGGGTTTCTCAGGGGGTGTTTCGAAGTTTATATCGGCTGGCAAACGAACAGTCTTTCCAAAAATGACTTTGGCTGGGGCTTGGCCCGTCGATGCGTGTTCGGCAGCTCTGTACGCCATCAAAAATAGTGGGATATGGCGGTCCCAGTCCCTTTGGTTCTCGTCAACCATCTTGGCCAAATGTTTATTGAGCGTGCCGTTGAAACGTTCGACCATTCCATCGGATTGGGGATGCAGCGGTGTTCTCCTCGTTTTCCGTATTCCCAGTAGTTCACACATTTCGCCAAAAACTAGTGACTCAAAGTTTCGGCCTTGATCTGAATGTAATTCGCAAGGTGCGCCGTACCTACTGACCCAATTTAACACTAGCTGTTCAGCTACGGTAGTTGCTTCCTGGTTGGGAATGGGGTAGACCTCGGGCCACTTGCTGAAATAATCGGCTACACCCAGCGTATATCGATTACCCCAATCGGATTCAGGAAAGGGTCCTGCGATGTCAACAGCAATCCTTTCGAATGGCACGCCTACGTTATAGGTTTGCATTTGTCCTCTCAGTCGTCGCTTTGGGCCTTTGACGGAAGCTCAAATTGTGCAACTGCGACACCAGTCCTCTACGTCTTCTCGAGCATGGAGCCAGTATGACCTTTCCCGCAATTTCGCTAAGCTCTTGTTAACACCAAGGTGGCCTCCCGAGGATCCTTCAGGCATTTCCTTAATCACATCGTGGATTCGGCTTTTGGGTAGTATAGTTTGCATCCTATAGGAGCTACCATCCGCTGTTTCCCATTTCCGCTTGAGTACGCCACCCTCCACCTGAAGGGAGTTCCATTGTGCCCAATAGCTTTTCAGGGTTGCGCCATGCATTGAAACGTCTTTCCACTCAGGTCGCCCAGTCGTCTCCTTCCACACGAGCAATGGTCCGATGTCTTCATCGGCTAACTGGGCGTTTCGAATCTCCTCCGATGACCAACCTTCATCGAATTTGGCCGTTATCAATTGCAGATCAACGGGGGGTTCCTTTTCCTCAATCCGCCGGCAATGCTTGCAGTTAGCTGGACATGGATGACGAGTTGGGGCGTCAGCATTTCCATGAACTCTGCCCTTGTGAAGTAGTTGGGGCCTCACTAGGTCTGGTCGAATAGTCGATCGGGTTGCACCAGTGTCGTTTGTTATGGTGCAATGTTCTTCATCAACTTGAACAGGAAGGTATCTGTCTGCTTTTCCACGATGTTGCTTTGGCACGGTGATGGTGGCGCTGGGGATGTCGATCCTCCTAGCTAACGTTTGCCCCACAAAGTTGGCCCTTGCAGTTTGATGGGCCTCCATTCTAGGCTCCTGACACGGTCTGGATCTCCACCATCCTGGGCAATAGCTCCGTTTTCTTTGCTTCTTGCAGTCTCTTTGCAGGTGCCCCTTCTCACCGCAATCCCAGCATCTAGGCTCTCCATTTGCCGGCGGCTCTTGCTCATTTTCCACGCGCTCACACCTGCAATCGTCTGCCACTACCTCACGGACCCGGGCAGTGGTACGAGTCACATTTTGTGTTGCCTCAAAGTTAAGACTGTAAATCAATGCGTCCTTAACCGTTTGCTTTTGAGCTTACCGCACGGCTTGTTGCAATTCCTTGTCCTTTAAGGTGCTGATGAATGCTTCTGTTGCTACGTCATCTCGATGTTCTGAGTCGTACGCTAGGTAAGCCAAAAGTGCCAGTCGCTCAATGTCTTGTGCTAGCTGCTGCAAGGTTTCGCCAGACTTCTGCATCCGATGCCGTAGCTGTGCCCGATAAATCTGCTTCAGATGATCGTCTCCATAGCGCAAGTCCAGCGCATTCATTATAGCAGCCGGGTTTGAATGCAACTCAACGGGGATGGTCTGCAAAAGCTCGGCAGCTGGGCCTCTTAGAGCAAGAATTAATGCAGTTGCTCATTCCTGCTCATTCCAGTGATTTATCCTAGCTGCGGCTTCAAACTGGATTTTGTAAATACTCCAGACCGTTTGCCCGTCGAATATTGGTGCTTGCATATTTCTAGATGAGCTTTGCGCTGCGGTTATAAGTGGGGCTGGTGAGGCGGTTACTACTGCCTTCGCTGCCTCCAAGTCCTTTTTCACTTTTTCCATCTCATGGTTGATACTCTCCTTGACCTGGTATACCTTTTCCTCGACGCATTTACTTTGGCTGTTGAGACTACTGAGCTCCGCTTTTATTTCGGTTGACTGTTTTTGCAAATCCGCCTTGATTTCGATCGCTTGTTGGTCCATTTTTGCTGATTGTTTATTTAGCTTCGTTGATTGTTCATCTAGCTTCGTAGTGAAATTGGACGACTGTTCATTGAGCTTCGCAGTTAAATTGGATGACTGTTGTCGCTGCTCTTGCTGTATCAGCATCAACATTTGCATCAGCGTATTTTCTGGTTACTTTGGTTTCGCTGTTTCGGCTTCACCACCTTCTGCGCCTTTTTCTGCATCTGTAGGCTCACCTGAATCCAGATACGCACCTTCCGATTCAATCGCGTCACGCAAGCGTACCTTTGTACCTTGCAAAGCCAGGTTTCGCTGTTCCAGCTCTTACTTAAGCTCCGACATGGTCGATTCATTAATTTTTAAGCTTAGGCTTTGTGGAATTTTCAATGTTTCTTTAAATTTTACTATTGTGCACTATAAAAATGTTCAAATTTTCACTTTCAAAATTTTAATCTCACTTCTCGACACCATTGTCGCGTGTTATGGTTCACGGCCAATAATTTTAATGTTCCGGGATAGTGAAAACGCAATGTCTTTTAATTCAAGTTCAAAGAGTTTATTTAATTACAAAATTGCACAATAATCCATTTAACACTTTCACTAATTTTTAATTTTCACTATTAAAAATCTAACACTTGTCCATAAATTTCTTATCGCAATTGTCTTCTAAATCACTTCACTATTACGAAAATCACTTTTCTATTACTCGAACGATATCGCTTCCCACACACTTTCGCAGTTCATATCGCGGTCGAAATGAATGATGATCCCCCCATTCATTCAGCTCGCCTTTATATAGGGTCTGTAGTCATTCAACCCAGTTCTCGTACATTGGCGAATTCGCGGGAACATTTGAGCGACTGCAAATGAATGGAGCAGTGACTCACTTTCAGATGTTGCTCATGCTTGTTGGGGTCTCGTGGTTTCGAGTAAATTCGTGTTCTTCATTGTTGTGAAAACAATTGCGACAGTAGCTCGCAGAATTATTTGTACATGTAACAATATTGTTTGGAAAGAACCAAGTGCGACTAAAAGTGAAATTACTGATGCCTATGGTCGTTTTGGATGAATGAGTATATTTTACACGACGAATAACGTATGAAAAATCTATTCAGAAAGATAGAGCCACACTCGTTGGCACTTTAAAAAAATTGGATCGAAAATAAATTTCTAAGCATAGTTTGGAGTATTATAAGCAGAATGAAACCGATTTTGTGCATCGTTTTCTAACTGTTGATAAAAATTGGATTCCCCATCATGATTTCAAACTGAAACAAGAACGTTTACAGTCAACTGAAGTTAGTTGTTCAGTTTCAAAACAGATCAAGTCAGTACAATCGGCAGAAAAGATGATGGTATCAGTTTTTTTGGAATTTAAAAGGAATGTTGTTTATCGATTATCTTACAAAAGGTAAAAAATGAACGCTGAGTACTATTGTAACCTTTCGGATCAGTCGGTTAGAAAAGTTTGTGAAAAAATGCACGAGCTACAAAAGAAAAAAAACACTTTTCAACAATACAATGAACGTCCTCATACAAGTGCTGTGACGATGGCCAAGTTGAAAGAATTAAAGTACAAATCGCTTGAAGACCCACCATTATCACTAGATTTGGCTCCTTTTGACTATTAGCTCTTCAGGAGTTTGAAACAGTTTCTTCGCGGAAAGCTCTTTTCGTCGAATGAAGAAGCTATCGCAGCCGTGGATTAGTATTTTGCAGAGCTTCCAGAAAATCATTACAAAGATGCTGTAAAATTATTGAAGAAACGTCCAAATAAGTGTGTGGAAGTTAAAGAAGATTATATTGAACAAACAAAAACTAAGGAATTTCATTAAAAAACTACATTATTTCATTGAACCGAACTGTCCATTTAATTAGTTGTCATAAGGTAAGGCTAATATGATAATAAGATGTGTCACAAGCTCCCCTCTTTCTTAATTCACTTTAGTCTTTGGCTGCCCCGACGTGGCGAGCAACATTTGGTTGATGTGCTAACGCCAAACTTCAATCTATTAGTGGTAGTTGTGCTTTGGAGCCATTCTAGTTGGTGGATCACTGAAATACATTACACTCTCACCTGCAATATTGTAAAATGCGTTTCCCCAGCAGAATCTCTTAAACATCAAAGAGTACGCATCATTTCAAGTTGTATTAGTGTTTTAACATTATTGAATTTTTACAGTCTATAGTTTATCATGAAAATTTCCGTGTTGCCCTTCCACACTCTCAAGAGATTTCTTGATGACCATTTGTGGCAAGATAAAATAAAGTTACGGTACGATGGAATGTTGCAAGCGAACAAATACCACCTGTATACTCACGCTTTGCCAATGAAATTATACAAGCAAGGACATACGCCCATGCTTATCAAAGCATATAGTTGTCGTCCAATGGGCATACGCAAAGATCCTACCAGTAGGATCCTACCGGCTGCGCCATTTTCGTTACATAGCAAGTATACCCTATGTATACTGGTATGAACTGGGAGCTTGCTTTGATGTGTATCCTATATACATCATCAAGGCTTCCGGGCAGAGATCTATATGTATGACAGTTACCTGGTACTGTATCCATCTGAACTAGAACAACAAAGGCAAAAGTTTGTTTTAAAGATTTAATTTTATTTCACTGTCAATTTTTTCAACATTTAGATTACAACCGAATTGACTGATTAGATTTTCACTTATTTTATAAATCAAAACTTTTATCAATATTGAGTGAAGCGCTTTTCACTTTTATCCTGACTTGTCGCGTTTCACAGGTGAGCGCCAGCCTGTAGAGGGAATCAGCTTGATATGCTAATGGTTCGGGGTGGCCACATGCCTGGAATGCCAAAAGGCCGATTGAGGATCGCGACGCAAGCCAATACCTCACCCCTTAACATTTCGTTGATCACTATTACTATAACTGCGTTGTAAACTTCAATCGCTTAGTTACTCGTACGTTTAAACAATGGGTCGTAACACGCTCACTTTTGGACTCGAACACCGACTGCTCTTCAGTACTCAATGTTTATATATGGTCGCGAAACGAGCTTTTGTTCCATATTTTGCTGAAATTTGCCGAATATGCAACATGTGACTTCACGTTCCACGGAAGCTCTTACTCCCCGTCTCGTTTGTAAATTTTTACGACAGAATTGGGGAAATCAAGCAAGGGAGAGCTTTTGTTTCACCTTTTGGCTCTCTCTCTCTCTCTTTGTCTCTCTTCGGCTTTACTTCGCTGGAAGCACACTCCAAAGCTTTTGTGCTTGATCATAGTGAAGCTTATCATGCAAGTCGTTCACAATACGATGGCTCGTATGAAGTAAGTTGCAGATTGATCTTTGCATATGCCCATTGGACGACAAGTATATGCTTTAATTACAATGGGCGTATGTGCTTGCTAGCATAATTTAATTGCCAAAGCGCGAGTATGTAGGTGGTATTTGGTCACTCGCAACAGGGTTACTCCATATTCACTCATTAACGTGTGGTTACCATCTAATAACCAACAGTGTGGTCAAAACTGCTGTTGCTGAGTGTAAATAAAAGCTGTGAAAATCGATAAACCACTGGTTCTATTTTTGGTACATTTTGCCTTCTCCTTGCTCCCTTAATTTATAAAATGATTTTTTTATTTCAGACTCTAAAATTTCTAATCAAGACATTTGATGCCCCACTTGACTACCTTTGGTTTAGAAAATGTTTGAGGGTTCAATCGTTATTAGGGGGCCCGCCCTTAAAAACTTTTAAATTTTTGGTAAGACCTTAAGTTTTGAGAGACTATCTCTTCTGACCTTTTTACAAAGTTTGACAGACGGACAGACAGGTCACGAAACTAGTAGGTCTTTGTAAAAAAATTTTAAACAAAGACCTAAAAAGCCCATAGTTGAAATATTTACTACTTCTTTATATGTTGGACAGTTGAAAACATCCATTTATTCACGGATTAGAACAAGTTTGATCATTAACTTTTCAAGCTTCCTACTGATGGAAGCCAATGCAGCTGCCGCCGTTTCTCTATTGTAGCAAAATATTTAAATTTCATCCTCCGATTGCCTCATACACCAGATATTAGATTCAAGTTTATCAGTCCTCCTCAAATTCTCTAATCACCCTCCACCTTTTCGCCTTCACCAATTCAGGGAAAAAAATTCCGTTAGTACTACCAGCCAGAAAGGCAATTTTCCGTTGGTACGCTTATTTTTAAAAGCAAATAACTTTTAAAGTCAAACACTGTTTAAAGAAAACGGTCTGTACAGTAAATGCTTCTAGTTCGAGCCATTTCCAACGTTTTCATGAAAGATATTCATTATTTCAGTTGCTACTAAAGTAGCGAAATTTGCTCGTTTTTTAAGCGTTGGGGGCCACCATTTAGAATACATGCATTTGATTTTGGATTTCTTTCGAGTGTATATGTCTCATAAATCAATGTGCCGAAACCCGTTCAAATCTGAGTTTCACTTTAGACATGGAAAAATATTCAATTTTTAGTGAAACTGGCAGCTGAAATATGTTTTTAATTTTCAACTTTTTTTATTTTTCATCCAATTATGGTATTGTAATTATGCTTACCTTATGTTGTTGCTCGCTAGAATTACATCGATGTTTCTCAATTTTATAATTATAATTATCTTATTCGCTATTCCCTTGCGACTTTCATAATGTTCTCTATTCGCCCTAGTTTTACTAACTAAGTATTGTTTCTGGTACTCATCATCAAACCAATCTGCCGATCCTAATGTCTAATTTTCTGTTTTACCACGGTCTTAGTTGCCGCTTTCACTTTTCGTTACTTGTTTTGGCCGATGTGTCTGATAGAATGGGAGCCTGCTAGTTGTCCAGGGTTTCTGAGAAATTTTTCGCCATCGACTTCATTTGGAGTTTTTTGGTGTCGAACTTCTGTAGACGGCTCATCTTTACCAAAAACGCCTTTGACATCTGGCATTGGTTAGTTAGTTTGATTAAGGAACAATTTGAGCTACAATTGGCGGTATGTACTCCTTCCATCAACGATAAGGATTGCCCAGTGAACAATCCTCCTGCACTATCGCCAACTTCTGCTGCCAAGAGCTCTGATGTTTGTGCTGTGGTTGATGCCAGCAAGAGTGCCATTCCAAAGAAACCTCACCAGCAACTATCACCTGGTTCTCAAAAGCAACATCATGTACGACAACTACAGCAACAAGCACAACCGAAACATCTACAATATACATCTAATCAGCAGCAACCTAAACTTCTGCAGCCGGCTTCTATATCACTGCAACGGTTAGTTGGTATCGGGACAAACCCAAAGTCTTCATACCCGCCTGAAACGTCTGTTACAAGATTTGTAACTCAAGGTAATGCTGATACCGAATCGCTGATAAGAAATGTAGGCTCACCAGGGTCTCCATCTGCCAGCTGGGGGCCCTCACTTAGAGGCAATATGACGACAAACATTACTGCGATGAAACCTGGCGCCCCTCTGCGTGCTATATCCCCACCGCTACAAATATTTCTCTCGAGATTAGAATATAGCACGCCAGTCGAAGACATCATCGCTCATATAAAGTACAAACTGAACTTTAGTCCTGAGTTGCTCCAGTGCACGAAGCTTACGCCTGATGGAAAGACGAACAGATTGATTGCGTCTTTTAAAATTACTGTTCCAAGTAACCTAAGTATCTTGCTTGATAAGGAATTTCGGCCACCTGGCGTAATCGTCAAAAAGTTCTCTCCGATTCGTAAGCGGAACCATCCTGTGTCCTTTCACTCCAGAAGAAACATCTCTTAGGCCTAGTAATTCATTCTTAACTTGCTATTACTAAAATGTTCATGGCCTGAGGACTAAGACTACTAAATTTCGCATTTCTTCCATCCTTTCTCCCTATAATATCATCTGTCTATTGGAAACATGGCTGACAGATGACATTAATAATAGTGAGCTACTTCCGAACCATTTAGTCTTCCGCAGAGATAGAAACTGTGATGCTATTGGTAAGGCTGACGGTGGAGGCGTTCTAATGGGTATACATGTTTCCCTTACCAGCAAATCCTGTGATGATCTCACTTCATCTTCACCTGTTAACTGTATAATTGTGCTTGTCTCTCTATCTGACTCTCTTTCCTTCCTCGTATCATCTGTGTATATCCCTTGTAACAGTCCTGTTATTGTTTACGAACGATTCTTTCTCGAGCTACATTAATGCCCGTTTCCCTTCAACCCCTTTATTGGTCTGTGGTGACTTCAATTTGCTCTCTATTGTTTGGAATGATTTGTATGTCTCCATATTTTCTGGCGGTACCGTGTCTTTTGCTCTTTCTTCTTTTATTTCCCTCTGTTCTTTCTCCCAATACAACACTTTTCCCAATACCAATAACAAATTTCTTGATCTTGTTCTTTCCAACTTGTTACCACTTTCTCGGTCCCCATCGATGGCACTCTCATCCTTTGTCAAACCTGATCCTCACCATCCACCACTCTCTATTGAGCTTGGAATCACATCTTCTCGTTCTTTGAAAAATTCCTCACCTTCCTGCTTTAATTTTTAAAAGCCGATTTATCGAGCATGGAAGCTAATTTTAATGCCGTAAATTGGTATTCCTTCTTCAACAATCTCCACACTGAAGATTGTCTTGATAAGCTCTATAAGTTTCTTTCGTCCTTAGTTTCGCAATTTACTCCTGTGTGTCCAGCAAGAAGACCTAAAGATGCTCCTTGGCTTAATTCAGATGCTGCCATTGCAATTAAAGCAAAAGATGCTGCCCACAGAAAAATCTTATCCAGTGGTCTTCCAATTGACCTCGTTCAATTTAAAGAGCGTCGTTCCATGGCCAAGAAAATTGCCACCTCTGCACTTCATGCATATGTTAACCATATTGATACTTCATTAATGTTGAATCAAACTCGTGCGCTCTGGTTGCACGTAAAATCTTTAAGGACCTCTCATCATGACCCTGATAGTTTTAGTCTAGATGGCGGGACATCGTCTTCTCCTCAAGAATCTTGTGAATTCTTCGCTTCTTACTTTTCTTCCTTTTTTGGTAGGGCTAAGCATTCCCCCTCCTTAAACCAACTTTCTTGCACTTTTTCCTCTAATAATTTTTGTACAAACCCCTTGCAGGTTGAGCAACTCTTAAATAATCTTGACAACATCAGCAGTGTGGGCCCTGATGGCATTGCAAATTTCCTAGCAAAATCCTTATCCGCTTTGCCTTGTGTTTCCCTTTCAATTATTTTTATCTTGAGTTTATCCTGTGGAGTTTTCCCCGCCCAATGGAAAATTGCCCAAATTTTTCCTATTTTCATATCTGGTGATCGCATTATCGTCTCAAACTATCGTCCTATTTCAGTAAAATTCTTGAAAAGAAAGTTTTTAATTTGCTGTATCCACTTGTCCTCCCATCTTTAGCAGACCAACAGCACGGTTTTGTCAGAGGCAGATCTACCCTTACAAATTCACTTTCTTTTACCCATAATATTTGCAGCTGCCCTCGATCAACAACAACAAGTGGACGTTATTTTTACGGATTTTTCTAAAGCTTTTGGTTCAGTGGATCGCTCTCTCCTATTTGAGAAACTTTTATGGTTTAATGTTCCTAGTTGCCTCTATTCTTGGCTTCTCTCATATGTACTGAATCGTCAATGTGTAGTCGCTTTAAACTCTTGCTTCTCTTCTTCATTTCACCCGGGCTTGGGAGTTCCGCAAGGTTCAATACTTGGCCCCACACTATTTTTACTTTTTATCAATGACTTACCTTCTGTTATCACATCCCCCCGTCTCTTTTATGCTGATGACTTCAAGATTTTTCGAGTTATTGATTCCCATTTAGATGTGGATATCCTTCAAACTGATCTTCAGCGTCTTAGTGACTGGTGTGAATCAAACCATCTCTCCATAAATGTTTCCAAATGCCATCAGATGTCATTCTCCTGTAAAAAAATGCCCGCTTCTCTCAACGTATAGGCTTGTTGGTATCCCTTTGAGCAATGTAACCCCCTTCAAGGATCTTGGTGTGCTTATCGATTGTCAGCTGAAGTTTGATCTCCACGTTGCTCTAATTATTCAGAAAGTCTCTCGCTTAACTGGATTTATTTTACGATCCGCTTCTTCATTTCAACATATCACATCCTGTATGTGTCTTTACTTCTCACTAGTACGTAGTCATTTGGGGTACTGCTCTCAAACTTGGAGTCCGTACCACAGGAAGCTCATCGATGTTGTTGAGTCAGTTCAACGCAGATTCACACGGTCTTTATTCTTCAAATTCAACCTTCCTTTATCCCCTAATGATGACCGACTTCATACTTTGAACCTCCCTACCCTTGAGTCCAGACGATCCTCCCTTGACGAATGTCTTTTGTTCAAACTTCATTATTGCCAATTACCTCGAAATTTATGCGGGCATTCGACGCGGCTCGCCCAAATAGATCCTCGCTTCAATTTCAGATTCCGTATGCATATACTAACACCTTTTTCCACTCTCCTTTGCTACGCTTACCTCGTTTGCACAACCAGCAAAGCCTTGGTCCTCTACCACAATCTCTTGGCGTATTCAAAGCTTCAATGAAAAATCAAATTTATAAATATTCCTACAAATCTTAATTTTTAATATCGTATTGTGATCGTTTTCCTTTAATTTCTGCCATACTTTGAATTCATATGTTTGTATTTATATAATATATTATTTGACTTATAATTGGACTACTTGTCTGTAAGTTGATTTCTGAAATAAATAAATAAATGTACGGACGTCAGGTATGCTCGAGGCCCATCATTGTTCGATGAGAACATGTTCGGTTTGGTTTTTCGTGCTGGCATCTGGTGATACCCAGGTCATTTTATGTACGCGTCGTTTTGGGAACCAAGTCAAATTTATGACTAGACTTTCGCTACAGGCAAACCCAATCAGACTCTGGTCGATATAATTTGTTTAGTCGTGGAGGTTATATCCTCCAGTTGTTCCTCGATGGGATAGCTCATTGCCAACCTTAGCGTTGAAATCGTCATCATCTATGGAACAACAGCTCAAGTCGGTAGTTCGCCACCAGAATTAATTTCCTCCAATAACTATGGTCCCGCGACCTTGTCCGCCAGTTGTTCATACCCAGCAAGGATCTTCTGTCAGCTCCTATCGTGTTTTCCTATCAAGCGCTCGGTCTTCTCGCTGGGCATCTACTTTGTACTCTACCCTTTAATGTTCTTTTGGTTAACTGGGTTTCTCTCATTCTTTCTACATCAATTAACATAATTTCACGCGAAAGGAAACAGTTGGGCCGTCAAATAGTTCATACAACTCATCGTATGCAGTCTCCACTCTGTTCCTTCTTTCACTAGGCTTTGGATTTTCCGGAGCACTTTTCGTTTCAATAAATTCCCTGCCTTTTCGGATTCGCTTGTCAGGGTCCATGTTTCACTTCCAGAATTATTTTTGTTTCATTTGTAGGCAATGAGCCAACTTGTCCTTCTAGGCGATTGTAGAGTGTTTCCTTCATTTCTTCGTCGTTTTCTTTCATATACATTTACACCGTATACGTTATCTTGGTTATCATTCATAGTCGTAGCAATTATCAAGCCGGTCTCTGGGGGAATTGATCTTCAATGACATAGAATTCGAATTAAGGTAAAGGATGTTCACCAATGAAAACCAAAATTTGTCTACTTATATATATACTTACTTTTTGATTCGACTGATCAGGGCATTATCCGTTTCAATAATAGATAACATATTAACTAAAAATTTCCAGAAAAAAAAACTTCAATCCAATTATCTGCTTTGGAGATGTTAATTTTATGGTATAATGTTCATATGTTATGTGTTTGCATTAACGGTTTGTTCAATCTTATCATTTCTATGGGAAAGCCAATAAGCCAAAATAAGGCAAGATGATATGTTACAATAGAAAAGCAGATTCAAATGTATGCTATTGTCATGACAGCAGTTTTTTTTTTGTGGTCGAATAAAATAAATTAATCACAATCATAGCTTCAAAGTTTCAACAACTAATGTATTTTTCCACTAGGCTTGAAAATGATTGTTGTTCAAGGGATTGTATCTATTTCTGTCCCCATTTATTGAAAACTGGAATATTGCAATAATTTAAAAGCAGTTACATAAGTTTTAGCATGCAACATATAAGGTAGGAATGCATTCACTTCTGGGAATTGTTATACGCTTGATTCTTCCTAACAAGGACAATTTACAAGCCATTTGCTTGCTCAATACTTTATTGCTCCGAAGACATGATCATCCAGTAACGTTTCTGATTTCAGTGTTTTAAGAGGTTTTATAATGGCTATTTCCTCTGTGTATGCTACGTAGAGGCAAAAATTATGAATAGATGAATATTTTCTGATAAAAGCTGCTACCTATCGAAAATAATCAAATAACAACTCAAAAACATGTAACACGGGGGAATTATATGCTTCCAAGCAGCCTAGGTATCTTCAAACATCGAAGAAATTTTCAGAAATTGAGTTCACCATTGATATCTTACATTATTTGGTATTACGTTTTTTTGCAAGACTTTTCTAACAGGAGCAATCTCTTAGCTCGTTACATTTCAACTTCTATTCCGAAAAATTTTCAACGAAGGTCTGTTAATATTACTATATCACTGCTCATTAAAATTATGCTTATGAATAAATGCAGAACATAATAGTTTGATAGCTAAAATAGTTACAACTCTAGAATTTTTAAACGTTGTGGTCTTATTTTACCATCCTATATCTTGCTATATTTGGAGAACAAAAGACTTACTTTACTAAAAATAGTTGAAATGAATCAATACGCATGCAAAAGAAATGAGTGTACCATATAGAACATAATATCACAACTTGCTATCCCGCATTTGAACGTGTACGCATTGTTAGTACATTTATCATGTAGATCATTGCATTGACCATTCAGCCTAGTGCTGCAAATGCATTGCCTGCAAGAATCTTTCGATGCTTTTATACTGAAACGTGAGATTGCACGTTTTTCCTTATTTCATTTCTCCACTCACCAAGCATCTACGAGTATTCATACCTCTCAATATCAGATAGTCTAGACATAGTTTTCTTCTTGCTAACACACTTTAATTACTAACATCTTGAATAGCCGTCCCGAGCAGGCAGGCATTGACCATTCAGCCAAACTTGCTATTTCTCATGAATTATTCTTACATTTAACATATGCCTACTTACAATCACCCGCAATACATATGGGATTTGAAAGGTATCCGCAAATGATTGGGCATGAAGGCTGAATTCCTTCTTTAGACTCTTGATGCTGAGATATGTTCTTTCCCCTAGCAACTGGCCATTCTTCTAATATCTGATGCCGTTAAGATGAATCGATAAATAATGTGTGATGATTAAAAGAAAAATAATTCCATGTGATGGAAGTGTTATCGTTGAAATGGGAGACGTACATTTTGCTGATTCGAATGCAATAAATTGAATTTAAGTGGAGCAGTTTTTAGACATTTGCGAAACAGCGTTGGTCATCAGATGCCACTAATAGGTAACTTATTTCGATGCTGAGGAAGTGCTTTCAAGTATCTTAGAAGCAAGAGTATCAAATGGAGCATGTTAAGCAGAAGTAACTGCAGAATTTATTCTTCAAATCGTTATCTCGTTAAGCCCAGCGCGTTTAAATATATTTAATTACTAATTCTTACCATAGCAGTCAAGTTCATACTTTTTTCATTCATAAACATTTTTCACTGTTTAATGAGCGAGAAACATTCCGCTGACATTAACATGGCCTCAACTAGAAATGGAAATATAAACACACCTTACTAAATGTCTCCTTGCTACGTTTATTAAACGCTATTTCATATTTATCGCTGTATCAAATCAACAAGACATTAACGGTTTACGCTTGAGAATCTCAGTATTAAGGAATGAAGTGTCATTCGACCATCTGCATGCTTGTTAATATCCCACCAGTTCTGTGTACGGAGATAAAATCTCAGAAGCTAAGAACGCACTCATGTTTTATATGAAGTAATTAAGACATGCACCAATGCATTGCACAGTTCATTGAAAGAAAATGTTTTCCTGTGGCTTCTCCTGATTTGATCGAGATAGCTACAGTGAACTGTTTTGCTCCGTGGAATCAGCACCCATCAAATTAGCTTCGTTCATCGTTAAATTTAATCACGACTGCATTCATAAAAATATGTTACTTCAGTTGTGGGAAAGATACTCTAGGTCATCAATGATTTCTCTGTAGGATTCAACTGCAATGGTTGGTAGCAGTCATAGGTAAATGTTTAAAGTTTAATAATTAAGTAAGTACCCCATATTTAACATATTGGTAAGTCTAAAACGTTTAAGCCTTTTTTTTGTAATTTTTCGATTGATTATTTCTTTTATTTAAAGTGGATTTTATTTAAGTACATACTGTCCATTATTATCTATGACCTCTTGCCATTTTTTGACTAGAGCCATTATTCCATCTGTATAGGACTTCTGTGGTTTATCGGCGAAAAACTTGGCCAAGTGACTTTCACAGTCCCTTTTTGAAGTGAACTTCTTTTCATTGAAGAAGTTTTGCACAGACGGAAACAAATAGGAGTCTAATGGTGGAAGATCTGGACTATACGGTGGATGCATCAAAACTTCCCAGCCAAGCCAATTTTCGCCGGGTCATCAAAGATGTGTGTGGTCTGGCATTGTTATGATGGAAGACAACGCACTTTCTATTGATCAATTCCAGCCGGGTTTTTTGCATTGCATGTTGCAATCTTGTTAATTGCTAACAGTACAGAGCCGAATTGAGTGTTTGACCAGGTTCTAGCACCTCATGATAAACAATTCCCTTCCGATCCCACCATACACACAGCATAACTTTATTTAGTGTCAATCTTGACTTTGAAGTCGTTTGTGATGATTCACCATGTTTGGCCATGATCTTTTTCGAACGACATCCTCGTATCTTACCCATTTTTTATCGCCCGTAATGATTCGCTTGAAAGATGGCTCGATTTCATTGCGTTTTATTAGCATTTCGCAAATGGAAATTCGGTCGATCAAATTTTTTTGTGTTAATTCATGTGGCACCCAAACGTTGAGCCTCTTTGTGTATCCAGCCTTATGAAACTGGTTCAAAACTATTTGGTGATGGATCCTTAGCAATTTCGTGGCTGCTTATGTGTCAATCTTCTTCAATTTTTCGTAAGATTTCATCGACTTTTTCAGTGATTGGTCGATCTGAGCAAGGTGCAGTTTTGACACCAAAATTTTCAGGATGAAAGCGAGCGAACCATTTTTGGCTATGGTTTTTGATAAAGTATCTTGACCGTAGACATCACAAGTTTTTTCACGAGCCTGCGATGCATTCTCACATTAATCGTAGTGATATTGTAAAATATAATGAATTTTTTCAGAAATTTCACTCATTTTAAATGAATACAACTTTTGATACGAATAACGAAATACAAAACTGTCCGTATGAAAATGGCAGACTGGAATGTCACCTTTCCAGCGCATGTAAATTTGACTCAGTCTGATTAATATTGCCCGATGTATGCCAACGAACACAATCTAGTGAGAAATAAGTCAGGTAAACAGACCTACGCTCATGTCAGAAGGGTTTTGTATTCAATTTACAAAATGCAGTCACCAGATCGAATCAAATCAAGATACATGTCAAAGACGATTTTATTGGAGAAAATATGAAATACGAAGATCATACTATTATTAACAAAGTTGAAAGAATTTCGACTTCTGAGGTTTTTGTTATTGTTATACTCATAAATATCTCCCTTGATAATTATTTCAGATGTCCATTCGCGAGGGAGGAAACACATTTTTCATGTATTTCCCCCCTGTGCCCCCACGGAAGCAAAAACGGACAGTTTAAGAACTGTTTTGAAACGCTCCCATGAAAACGTTCATCTCATACTCATATCGGCTACGTTTGATGAATTTTTTTTTCAGGGGCTATTCTCCTGTACGGTTATCATCGATTCATGGCCAATTTTTTCGAATCCTAGAATGGTTACAAAGCCCTTTTGCTAGGAGCTCTCTCCCGCCTCCTTGACTTGTTTCACTTATGAGCATTAATTTTTAGTACTTATCTTCAGTCATTCATTGAATTGAATCAAGTGTTCAAAGCATGCACCATAAACGTTGAAGTTGTGAAAAAATAACTCAAAATTATCCAATCTTCGCATTTAAAACAGCCACTATTTTCTTTTACGATTACTGATACCACTAGCTGAATCGATTCTCAAAGATCTACATGACACCTATCATTCCTGAAATTTTCATGCAAATCCTAGCAAAACTGTAGTGTCTGAGTCGGTAAAAAGCGCATGTTGTTCCATAGCCATATGTTGCCATAGTAATAAATGCACCGCATATTGTTCCATAGTAATACAGGAAAATTCAAACCGCTATAACTTCGCTAAATATGATTCAATCTTTATGAAACTTTCAGGATAGATCAACCCTATAAATTGTCATCTGTGTACTGAATTTCATAGAATTTAAGGGTACCATTAAGATTTTATTCAAGAAAACATAAAATCGATAAATCATACTATTACTAACAAAGTTGAGCGAATTGCGACTTCTAACGTATTTGTTGTTGTTGTACTCACCAAGGCCTACATTCCTGATTTTTTTCAGATTTTTCGGATCAAAGGTGTCCAATCGCGAGGGGGGGGGGGACACAAATTTTTCGTGTATTTCCCCTCCCTGTGCGCCCCTCGAAGCAAGCTTTGCCAAAATAAGACCTATTTTGAAAAGTTCTCATCAAGACCTTTCATTTGATACCCATATCGGCTACTTTCAATGAAATTTTTTTTTCGGGGGGTCACTCCCCTATACGGGGAGACCCCCCTTAAATACCTTATCAAATTTTTTTGTAATTGAACTTTGAAGAGAACACCACTTTACACCTACATACAAAATTTGATATTTCTAGCTTAAGTAGTTTCCGAGAAAAACTGCTGTGACCCACGGACGGACGGACGGACAGACAGACGGACAGACGGACAGACAGGACGCGATTTTTGTAGGGTTTTGTAAAATTATTTTACAAAACCCTAAAAAGGCTCAATGCTTTTCAGATTATCCAATATATGTTCCCAGGAATATATTTAGGCAAGCCACTTAATACTTGTAGATGGTTTATTATTTATTACTGTGCGAAACAATGAAAATAAGAGAGAAATAATATCTATTCAAATGCCTTGAAGTAAAAAAAAGCCTTTGACATCACCAGTCGCAAAGGCAAATTTTTCGTAGGAGTCCTCAATTTCAAAAAGCAAACTAAAACTAAAATGCTGCCATTTTGAAAGTCACACAGTGTTTAAGAAAAATTTTCTCTTGTGTGAATATTTCTGATGTAAGCCGTTTCAAACGTTTTCATGAAAATATATTCAACACTTCAGTTGCTGCTAAAATAACAAATTTTGCATACTTTTGGATCTTCACGGCTGCCATTTTGAATTTAAGGGTTTGATTATGAATTGTTTATAAAATTATTCGGTATTCATTGAAAATGGCAGATAAAAATATTAAGTTTTAAAATTTCGACTTTTTCATTTATCATACAATAAAAGACAACAGATCTTGTTCCAATAATTTATAGTTTCATCAATATCTGCTGAGAAGCATCGCCGCTAGAGGGCCACGAAAATCTGAAAAAAAAACTTGCACATACCCGAGTACAAATTAGTTTAGGCATGCCTAAATGGGTATTAGGGCCTAATGTGGAGACAATTGAGCTTGCCTGAGCTAGAAATGCTTAATGAGACAGGCCTATGTTAGACATTCCTAATTGGGCATACCTAACGTTGTTCTGTTTAGGGTTTGTGTAGGAAAACTCCATTAGGCCCTAAGTTCAAACGTAACGCATTACCCATCAATTCCTAAACACCGGTCTTTAGGCGCTAATGGGGCATTCCGCATTAGGGCCTAATGAGGTTTTATTAAAAAACTCCTTGACAGAAAAATCATTTCAGTAAAAAATCAAAACAACACTAAAATTTCTTCGTAAGAACTTACTACTTTATGAAAAAGTTTTGTGATTGTTTTGCCATCATTTGACGAAAGTTTTACGATAGGTTTACAATAGTTTAACGATAACTGTACGACATTCTTATGAACGATTTAAAATAGTCTTACGATAGTTTAAATTTTTTCTGCGATAGTTTTGCGATATTTCTATGATAGTTTTAAGATTATTTTTCTATAATTGCACGATCATTCTATAATTACAGAAGATTCCTTTTATAACGATACTCAAGCAGACATCACTATACCCGGAGCAGAGAAAGACAAAGGGCTGGACAATAATTTAAACCTGAAGTTTTATTATAAAAGCAAGGATATACATACATATATGTGATACAATATATAGTTTTGAAAAATAAAAAACCCTGTGCAACGACATAGTGTACTATGTATCTTAAATTTTGAAAAAGTCAGTAATTTTTGTTTGCTTAGATTTTTCAGCGAAGCAAGCACTAAGAAAGTAGTTCTCAATTTTCTGTAGTGCTGTTGAAATTTCTGGTAATTTGAGTGTTTCAGTCGTGGCTACAAATATTCGGACTTAATCCAGTGAGTGAACCATTTCGGAGAGTCGGAAATTGGAATAACATTTCGTTTTCATCGGCCGTTTCATCAGGCTCCTCCTTGTTAGTTAGGTTGGTTATAGCCTCTGCAATTTTTTTATCGGTTAAAATATTGCGATCGCTAGTGACAAAATTGTTATCCACATTTGCGAAACCGATGATTTGTTTGCGTGTGCAAGGTAATGCATATATTGTTACCAATTTTTCCAGATCTTTAAGCTCACCAAACTGATCAGAGATTTCTATCATTCCTAAACCCATTCTATTGAAGCCAGCAGGTCAAAAGCAGTTTCCAATACATTTTTCTGACATGTTACTCCAAGCATTCTCCAGCATCAAAATTGCACCAAGAACTGATATTTTTGTTTCTATATTTTGTGCCATTCTATTTATAATCTTCATTGGGAGCCTTTTCCTAAATTTGGCTTTGAGTGTCCTGATTATTCCCTGGTCCATGGGCTGTAGTACACTGGTCACGTTAGGGGGAAGAAAATGTGGATCGGTATTTTTTAAGTTTTGTAGGGCTGAATGTGACGGACAGTTATCGACAGTTAGTAAGATTTTTCGATTTTGTTTTCCAAGTTTTTTATCCCATTGCCTTAGCCACTCAGCGAAAATATCACTCATCATCCACGCTTTCCTATTGTTATTGTAATCTACTGGTAAATTGACATTCTTGAAGCACCGTGGTGTTTTGGATTTTCCTATCACAAGAGTTTTTGTTTATCAGACCCAATCATATTGCTAGCTACAATACCGTAAGTCTTTCCTTTCAGAGCTTTCCTCTATGGCACATCTTGCCTTTGAATCTGAGTTTTATCTGGTGATAAACGAAAAAAGCCCTATCACATCAGCGTTGTAAATTTACTTGTCCTAAAAATTTTTAAGGAATTGTAGGCCAAGCGTTACGCACCCAATCTTTAGGGTTTTTTAAAATAATTTTACAAAACCCTACTAGTTTCGCGACCTGTCTGTCCGTCCGTCCGTCCGTCCGTGTGTCACAGCAGTTTTTCTCGCAAACTACTTAAGCTAGAAACATCAAATTTTGTATGCAGGTGTAAAATCGTGCTCTCTTCAAACCACAACTATAAAAATTTTTATAAGGGATTTAAGGGGGAGTCTCACCATATAGGGGAGTGGCCCCCGGAAAAAAATTCATCAAGGGTAGCCAATATGGGTATCAAATGAAAGGTCTTGATGAGGACTTTTCAAAACAGGTCTTAATTTGATACTTTTTGCTTCGAGGGATGCGCAGGGAGGGGAAATACACGAAAAAATTGTGTCCCCCCCCCCCCCTCGCGATTGGACACCTGTGACCCAAAAAATCTGAAAAAAATTATGTTGGTAGGTGTTTATGAGTGCAAAAACAACAAATATCATAGAAGTCGAAGTTCGCTCAACTTTGTTAATATTAGTATGATCTTCGAATTTCACATTTTCCCCAACAAAATCGCATCGTCACCCTTGAACTGAACGAAATTCGATATTTACGTAGTCCTACTGAGGGTTCTTAAACCTTGTAAGTTTGATGTATATCGAATGATATACACGGAAGTTATAGCCATTTGAAATTTCTCCGATTACAACAACAATAACACATGATAGTATTTAATGGACTTTCTATCTAATCAGTCACTGCAGTTTTGATTTGATCTTCCTGAAATTTTCCAATAAGGTCACTGCAGTTTTGATTTGAGCTTCCTGAAATTTTCCAATAAGGTCAATAACATTAATATTTTTAAGAACTCATGATTTGAGTGATTTTTGTCGGTTTGCAACAAAATGGCGACCGTTGAAAGTAGAAAAACAATGGATTTTCCTTTGAACGTGCACATCTCTTTGACATATTTCTTGACGTTATTCATTGCTGGCGACTGCATTTCTGAGAAGTTGGGTACAAATCCCTTCTGACATGAGCGTAGGTCTGTTTACCCAACTTTTTTTAGTTGAAGTTTCTCCTTTGGTAAATTTTTCTTTGATGAGAGCGCGAGATTTCTAAATAGTAGATTAGATTGAGGAAAGGTTCAGGTAGACTCTGATGAATACAATAATGGAAGTTGAATTCATAAAACGTAGTTCATTCTAATATAAGGGATGGCTCAGTAAATGAATAAGGGGACTGCCCGAATTTTACGGTTGATTTGAAAAGATGAGAAAACAATAATTATATTAGATTGAAGAAAGATTCAGGGTGGTCCCGGTAAACACAATACTGAAAATAAAATTCATAAAACGGAGTGGAATTGACATGAGAGGACGTGATACGCGAGAAATTCCATGACATCACTATATGCGGAACAAAGAAATGGAGTAACTGGCCTTTATTGTCTTGTTATATGTGGAATATCGGTATAAGCGGCATCGTTAAACCCGAAAACCAAACTTCTGTTGCAGTTTCCATTGTTAAGTCTGCCCTATCATTATATTCGGCATCGGTGTAAACGGAATGTACTGTATGTTATTGCAGTTTCATGAGAATTTTTTGATTTTTTTCTTGAAAATCCGTCAGGCCTTGCTTTGTTGTGTGAGCAGACGCGTTTTGATTCCTTTGAGTCATTTTCAGTGTGTTAAGGATGTATGGAAGGAAATCCACACATCACATTTTTTTGATCGTTTTAAGCTTTTTAGCAAAAATACAGTTTGTTAAGTTACCATTTGCTTCACTTTACAAAGATTTATCATTTAGGCTGTGATGCGCTTGGCTAAGCAGTTCCTAATGTAGGTAGTGTTATGCCTTGCCCAAACAGTTCCTATGCATAACATTATTTGTTGTGTAAAATAGAAACAAAACAAAATTCGTATGTATTAAATTACGATTATATGTAGCTTTTAAATACTTTTAAGTTCGAATGTCATGAGGGATTGATCACTGTTTCGCATGAATCAAAATATTACACTGCATTTAATTTACATACAAATGGAATTTTTCGAATTAGTAGAGATTTCTTCTTCTTCCGTAGCACTGCCGCCCCTCTCGGGCCTTTGCTTCCTGCAAATAGCGCATCCAACTGTCTCAGGCCATTGCTCGCGTCCTCTAAATTTGAAATTCGAGCAGCTATGAACTATCTTCATTAAATGAGTCAGATCAGCGTTTCCTCGATTTCTCAACTGGCTTCCGGCCTTCAGTTCTCCCAACGAATACCTTTTTCGGTATCCGTTGTCCGTCCATACGATACATGTGCCCAACCCATTATAGCTTCCGCAGTCTTACAATCGGTGAAACCTCCGGCTCGTCAAAAATTTCATACAGCTCATGGTTTGCTGAGGATAGTATCCTTGAATGTCTTTTTAAAGCCAAAAATGAGTCTATAAAAATTTGAAAGAATGCTGTCGAATATACGAATCTAAATGAGCATGCGCTCCTATTTACTTTTCTGCTTTGGAAGTACATATTGCTACAAGTCAATATTTTCTCTCATAACAAAAATCAAAACAAATTTGAGAGTGCGAATGACTGACGCTCACTCAGAGGATTAATTAAAGCTCAGGGTTATGAAGCTTGATCCTGATATTCTATCGCTTTCAAGCAAAAAGCAATTGCAAATTTCATACTAATTTCAATTTTACGTTGGATTTATGAAATATTTTAGTTATTGTTGTGTTTTTATTAACTATAGAATGATTGCATTCTATTTTTGAATGGAATTAACTTATTTTAACATACTTATTAAGTAGTCCGCGTGGTCTAATGGTTAAAGCACTAAGCCCGTAAGCCGAAGATCTCTGGTTCGAGTTCCGTTTGCGTTAACGAGATTTAGTTCGAGTGATTCTTCGGACAGACTATAAGCCAGTTCAGTTATGATACGTGCTGGTTTAAAATCAGAACGTATCGCAGGTGGGTGGGCGGATGTACGGCGAAAGCGTGATAATGATCATATCACCTTGCGGAGCACCGAAACATTCGATCATAACAATGAGATACTTTAATTATCTCTAAGTGAAGGCTCGAAGGGGGCTATAGTGCTACGAAAAAAAACATACTTATCTATATTTCATTACCATGTTTACATAGTATTTACTGAATTCTATTTAGTTGAAAAATTATTCACATCAATTAAGGCTTTTTTGCAAAACAACTTATGTTAGTATTAAATATCAATCCTAAATAAATGAAGAGATCGCCTTACATACATATTGTCGAGTGTTATAGTTTGCGCCTAATAATTTTAATGTTTCGGGAAAGTGAAAACGTAATGTCTTTTAAATTAAATTGAAAGAGTTTATTTAATTACTTCAAAATGCACAATCACTATTTCACGATTTTAATTTTCACTATTAAAAGTCTAACTTCCACTTGTCCATAAATTTATATCGCAATTGTCTTTTAAAATTACTTCACAATCAACGAAAATCACTTTTCTATTCGCTTCACTCTTTCGCCGTTTTTACTATCGCGGTTCTAATAAATTCCCCCATTCATTCAGCTCGCCTTTATATAGGGTCTCTAGTCATTCAACCCAGTTCTCGTACATTGGTGAATTAGCGGGAACATTCGAGCAGCGTAATGAACGGAGCAGTGACTCACTTTCAGATGTTGATGCTTGGTGGGTTTTCGAGTACGTTCGTTTTGTTGATCATGATACATGGGTTTTCGAGTACGTTCTTTTTGTTGATCATGATCTTCTTAATGATTGTCAAAATAATTGTGACAGTAACTCACAAAATTGTTCGTGCATGTAACAATATATACCAAAAAATAAATACTAAAACACTCATCTATCGTTTGTATTATTATGCTTCGTGCAAAATGTAGTCAAAATAATCAAAATTTAACCAAACGCTGTTTTGTTGGTTATTACGACCTTCAGGTTACTTTAGATAAAATTAGATGGCAGCAGATGATGTTATGTTATGGTGTATGGTTGCTACTGGTGATAGATGATGGTTGTTGGTTGCGAATGATGACGGATGATTTTCGATGCTGGTAAATGGTACCGATAGTAGCTGATGAGAGCGTATAATGGCTGATCATGGTAGTTGATGATGGGTAACGGATGGCTGCTTATGTTTGGTGGAGAATAACGGCGAATAATAGTAGACGGTTGCAAATGGTGCATGTCAAATGATGGTGGGTCGAAGGTAATGTTGAATGACGTTTGGAATATAGCACATGGTGGATGTTAATAGATGGTTGATACTGGTGGATTGCGCACACAATTTTTAAGTAGCTGTTTGCATCGCGATCGCTTCAAATAGGTCCCAGGGACAGAGCCTAAGGGTGACTGTAGTTGACTTAGGATCTGATTTTTTCCCTGACTATTTGTATGTGAGAGATCGGAAATGGAACTTTTTGGTCATCATAGCAAGATGTATGCTCTGAGTATACGTATTATGCCACCTTTGAGCGGCGGGTCCTGAGGCGAATAATCGGAGTGAACTTAGACGGAGACCAATGGTGAATTCGATACAACCATGAACTGTGTGAAATTTTTGACGAGCCAGAGGTCTCAACGATTGTAAGACAGTGGAAGCTGCAATGAATTGACCACATGAATTGTATGCACCAACAACGGATACTCAAAAATGTATTCGTTGAGAGAACTGAAGGCCGAAGACCAGTGGGGAATCTGAAGAAACGCTGGTCTGACTCGGACGACGAAGACAATTCATCGCTGCTTGGATTTCAAAACTGTACGACGCGGTCAATGAAGCAAAACAGTTGGAGGCGCTATTTGCAGGAAGCAAAGGCTCGAAGGCGTTGTAGTGCTACGAAGAAGAAGATATGTATTATGCTTACTAGTTCCTTATCGTTTCAAAGGATGATCTCATTATATATTATGCAATAGCTTAAAGCTATGATAGGCTTATGAACGTAATAAATTTTATTAAATGATCACAGGAATAATAAAATTTTATTAGTTTTGATTTTCTGAGAATAGGCTTTCAGGATATGCCTAGTTTCTTTTTGGTACGATACGAAGGTGAAGTTGCCGTTGAAGGATATTGTTTGATTTACTGGTTCATTTGCAAAACCCTTCTGGCAGGAGCGCGTTCCTGCTACTTGGACTTGTTGGTTTCCAGCATGTGATTTTTTGTAATTCATCCTAATCCGCTCTTAGAGTATCATTTTCTTTCACATACCTAAGCAACAAGTCAAGTCAGACATTATTTCCTTAACGTGTAAACTTTACCTATGCATTCTCACTCTTTTCGTACTCGCTTGCAACTTTATATTCCAGCACAAATTGAAGCATCACTGCCACTATGTATCGCCAAGCTACGAAGTAAGCTGACAAGCAACCACATTATTTGCTTATGAACGATATGAGGATAGGAGACAAATTCCAGCCATCAATATTGGAAATGCCAGATATTTCGAAGATTTCCGTCCATACTCATGCACTTCGACGAGGCTTGATAAAAAGCCATGTAAATCCTTTTGAAAGTGGCAATCGTTTTCTTAACATGTGGAGAAAGTCAAAGTCCGTTGAGATTGGGATTGAATTATCTGCCCGTACATAGTCGTCGTTGTAGTGTAAATATTGCAGGAATATGATATTGGCTATTCGGGATTGATTGGCTCCTATGCCACTCACCTGTTGGATCGTGTGAGTAAGTGCCAAAGGAATATTCCATTAATATTGTTGAAGCGATAAAGGAGAAGAAATATGCTGGTTGCGAGTTTCTGGGTGGGATCTGCAAGGAGATGAATGGGATGGATAACTCCATTGAAAATTCAAAAGGATATTCAAGATGATAGAAATGTGGACTATCTTTTGATGGATTTTTGCAAATATTTATGAATGTATAAGGAAATAATATTCATACCCAGTATAACTGGTTTTGGGAGAGTTATAAACCTATTCTAGTTTCTAGATACTTCGAAAATATTTGAGCGCAGGCGGATATAAGGAAATTGCTTTGTAACCATTATTATATATACACAGCTAGCTCATATTACTTATATTTAGTAATTTATTTTCAGTCTGGATTATTAATTGGTATATGTTAAAATTCAAAGAAACAACGATAAATAAGATATTATTGATCGAAAAATTTGTGAATCTTCTTTAATTTGTCCACGGTATTTTCATCAAACACTATTATTCCGGGTTCAAAACTTATTGTTTCAGTCCATATATTATATACATCATGTCTGCAGAAAGATAATTATAAAGTATTGTGTTTTTTCAGATCTTAGTAAAACCAAGTTTCAAATAAATTTTCAAAAGTCTTAGTCAATAGAAAGTAATTTAATATAACATATTATTGTAATAAAATTCCTGGAGGCTCATCTCAGAAAATTCAAATGATCAGTTTAAGGAAAACTCATTTCCACTTGAAAGATAAACTGAGTTTACTCCACCGCCAGAATAAATTATTTCTAAGCAATTTCATGATATCACTGATAAAAGATTAGCAAAAGCAGCCGCACCAAACCAATTTCTTAGCAAATTACCCGGAAAAAATGCCACACCATGCGATACCACAAACATAATACGCTCCGCCGGCAATCAGTTGGAAAAGATTCAATCAGGAAATTCAATTGGGCAGAAAGCAAATGCTCCAGAATTGAGACTGCTTCTACCTTCAATATTGGCAAATCCATATTATCCACAATGCCTAACGGAGGATTAGCATATTCTCCTGTAATATGATCGCTCATTGAGTCTCATAATCGCGCATTCAAAATGCGAATAATTCGATTGGGATAAAGATCCGAACACACCGTACAATGTGCACATCAGCCATTCTATATCCTTGGGCATTCACTGAATATTGGCAGAATCCCAATTTTGCCTAGGATTCAAATGAAGGTTCTGAATAAGCAAATGATGTCGAGCCTACAAGCGGTGCTGGAATTGTAATAAAGTTCTTATTAGCTGCTATGTAGAACGTAATAGTTCGATTCTTTCCAATTGGTTGCGTTGATGATAGATGTGAACGATGTTCGTATTATTGTTGGAGATATCCTTTATGATGTGTTAAATTAGAGCCATTTAGCAGTTCATTTGGGGTTGTTGCATAGATGAAATTCTTTTTGTAGCCTGGTGTTCGTTTTCGAGTGATTGAATGGTTTATGCTCCATTTAATTAATGTTGTTGCTTCTTACAATAGGACTAACTAATTCCCGACATCCTTAATGCGGATATGAATCAATTCATTCCTCAGAGCAATAAATTAAGTTTAAGGAACTGCAGTAGTAGAATCACTTGAGTTTCTTTAAGCATGGTCATGGTTGGTACATATTCATATGAACGAAATCAAAACAGGAAAAAAATATTTTACTAGACCAGTATTCAGGCTTTGATCTAATTTTTGAATGGAAAATGTTGCTTTTTGTAGCATCCAATCAAAAGCAAAATATTATAAATTTGAAAAAAATACGAATACGAAAAACTGATATAGGGAGAAAATGTTTGAAAGAATCGGTACTGATAAATATTGACAATATGTGTTCGCGTGTGCACTACATCGAATTTGCTAAAAAGTACGAATACTATTCAATTTGATAATTTTATTTTAATTATTTTCCTCTTCGTAGTACTACAGCCCCTCTCGGGCCTTCGTTTCCTGTAAATAGCACCCCCAACTGTCTCGGTCCATTGACCGTGTCCTCCAATTTCGAAATGACCGTGACAAAATGTTGATGCTGCCTGCAGAGGCTACTACTTAGCTCGACTTGTATAGTAATGTAACTCGTGTATCGACAGGTAGCTTTCTTATGATCTACTCCAAAGCCAAATAATATGGACACAAAACATAGGGGTAAATCGGGTATACTATGTAAACCAAACAAACTTACTTGAGAAAAATGCAAAAGAAATAAAGTCAAAAAAGTCAAATTTATACTTACTTCTTAACCTGCAGAACTCTGAGCGCTTGACAAAATACATAAAATAGAAGTGTGAGGTAACTGAAAATTAGTATGAAAATATCTGTTAGCAACAAAAAAAATAAAATGCGTGTAGAGAACACGCCCGACAAAAGTGTAACTTCTTGCTTTCAGGTATATACAGAATACCAATAAGGCCGTATCAAAGTGATAAATAGCTTGTATTTGCTCAAACACGACTTATTATGATACTGCTAACCCTACCTAGATCACTGTGTTATTATCAATTTATTAAATATTAATATATTATGCTCATAAAATCGATTCGATCTAGAAAATGAAGTTATTATCATCTCATCAATTCTATTTATATTATCATATACGACATCCTATGCAAGGGTCTCTCCATCACTACCACTTTCCTCACAACATGCCTAACTAGTGTTCGTGAACGGGCAATATTTTCAGGACGTAAGCAAATACAATAACTTTCACCTCTGATCATCAACCACCCACGAAATATCATCTGTTTTCCCCACTTCAATTGACTTGAATCGGACCATCAGACATTCGTTTATGATCATCAAACATCCTCAAGCTCTCACCCACCATTCCACTTCAATCCATTATACATCGGTGGTATCGGTGCTAGGACACAGGACTCAGAACCACGAAGAGCTTGTCCATAATTACCAACGACGAACCAACCATGATCCGTTTTCGCCACTTTTAAACACTGTAGACTGGTGGCATTGGTGCTAACAGCAAGCACGGTGACCACCAACCCACCATGCAGCCACCCATGACCCCCAATGCATCGTAACCCATTATCCGCCGTCGCCATTTCCATACATTGTACATCGACAGCATCGTTGCTAGGACCAAGGATGGCTGCCATCGAACCATAATGCATTCATTCATAATCATCAACAACCCACCAACAAGCATTCGTCGTCTCCGCTGCAATATATTTCACATTGGTGGCATCAGTGCTAATACCAAAAATGGCTACCGCCGAGCCATCATGTATTCGCCCATAATCATCAACGACCCACAAACCATCGTCGCTGCTTCAATACATTGCACATGAGTGGTATCGATATCAGGAGCAAGCATGGCTACCGCGGAGCCACCACGCATTCACCCATGATCCTCAAATAACCACCAACGCCACTTCAATATATTGCACATCGGTGCTAGGAGGAAGCACGGTTAGCGCGGAAACACAATGCTTTCGCCCATGATCCGAAAATACGCACCAAACACCATTCATCATCAAACAGACAGAAACGACCATTCGTCGTCGCAATACATTGCACATTGATGACTTCGATGCTAGGACCAAGGAAGGTTTCAGGTTTTCTCCTAAGATCTCTAATAATCCATAATCTATCATCCGTCGTCGCGATTTAAATACATTGCACATCAGCAGCATCGGTGCTAGCAGCAAGCACGGGTATCTTCGAATCATCATGCATTCACTCATAACTACCCATCAACCATATGTTGTCACCACTTTAATGCACTGCACACCGTAAGCATCAGTGCTAATACCAAATACATCTATCGCGGAACTGCCATACATTCGCCCATGGTATCCAAAGACCCACCAACGACCATCCGTTGTCGCAATTTCAAGATATTGAAAGCATGGGTTCGGCCGCACCATCATCCATTCGCCCATGGTCCCCAAATAACCACCAATAACCATGCGTCATCACCACTTTAATACATTGTACATGGCGGCATCGGTGTTATGACAAAGAACTACTGTTCATTAACTGACAATGGCCCGCTTTCGCCAATCGGCGGAATTAGCTCTAGCACCTAACAACGAAGTGAACTCCTACCCGACCCTTATTCATTCTTTTCTCATCAAAATCTGCCGCTTAAAAATTATCCATCGCCACCACACATGCATACTAGAAAACCACAAGCCAACCCAACAAACTACTTTACTATTCCCAGTAAGGGTTCGGGCGAACCACTATGTACTCATCTATGAATCTCAAATGCTCCGTAATGCCCATCGGTCGTCGCCACATGCACATCGGCGGGATTTGTACTAGGACCAAGCACGGCTACCGCCGTACCACCATGCATTAACCCATGATTCCCAAATACTAAGCAATGACCATCCGTCGTCGGCAATTCAATATATTGCACATCGGCGGCAACGGTGCTAGGAGCAAGCACGAGTACCGCCGAACCACCATATATTCACCTATGATCCCATTCATACTATAAAACCACCACTGCCAGTTTCCCAACAAACGTCCTTTACTATTCCCATTAAGGATTCGGGCGGAATGGGATAATTTAGCCGAAAATTTGCATCGCAGCATGGGTAAACTTCAACTTAAAACAGATTGTCGCGCAAATGTCATTTTGCTGTCCGCCATGAGTGTAAACGGTTCTGCTTTTTCGTTCCATCTGAAAATTATTACCCCCAGTAAAGAAGTTTCACTTCAAAAATCAAACGACTGCAAAACGACCACTTTCACAAACACTATGACAGAAAACCGCATTTTGTTTTTTTTTTAATAGCCAATTCATTTTTCAGCTTATCATAAGTTAATAATCCTTATAGCACTTGATTTTAGCCTTTTTCATAATTTGATAATTTTTGCTTCTTTCTATTCTAATTTTTATTCACTTTATTATAATCAAATTTAAGTTTTTTCATTTTTCCTTTTATTGCTCCCGAAATTGCCCTTACTTGATTTTGGCAAAATATTTAGTATTGCTACCATCGAACTGAATACTCACGTAGTTACAATTTACCACCTTTGACTAAAATTCATACTATCAACGTCACGGATAAGGAAGAGTCACTTCTAATACACAGCGATCTCAAAGTAAATTTTTCCTCTTAAGCATTATTGGCACATTGAATTTGCAACACATCACTTCTTTTGAATTCAAACGTTTTCTTTTTTCGACAAACAAAAAAAAAGCAAAATTCCAATCGATTTTGCACAGCGGTTTCCAACAATTCACGCAAAAAGCACACACGATTCCCTGCAAAAATCAATATCCCCGTTCGATCAACTCAATTATGTCGCTTTCCGATCCACTCTCATCTTCACCTCTTGCCGGCATGAGCCACTGACTTGAAACTCTTCAATTCCACAAGTTTTTTTCCCAATTAGCACCACCGTACCGAGATAACGTGATCGAAGTTCAATACACTTCGGTGTCGTTCCTCCCACATATTTTCACTTTTGACAAATGCAACGATTTCCATTTGCATATATAGTGATTTGCAAATAACCATGATAACGTCTAGTTATATGCAAATCGTCACACACACTGAAGCAATTGCTTTTGATGAAATTAAAAAGGGTTTACTTGAACCCGGGGCAACTTGAACCCAGGGTCCCAGTAAATCCCCAGATTGAGAGTCCAACGCAGTAGCACCTAAGCCATCTTCCGATAATCTCCCACTCATCACATAGCAATCGAATTTCACATGCCTACATGGATATCGTTACAATGGGCATATTTACACTTAACGAGTAGAAGAGTCGTGGAGGGATTACATCATGTAATGGTTTGTTTATTTTAGAAAAGAATAAAATTTTGTTACTAGGAAAGAGATTTTGTTAGTTAAAGGTATAGAATGAAAACTCTGGCACAAGATAGACAAACATCACCATAAATTTTTTTCATCAATTCAAATGTACCGATTTTAAAACAAAATCTGATATTAGCTCTTTGTTTGAAACTCATTTTTGTGCCGATGACACAAACATACTGTCACTTTAGATGCAATAACTTCGCTTCCACTGAACCGAATGCCAAAAACTTTCACTGAAAGTCAAAGAGGGATGTAACTTTTCAACGCTGTATCTCATTCACAGATGGTGCCACCAAAAAATGTTTGTGACAAAAGTCTCGGTAATTTTCGAAAGCACTTTGAACATCCCCCCCTGACTTCCAGTGAAAGTTTAGTGACATTCGGTTCAGTGGAAGCGGAGTTATTGTGTCTAAAGTGACAGTCTATTTATGTCTAGGTACAAAAAGAGTTTTAAACAAAGAGCCAATATCAAATTTTGTTTTAAAATCGGTAAAACGTTTACCGAAACATTTGAATGGATGAAAAAAGTTTATGGCGATGATTGTTCATCTATTTTATACGTTCAGAGATGGTTGTGAGGACATAAATGACGATGAACATACGGGCCGCCCAAAATCAGTGATCACCGAAAACTCCATAGAAATTGTGTGTGAATTTATCAAAAATGAGCCGAAATCATCGTTGAAATTCATGGAATCGGAGTTGAATATCTTCAAAACATCGATTTATCGCATTTTAACCGATCATTTGGGCTTACGAAAAGTCTGTGCACGTTTTGTTCCGGACAAGTCAAGGAGTGCTCCAAAATAAACGAGACTTTTGCCATAAAAATCCACTCTTGGGACTGATTTTTAGGGTTTTGTAAAATAATTTTACAAACCCTACTAAAATAGCGACCCGCCTGTCCGTCCGTCCGTGTGTGACAGCAGTTTTTCTCGCAAAGTACTTAAGCTAGAAACACCAAATTTTACAGGTAAGTGTAAAGTGATGCTTTGTTGAAAGTTCAATTACAAAAAAAATGTTATGAGGTACTTAATGAGGGTCTCCCCACATAGAGGAGTGGCCCCCGAAAAAAATTTCATCATAGGTAGCCAATATGGGTATCAAATGAAAGGTCTTGAAGAGAACTTTACAAAACAGGTCTCAGTTGGGCAAAGTTTGCTTCGAGGAGCCCACAGGGAGGGGAAAATCTGAAAAAAATTATGGAAGTAGGCAGGTACAACAACAACAAATACTTTAGCAGTCAAAATTTGCTCTACTTTGTTAATAATAGTATGATCTTCGAATTTCACATTTTCCCCAATAAAATCGTATAGGTATCCTTAAACTCAACGAAATTCGAAATACTCTGCAAGTTTGATGAAAATCAAATGATATTCGCGGAAGTTATAGCCATTTGAAATTTCTGCAATTACAACAACAGTAACACATGGTTTGGTATTTTATGGACTTCCCATCGGTTCAGACACTGCAGTTTTGAGTTAATTATCTTAAAATTTCCAGATAAGATTTATAACAATAAATTTTTTGAAATTCATGATTCGAATGATTTTTGTTTGTTTGGAACATAATGGGGACCGTTGAAAATGGAGAAACAATGGAATTTCTTTCAAACGTGCACATCTCTTTGACATGTTTCTTGACTTAATTTGTTGCTGGTGACCGTATTTCGGAGAGGTTGGGTACAAAACCCTTCTGACATGGGCGTAGGTCTGTATACTCAACTTGTTTTAAACTATAAGATGTCGAATAAGATCGAAGTTTAGCCCAAATTATTCTTCACAAATTTCATTCGTTTTTTTAAATGAAAATAAAGGAACAGATATTTAAGGATTTCAGAATATGAAATCGACTACTAGCGCTTTATTACTCTAGTGTCTAATAGAATTGCACTTGGTTAGGTTGTCAAGACTTATATAGGTACAAAGAAATTTTTGCGTTGGTATATTACAAAAGTACGATAGTTCAAATGCTTTAACTAAATTTTCATTGCTGTTAGAAAACCGCTGAACAGTACAAATAGGAAAAATTCGAAAATTGCTTAAAATACATAACTAAGAATCTCAATAGCATTGGCATATTTTATTTAGATTCCTGTTGGAATTATAATAATATTTCGTCATAGACTGAATCAAGTTATGAGCTGACCTGATTATGTCAATGATATTAAATTGCTTCATAAGGTAAATCAGTATTATGAAACAACTAATTGGCGCACAAATTATTCATAAGATTGCATTGTTGGGGTTTACTCTATAACATTAGAGAAACCCTTTTCGTAGTCGTCCTTCCTTGTGTATGAGTAAGTTGGATAGTATTGTAATTGCGGATGAATCAGTTTGTAATCATTGCTCCAAGAATACTAATAGTAAAGTCGTGTCCTGTGAACAACACTAAGCAAATATCAGTCGTGAGCTATTAATTATTGTTGATAGTTTTCGTAGAATTGAATTATCTCTGGTTTGTCAACAAAGGGCAACTTGACTTGAATTTAGAATTGTCTCCGACTAATCATGTGTAGATGATATGGCAAATCAACAGAGGTTAATTGCCCAGTTTATCGTCACATAAATTAATTAAATAGTAAATGTTTATTGAATATTATTTTCTTTTATTAAATTAAATTTATTGATTGCTATTGGCAATGTGATTGTTATTGTTGAACTTTTCTTTTCAGCTTTGTTTGTTTTAATCTCAGCTTAAATTTGTTTGAATTTTAAGAAGTTATTGAAGAATAATCTGAAGAAATAAATTATGAATATAACAAAATAAGATTTTAGAAAAAATAAAGAAACCAACTTCAATCTGCCTTAAACCGGACAAAAAGAAAAATTTACGGAAAAATCATCAAAATTGTTTTTTTTTCGCTTATGCCAACCATATAATATAAGAAAGAATATTAACACGAAAAAAAAATTATTTCCTTTTTGGGTGGTACTTTCCTCCTTCATCTGTGAACAAATTAATTTGTTCACAAAGGACTTCTGCTAAATTCAATATTCATTCTATCGCACTACAGTACACAGAATGCGAAATCAGACCTTAACATTTAATTGATATATTGGATAATATAAAAAGTACTGAGCCTTTTTTGTCACTAGATGGTGTTTGTTGTCATATATCGGGCAATAATAACCAGATTGAGTCAAACCGACATGGGTTTGAAAGGTGACATTCCAGTCTATAATTTTCATGCAGACAGTTTTGTATTTCGTCATTCGTGTCAAAAGTTGTATTCATTTAAAATGAGTGAAATTTCTGAAAAAATTCGTTATATTTTACAATATCACTACGATCAAGGTGAGAATGCATCCCAGGCTCGTGAAAAGTTTTGGTGTCTACGATCAACATACTTATCAAAAGCCACAGCCAAGAAATGGTTCGCTTACTATCGTTCTGGAAATTTTAATGTCAAAGATGCACCTCGCTCAGGTCAACAATCACTGAAAAAGTCGATGAAATCTTACAAAAAATTTAAGAAGACCGACACATAAGCAGCCATGACATTGCTAAGGAACTGAATATCCATCATCACACAATTTTGAACCATTTGCGTAAGGCTGGATACACAAAGAAGCTCGACGTTTGGGTGCCACACGAATTAACACAAAAAAATTTGATCGACCGAATTTCCATTTGCGCAGTGCTAATAAAACGTAACGAAATCGAGCCATTTTCGAAGTAAATCATTACGGATGATGAAAGATGGGTAAGGTACGAGAATGCCGTTCGAAAAAGATCATGGTTAAAAAACATTTCCCTTCCAATCCCACCATACACACAGCATAATCTTATTTGGCGTCAATACTAGCGACTTCAAAGCCAGTATTGACGCCAAATAAGATTATGCTGTGTGTATGGTGGGATTGGAAGGGAATTGTTCATCATGGGGTACTATATTAGAACCTGGCCAAACACTCAATTCAGCTCTATTACTGTCAGCAACTAACCAGATTGCAACAAGCAATTCAAAAAAACCGGCCAGAATTGATCAAAAGAAAGGGCGTTGTTTTTCATCATGACAATGCCAGACCACACACATTTTTGATGGCCCGGCCAAAATTGACAGAGTTTGGCTGGGAAGTTCTGATGCATCCGCCATATAGACCAAATCTTGCAACAACAGTCTACTATTTGTTTCGGTCGCTGCAAAACATCCTAAATGAAAAGAAATCGACTTCAAAAAAGGACTGTGAAAATCACGTGGCCAAGTTTCTCGCCGATAAGCCACTGAAGTTCGACACGGATGGAATAATGGCTCTACCTGAAAAATGGCAAAAGGTCATAAATAGTAATGGACAGTATGTACTTAAGTAAAATCAATTTTAAATAAAAGAAATATTCAATCAAAAAATGAAAAAAAGGCTCAATACTTTTTAGACTTACTAATATTTATTGTTCATTTAAAATTTTTCATTCATTTATTTCTTCCATTTTATACTGACTAAAAGGCAGCTATCGTATGATAGCAGTGAATCACGGGGTACCTTATTTTTAACGGACACCCATAGAAACTTGTCAGTTTTACTATAAGTTTATTCTAATGCACTTTATTGATTCAGTCGTTATAAATTTGTTACAACCTTGAGCAAGTTTTAAATCAATAAAATGTGCTTTGAACTTAAAACTAATATTTATCAACTTAATTCTAATAAATTTCATTAACAACACTTTAAACAAGCATAATAATTCAATGTTATAATATTTCTATTTTGCACGCTAAAATTATCTCTAGATATTTAAAATTTCGAGCACAAAAAAGTTATAATGTCAATTAACATAGTGATAATGAGCTACAATGTGAATAGAAACAAAAAACAACGAATAACCAAGAACCAGTGGCCCTCGCACTATACCGGCCACGCACTTGAGAGCTTTTTCTAACTCAATGAAAGCTTGAAAAGTATTGGTACCAGTGAAAGCTGTGAATAATTTTACTCAAGGCTAAACAACAAAACCATTTGATTTGCAAGCATTTGGCATAATGCATCAATTGATCAGTTCATAGTATAGTACACTGAAATAGTGACCACGATCAACTCAACTACAGTAAATCATTTATGACATATGAGACCATCGGCGGCAACAATCTTGACAAATGGAACCAGGTGGCACAATGTGCTTGGGCAGTCCTAAAAGATCAGGGGTATTGGGGCTAGGGAATCGCTTGTCTCGCACTTCCTATTCCCCTCCCGCTAGAAGAGGGATCCCCCAGCTTGAAGGTAACCCGGCCCGAAGTAATGTGTCAAACTGTTCCAGGCTTGGTCCTCAGGTTGACAGGGGTAGTCCTGTCACTTTCTTCCAAGCATGGGAGTCCCACACTCTGTGCGAAAATGGGCATTCACCTCCCTACCACAAAAAAAATAACAAAAACGTGCTGTACCAAATAATACTTTACTTTGGCATCCCAGCCAAATCATTCCATCTTAGCAAAATGACAATGACATCGACAACCTCCTTAGTCCGCATCAATAGCCAACTTACCGATTCCTTTGATACAAATATCGGACTAAAGTAAGAGGATGGGCTCGCCCCATTGCTATTCACGTTTGCTGTGGATTGCGCCATAAGAAAGTTACCTGTCGAAATACGAGGTGAATGACCATACCAGTAGAGCTAAGTAGTCAACATTTTGCCACGGTCATTAACAACTGCCAAAGAACTTGTTGTATTCATAATGAACATATTAATTATTTGAATATCGTTACTTTTAAATTGCTCACTTTTATATTCTATTACAAATTTTTATTACATCTGATAGTTGGCAGTACTTGAAAAGCTTAACTGTCATTCATGCATATGTGATTCAGAGTACATCCTCTTGTGAACATCCGCGTGTCATAGCTCGCACATAACCATGTGACTTCTAGTTCAATAAATAATAAGTTAATAATTTGAATTTAAATAAAGTGTTTTAGTATTTACGCCCTCACGATATAACAGAACTTTTTCTGAAACTCGACAGCGAAGCAAAACTTGTAGGGCTACAAATCAATGAAAATTCATTCTCTTCTGAGAAATCTAAGCTTCCTCTCTCTTGTGATCAGCCTTCATCGGTGGTGGGATCTGAGACTTCATCCTCTATAACAGAGAGCCTGACTAAGCCATTTTCGTCATCAACATAGTCATCAAACAACGGAAATATTTCGTCAAGAGGTGCGAATCTGCCCATCACGTCAGGGTTTTTACCGCAGAGTATGCTCGCATCGTCATCAAGTAATGGATCGCTAATGGTTAGCGGTGTTGCAGACGCTTTGCCTACATCTCAGCGTTCTTCATCTATCCCTACAAGAAGTATGGCGCAGAGATCTTCATCTCATCGGGGAGCCGTTCCAAAAAATTTCGAAATGCGGCATGTTTCTGAGGATTTGCTACCCCTACAAGTTGTAGCACCTCCGAAACAAACCTTCATATCAAGGCTTGCGTATAGCACATTATGTAAATAAGAAATTTCGCTCATCTCTTCTGCCAGAAGCTGATGAGGGACAGCTTGATAACTAGAGTTATAGCTTCTTTCAAACTGACTGTTCCGGCATCGTGTGACTACACCTTGAACGCTGATTGCTGGTCGCCTGGAGTGCTAGTTAAATCTTTCATAACATCAAGGAAAAAAAAATGGTCGTTTTCCACCGAGCTCCCTTCCAAAGCTGTAACATCCGTTCTTCCTAATAACTTTCAGAATAGCGCTCTTAATAGTCAATTTTCTCACAGAAATTTTCTATTTATTATCAAAATGTTCAGGGTTTAAGATCCAAGCTGAAGGATCTAGCTTTATCCTATTCTCTCTCTAACGATGATATAATCTGCATTTCTGAATCCAATATATATTGGACTCTGAATTTTTTCCTAATCACACAATTATTAGACGTGATCGTGATAGGTCAATCTCCAACAAGTTAGATGGAGGAGGTGTCCTAGTCACCTACAAAAATACCTTTACTGGCTTCCTTCTAGCAAATCTACTTTTCAATGCTCCTGTAGAATGTGTGGGGGCAGAAATAGCCATTTCGTCTTCCCATTCTTTTCTTGTCTTTTGCACTTATATACCTTGTAATTTTCCTTTTTTGGTCTACAATACTGTCTTCACCGAAATATATAGTATTTTCTTATTGCGCTTTTCAAATTGTCACCTTATTTTATGGGGAGATTTTAACCTTCCTAAGCTCTCATGGAATGACAATCAGGTTGATTCTGACTCATCTCAAATTTGGTTTTTAATTTGTTCTTTTATGTCCATGTGTTCCCTGGCTCAATTTAATAATTTTCTCAATGTTAATAATCAGATTCTTGACTTATTCTTTTGTAGTATGGAGCAATCGTTGTTATGCTCACCTCCAGTTCTTTTTCCTTATCTTTCTCCTAATCCCCATCATCCCCTATTACGCTTTGAAATTTCCTATACTGCTTCTGCCCATTTTCGTCGGAAAGAGCATCAGCGCTATAACTAATATAAAACTAATTATGAGCAACTTTCCGAAACAATTCGCTCTGTTGATTGGTCCTCCTTTTTTTGGGGTCTTCACTCGGATACTTGTTGTAACAATTTCTATGATTTCTTAAACGCTTCTCCACTCCACTTGTCAGTATAAGAAACACTCCTGACTGTCCCTGGTTAACTCTCGATGTGAGGCGAGACTTGCAAGCTAGAGATCGAGCTCGTTAACGTTTTTCACGTGACAGATCTCCTGAGTCACGTACAGCTTTTTGTCATCTGAGGTCGATAGCTAAGAAAAAGATGCAGATCGCTAAAACTTCTTATTTTCATAGTATTGAAGGCTCTTTAAACTCAGATCATTCAAAACCATTTTGAAAATATATTCGCTCTCTTAAATCCTCTTCCAGTTTTCCATCCTCGCTTCATTTGAATGACTGCTTAGCAACTTCATCTCTCGAGATTAGTGAACTTTTAAGAACCCAGTTTTTTTCTCCTTTTAATGCTACTCTCAGCAATAGCCCTTCGTTCCCAAAGGTACACACGCCAAGTTCATTACCTTTTACTTGCTATCCAGAAGATATTGTGAAGCTTATTTTAGAACTTGATGACTCTGTTAGTTCAGGCCTCGATGGTATTTCTAGTCATTCAGTGAAATCATTAGCTACTTCTATTTGTATCCCCCTTTCCTTTCTCTTCAATTCTAGCTTATCTTCAGGCTCTTGTCCTTCATGTTGGAAAAGATCCTATGTTACTCCTATTTTAAAAAAAGGCAGTACCTCAGACGTTGCCAATGATCGGCCTATCTCTTTATTACCCTGTTTCTTCAAACTACTGGAGAAAATCGTGTACTTGCAGCTTTCTTCAGTTACTCATGAGTTGTTTGTTCCTGAACAACATGGTTTTATTAAATGGCGATCAACATTAACGAATTTATTAGAATTCATGACCGTTACTTCAAAAGCCATGGACGACCGTTTACAAGTCGAAACCTTGTATTTGGATTTCTCTAAAGCCTTCGACTCAGTAAATCACAATAGTTTGTTTAGCAAACTTAAATTTCTTAACGTTCCTGATTATTTGCTCCACTGGTTATCCTCTTACTTATCCAATCGTGTCAGTCAGGTATCTTTTCAAGGCTGTCTTTCTACTCCGTTCCATCCGTTTTCTGGTGTTCCTCAAGGATCCATTCTGGATCACTATTGTTCACTGTGTTTATAAATGACTTACCATCCATTGTCATCAACTCATGCCGCCTTCTTTATGCAGATCACGTCAAAGTTTTCAAAGTAGTGTCGTCAATCGATGACTGTGCTTTGCTTCAAGATGATTTGACTGCCATTTTATCTTGGAGTTCTTACAACCAACTTACACTAAATGTTTCTAAATGCATCCATCTTTCATCTTCTTATAACCCTTGCCCTATTAGCTTTCAATTTGCTTAAATAATTCGTACCTATGTACGGTGACACACTTCAGGGACTTGGGTGTCACTTTTGACTCTAAATTAAAGTTCGATGTTCATATTTCTGAAATTACTTCTAAAGCCTCTCGCATTTGTGGCTTGATCTTAAGAAAATCCTATATTTTTTCCGATTCTTCATCGTGTGTTAAATTATATTCTAGTGTAGTTTGTCCCATCCTTGAGTACTGTTCGCCAGTTTGGTCACCTCATTAGAAGTGTTTGAAGTTCACGGTAGAAGCTGTACAAACAAGATTTACCAGGATCGTCTTCTTGAAATTCCAGGTCTTTCGAAACATGCGTATGCAATTCATTAAAAAATTAATATTCACCTAATAAAACGGATTTTCTTTTATTTAGTACCGTTAAAGAGAGGTGAAAACAGCCGAGAAAGAACAAAAAACATTATTTTATGAATCACGCTTAACTATCCTCAATATTCTTTCACAGGAAATGCGTCGACTCTACCTTGATGAATGTTTCCTTTACAGGCTTTGCCGTGGTTCGCTCGATACTCGCCTTGTCAACCAAGTTCCTATGAGGCGCGTTATGCGTTCTACAAGATCGTCGAATATCTTTGATGTTCCATTTGCACGTTGTTTGGTGTATTTTCACTCACCCTTGCTCAGATTACCTCGTAACCATGATGACCTTCTGCTTGGGCCCTTCCCTCTTTCGTATTTAGTTTATAAAAGATTTATCAACTGTCTTCTTCTCAGCTCTCTGTAATTTTTCTTATTTATTTTCTCTTAGTTTTTGCATTTTTATTACTTTTATCTTTCTTTTTGCATGCTGTGCTATGATTTAATTCATTTTGCTGTCATTTTAACTATTTTGTTATTGGAATTTTTTTCTGTTAAATAGAAATGAATAAATAAAAAATAAAATCTGCCACTCACATGCCTCCCAACCCGATGATACATTAAACGTCAGTAGAAAATCTTACAGCGAGCACTTGTTTCTATACCGTACTCACTTCATTAGAACACGCACAGTCGTCGAACCACCCGGCATCGGGAAAGATGCAAATGCCAAAGCAATTATCATGAATCCTAGACATGTGAAAATTACAAGAAAACAATTTTTTGTTCAAATTATGCACGAACTTATTTATTTATTTATTATTACCAAAACAAGGCATATATATAATACATTGATATACATAAATAACAATCAAGAGCATTAACAATTCTCAAAAATTTTAAAAGTATTATATCATTATATAGTTAAAAATTACAAAATATTTAATTAGATTAAGTTTATTGGACTAGGGAGGACAAGGCGTTTAGGATAATGGATTTGAATTGGACTCTGGAGATGGTTGGAGAGTAGTGAGCACTCAATGAGTTAAATGTTTTGCAACACTATTCATTGGCTCGCTGTCTGCATACCTAGTATGATGCCGCTCTTCTATCAGCATACGCGAATGCCTAGTGGTTCGTGATGTTTTATTCAATTTTATTTTATTAGTTATGTATGGTATGCTAATGGTGCCTCTAAGCACGTCGAAAGCGAAGCAGCAAATTATCATTGATTTTCGGGAGGAAAGTGATGTCATATTTAGAATTTGGAGTCTTTGTGCATATGATGGTAAAGTCTGGTAGTTTTTAGGATCATATAAACATCTCAGAGCAAATAACAGAAACTGTTTCTGGACAGATTCAATTCTGTCTATATGCACATCAAAAACAGGGTTCCAAATGAAAGATCCATATTCCAGTATGGGGCGGACTAAAGAAAGGTATAAGGTTTTGGTCACCCATATGTTCTTAAATTCCTTCGCTCTTCGCTTGATGAAACCTAGGATCTTATTAGCTCTGGAAATTATTTCATCGTAATGCAACTTAAACCGCATCTTTGTATCCAGGATGACACCAAGGTCTTTGACACTATCGACTCTAGCCAGTTTTGTATTGTTCAGGTGATAATCAGCTTTGAAGACTGAATTTTTGCGGGAAAAGGTAATCACCTGACATTTTTCCAAATTCAAATGAAGCTGGTTTATGGAAGACCATTCAAACAGAGAGTTTATCTTGCTTTGAAGGAATATTGAGTCGTTTTGAGAGGTAATCTCATTATACAATTTTAGATCATCCGCATAAAATAAGTGGGATATATCCAATAAGGTTTCTGACAGATCTGAGATGAATATATTAAAAAGAAGAGGACCGAGATGACTCCCTTGAGGTACTCCAGAATAGGCATTTATTTCTCTAGACAAATGTCCCTGAAATTTGATTATTTGGGTTCGGTTTTCTAGGTAAGAATAGAGCCAATCAAGTAATGAGCCAGTGATTCCAAATTTCTGCAACTTCTTACACAGTATTTTGTGGTTCACACGATCGAAAGCTTTACTAAAATCGGTTTATATAGCATCAATTTGGTGTCCTTTTTCCATTTCACATAGCGTAGTAGACATCGTCACGGTGAGGTTAGTGGTTGTCGAGTGATTTTTTCGGAAGCCATGCTGTTGGTTAAACCTTGACGATGACATTCCCTCGCTTTATTTTCTTTGGTGCATTCTCTCAACTGCTGAGTGTTCGGATCGATTTGATTGATACTCGGATCTGGACACATGTATTGACCCATTAACAAATAATTGCAATCAACTTCGACTAGATGGCATGCAGACGATGAATACTCTCCGGCGTAAGGACATTAATGCTGACTTGTTTTCACCGTGCTTATCGAGGAGGACTGTAAGTCGATTCCTTTGACAATAAAATGACTGGTGAGCACGTGAATTATCTAAAGATGTACATTTACATACCACAGGCTGCACAAATATTATGTTGCACTCTTTGCATTCGCAAGGGTTTTTCTGGCAGAACATAGAAACTTTCTCCTAATTCACGACGTCGGAACTTAGCGAACTCGGACAGAAAATTTTTCTTCTACCTCCCGTTTCTGCGCTCGACTTTTCGCACAATTTTTTTACGGTTACGGCTGAAAAAAATCACAACTTTTCTTAGTTTATTTCACAGTTATGACAATTGCGTTAACAAATTTGTTCCTTGCGGAATTTTTTTTTAATCGGTCGCGTATATTTTATTTAATATCTAAAGCCCGATGTCATCTGAAAATCCTCATGGCAGTGCAGCCATTTTGTTCGGAATCTTCAGCTTTCCCATTCCACCATAACTTTCTTCTTCCTCCCAGCTGTCAAAACGCGGTTCAGTGTCAGTGAGTGACTAAAGGGTCACTCCCGAACCGTCGACGTCAATAAAGACCAGCGGATCGTTGTCAGTTGCGTAGGGCTGATTTATTACAAAAGCGCTGGTCTGACTTGGTCAACGAAGACAATTCATCGCTGCTCGGATTTTAAAATTTGAGGACGCGGTCAATGGACCGAGACAGTTGGAGGCGCTATTTGCAGGAAGCGAACGCCGACGAGGGACTGTAGTGCCTCTTCGTAGCAGGAGAAATATTCATAAGCAGAAGAGTTACAAATACTTCTGAAATCAAAATCCACTCAACTTTGTTAGAAATAGCATGATTTTTCAATGTTATGTTCAACACCGTAAAATTCAAACAATACCCTTAGCTTCTTAGATTTCATAATTATGTAGATTAATATAAGGTCCTGATGCTCAAATAGTTTAATTCAGACCAGGCAATAATCAAGTCAAATAAAGCTATTTCAATCATACGGAAATACAACAACAACACATATGTCAAATCTGCCTGGTCACTACGATTTTCTTTTGATTAATGAAAATTTCTATAATAGTGTCAAATTTATACTGGCTCGATTTGCCGAGCATTCAGAAAAATTATTTAGCTGGAGTAACACCAGCAGTTTTGCACAATATTTTAAACATTTAAACACATTTTGTCATCAGAAAGTTTTTTGAACCCTCTAATGGTCAAAGTCAAAGTCAAAAGCGCTTTATTCAATACTAATTGGTATAATTTTTCAAAGCATATAAAGCGAACTCCAAACAATAAACATACAAAAACTTAACGGCCCAAATGGCTCTCTAAATTTATACGTTATCATTAAAATATATATCTCCAAAAAACCTGTAGCAAATTCAATTAATTAAGACTATTACATATTTTGAAAATCAATTGGAAAAAGGAGAAAAAAACAACCAACACTATCCTAAAATTATTTATAATCTAAACATAACAGTGAACTTTGATCCTACACCTAATATGTTTTAACTTAATTCTAATAAAATCCAATCAAAAACTTTATCTTATACTAAAAAAAATTCTATAACAATGTTCCTAACCCAAGCGTTAAACCTTATCGCTAACCTAATATAATAAGCATAACATATACCTAACCGATACCTAATTTTTAACAAAAATAAACAACAATACTAAATGGAGCAATAATGAGCTGAAACTCAAAAACTAAATAACGAAAAAAACACCAAAACTGAAAATAAACACGAATAATTTAGACATTGTCATTCAGCCACCAATGCCTAGATTGCCCCATCTCAGCTCATTCAGCTTCAACGAATCTAGCAAATGAGTATCTGGATTGAAATTGTTGGCCTCGTGAACTCAAATTTGGAGGATATTTCATCTTCTTATCGGTGGCCCGTCGATATATGCGATAGATGACTGGGATACAATCAGACTCAGAAACATATCGATTCATGTCCAAATACACGAATGCTTCTGAAGGAACGAAGCCAGTAGCGAGGCAAGTCGCAATAAACCCGTCTGTAGGGTGGAACAGCTGTGAAATCCAAGGGTTTTCACTCACAGACACAGATCTTGCGATATGATTCCGAAGAAGTTTCAATTTGAAGATATCGACTCTCGCCACTTCAGCAGTTTGATAAATTCTCTATTCGATATATAATGTTTTCAATCCATCTCAGGCTTTCTGTACAAACCAGTACATGCACGAAGACATTTCCTTTCGAAAACTCTTAATTTTCCCATAGTATTAGCACTCTGGTTGTACCAGATCTGACATCCATATGTCAAAACTGGTCCAACCAGGGTCTTGTAACAGATGATTTATACCTTTTGATCAATGTATTTGGAATGAAAAAGTCTTCGTAGGGCCATGACTACTTTAAGTGCCTTACTGAGCATGATTTTCACATGTTCAGTATAGTACAGATACTGATCGAGATGAACACCAAATTTATACTGGCTCGAGGTATCGAATACAGGATTTATGTGGAACTCGTTCTGAACCACCCTCGCCAGCCATGATGTGGAAATCTGTCCAATTACGTTTCAGGTCTTGACTGACCCCCTGCAACGTTGTCCGAAACAAGATTGTTTCACACTTCTGCACATTGATTTTCATTCGCCAATTGTCAGTGTACAGCTGTACATCATTGAACATTTTTTGGAGATTGCTTTGAACTATTGTAGCTTTTCGGTCTGCCGTATTGATGATCAGATCATTAGCAAACGCTGCCAATGATCGCATTGGCGAGATGTTCAAATCAAAGCCGTTCAATAGCTTGCGAATGAAGATTGAGAGGAGCAGAGGTGCAGTAACTGTTCCCTGCTGTAGACATTGTTGTCAGATTTCCATCAGTTACAACAAACGATTTCCCGTATAACATATTGCACATCATCGCGATAAGGTATCTGGGGAACTTGTCCTGAAGGAGTTTAAAAATTAGTGCATCTAACCACACCGTATCGAAGGCTTTCTCCATATCAGTTAGACATGCTCCAACACATTTTCTATAATTTAGTTTCCAACAGATGTCTGAGGTTACTTTTGTTATTGCATGTGTGGTTGAATGGCTGGCACTAAAACCAAATTGACAATTCGGCATCAACTCATATTCCTCAATGTGGACATTCAACGCTCTGTTAAGTATCACTTCAAACACCTTGCTTATGTTAGGCAGCAAGCTGATTGGGGGATAGCTTTTAGGGTATGAAGATTCTTTTCCTTTCTTCAAGATCGAAAATATCTTAGCTTTTTTCCACTAATTTGGGAAATATGAATTGTTCAACATGTTGAACAATATGCAATAATTTCTAATAGCAACCTCCGGTGAATTGCCGGAGAGCTACATTTGGAATACCATCAGTACCACACGATTTATTGTTACTTATCCTGCGAAATATGAAACATAAGTCTTCATAGCTGACAAAATAATCAATAAGATTCAAGCTCGGTATGAGGTCAGATGATAATGTTTCATTGAAATGAAGAACTGATTGGCTGTTCAGGCTTGATTTGAAGTCGGAAACTTTTGCTTCAACAACCTCTGAAAGTATTTCATTCACTCTCTCAGGTTTTGGGAGATGAACCAATTCAAAATGTGTTCCAATCAGGGCAAGTTTATTCAATCCTTCACAAATAATCCTGTTTCCATTCCTATCCGGAGTCGTACTATCAATTTCGATACCAGCCCTATTGAGAAGATTTATCTCATCACTAGTGACTTCAATATTCGATACCTTCACTCGAGACTTCTTACGGAATATGCTTTTCACTTTCGTGAAAACGCCATCTGGGTCCTGTGGGCTAATACCCCTCAATTTTTCCGCCCATTGATTGCTGACCTCACTCCTGAAGTATGAACGGATTAAGTTCCGGAAATTCTTCAGGTGTAATTTCAACAAAACCAACGAGGGATGGTTGTAGTCCAAAAATCGTCGATAAATACCTGTATTGTTGACGTGTGTGAGAAGAAGGTTTTTCAATCTTTTAACCTTGCGTTGATTGGTGTTTCATATCCTTCCATATTGTTTCGATGCTTAATCTTGGAAACTACTTTCTCAATCGTTTCCAACGTCAGTTTCTCTAACTTCGACAAATAGACATCTATTTCATCGTTAGTTGCAGTTTCCGTTGAGGACTATTAAAGCTGAATTCAAGTCTTGCGTCAGCAATGCAGAGGTCCAAATATGAATTTGTCCTCAGGTATGTTAGGAACTCCGACCCATATAGATTGCACTTGTATTCAATTTGGTTCTCTGTTGTCCACGATTTCAGGAATACACCTCGTGGATTATTGGTGGCGTTTAGCCTTGATATATGCTTGGTGTTCAGGTCACCAGCAAGAATATAATAATTGTGCAGCCTGTTCAATTCGAGTATTTCAAACAAAGAACTGAGCTCCTCCTTGAGCTTGAGAACAGTTCCACCAGTGGCATAGGCAGAGATAACGAAGAGGTTATCCCCACCTGGCAGTGAAATTTTGACAACGGACAGTTCAAGAGATTCAAAGCTTTTGAATTCGACTTTTTCAATATTTTGGAAACAATAGGGTATTCAAACCAATATCCCGGTGCCACCTCCGCCATCGTTTCTTACGAATTCAAAATCCTTGAATGTCATGGAGTGCCATGAATTGAGGTGAATTGAGGTGGGTTTCGGTGAGAAGCATGACGTCGGGCTTTTGCTTAACAATTAATTCAAAGAGATAATCACGCCGATGTATAGTAACAATTGAGTTGACATTGATCGAGATGAGACGAATCCTATCCATGGGAATGTGACTGGATGAACAACTATTTTGAAGCATGTTGGCCTAAACGTTGAAAAACGAAATTGATTTTTTGGTCTAGTTTATTAATTCTATCTGAAAGAGATTCAAGCTTTTGGTAGATTTTGAGAAGCAGCACATTATTACCACTTACATTATTTATCTTATTTACATTGTTGTCTGCTGGGTCCTCTGGTAGCAAGTGCAAATGATACCCTGGATTCGACGAAGTTGGGATTGTGATTTACTTCTGTTTGTTTTGAGGGAAAATTTAACTCTTGCATCTTGATACCGAGGACATCCTCAATATGATGCTGGATGACCAAATATACTGCAATTAACACAGTATAATTTTTATCTTGGCTCCACCTGAGCCAATTTGCATTAACCCGGGGCATGAATATCTTTGCACGTAACACAGCGATAGTACATGGCACAATTGGCAGCCAAATGACCGAATCTTTGGCACCTGTGACACTGGTTGATCTCAGTTTTTTGGAGGCGTTCGCGCCTCACAACTCTAAAGTTTAAGTACCTTACCTGTTGGAGGGCACTCGGACTGCTATCGCTAGAAATTTGGACTAAATAAATGGTAATATTTTACCTTCAAAAGTTGATCTCCTTGTAGCAAAATTTTTCACACTGATGAACTTAACAGCTGGCGCTGCTTCCTGCAACATTTCAAGGAGATCAACTGTATTCTCCCCACAGTCCAAGCCCTTCAACAGGAAGGTCTGTTTTTTTCCGCCTTTGGCGTGTATGTGAAGTGGGGAGCTTTGACACTACTAAGAGCATTTTTTGCCAGTTTGAAACCAGCCAGAGTTTTTGTCTTCATTGTGAGTTTTTCAGCGGTCACTCTCTTAGCTTCAAATTTATCGATTTTATGTTCGGCTGCCAATAGCCGAACCATATTTCCTTCACGCTGCCCAAAAACGTTAATTAGAGGAACTTTCTCATTTATCTTATTAATTTTATTAGGAGAACCAGCAGACACACCGGTAGGCTTCTTCTCCTTCTCCTTATTGTTTGATTTTAAATATTGAATGAAATTATTACTACTATCAATATTACCTACGCTATCGTGGCACTCCATCTCGATGTCCATTTCGTCGCTCATTGCAGACAGCACCGCATAATAATTGGCACTTTCGTTCGCTCCTCCTGCGCTTAGGATATTTTCAGCATCATGAGTTGATGTCTTGCTTGTATCTGTTTTTTCGTTGGTCTTGCTTGTTGTTGTTTCCTTTTTCTCATTCTTTTTAGTTATTATCGGTTTTTTTTTTCCCGGACGTATTCTGTGGCTTCATCACTTTTGGTTTGTTGGCATTTGATAATGTCCGGACCATATCCTCCAAACTTTGTATACGGAGTTTTAACTGATCGTTTTGTTTCGTAACTTCAGCGTTTTCCCTGGTTACTTTTTCGTACTCTTCACTTGAAAGCGTAATACGCTTGCCATGCTCACAGTTGTCTTGTTCGTTTTTCCACTTTATGATTTTGTCATTTTAGAAATGCCTGGCTCTGGTCCCCCAGTGGTGGGAAGCCGTCGGGCTCCTCCATCCCCCCGGTGAAAAAAACTTTTCTTCTTTTCTGAAACTTTCTCGCAGGTAATATCCAGATACTCGATAAATTGTTCGAATAGTTCGACGATGTAATAAGTTTTTTTCTAAAATTACTTTCTAATTGACGTTTTTAAAAATTATTTTAATTTATAAAGATTCTTGACAGGAGCGAATTAAAACCACGTCTACACGCAACGAGTGCTAGACGTAGAATCACCCTATAATGGTTACATAGCCCTTCTGGCAAGAGCACTCTACTGCCTACTCGACTTAGTTAACTTTTAGTTTTAATCACATTTTAATTTCGAATGAGTTGACTCCACTTAAAATGGTTGAACTTACTAACCTCATTATTATGTCCTTATGAATTTAATAATACTCTTTATCCCATGATAACGATTTCTTTGCGACATATATTTACAGACTTCAACAACAGTTAAATCCCTCGACCTCGTGATATGTGTTATGATAAAAATCAGCAACACTTTGTAATATATCACCGCCTTGCAAGCCACCATATGCAGTCTCTCGCAGAAGAAATTAATCGGGATTCATATCACATTTGCAAATCAATTTTACATGTCTATTACAACTTTTTGTTATCTATTATTCAGTATCTTCCCAATTGGTATACACTTCGTAATTGATGAACGCATTAGTACCGTAATTGCAAGCCCAGAATGCAATATCGGGTTTTCTATCATTTATTCCGGCTTATTGCATCTTGTCTGTTGCCATTGCGAACTCGCATAGTTGATATGTGAGGAGTGCCCCTTTGAAAGAGAATATGAATCAAACTAATGATTCAACATTTCTACGTACGAGTATGAGTTTTATTGGCTTGTGCTTTTCTATGATCGGATTCGAATCAAGTATTCAACAAGAGTCTTACGATAAGTAATAATTTTACGCAAGTTTGATGTACGTTTCGAGAATTTCAATGGATTTGATTTATTTTTGAAAATTGTTTGGATGTCCAGACGACTTTGATGATCTAAGATCTAATTCAAAGTTACCAGTTGACTCAACAAATGTTATGGTAGCTTTATGAAAGAGTATCTTACAATGCACGTTTTTGTGTACATTGCTTGATTGCATAAAAGGTAAAAGGTTTTGTTAACATATTTGGATTTTTGTTTGAGTGAATGATATAAATAATTTACGAATCAAACCAAAAATTCAAAATTATTCATATATTAAGTACATCCTCGAAAAAACTTAAACGTCAAACCTTCTGAAAGAAACGAAGTTGACTTAAATAAATTAAATAACAGTAGAAACGTTATTGAAAGTGCAATTGTTTTCTTGTATTCATTCAATTTTATACTGAATCACTACAATTTATATTTATCCAACCGTAGCACCTTATCTCTGATTATATGATTCGTCAATATTATGGAAAATTTTGAAGCAAAAATAAACGAAATCGATAAATGAATTTCAAGTATGCTCCCAATATCTAACAGATCACATTTTTTGTCAATTCAACCCTGATCCATTTGATTGTTCAATATTTCTTCGAAATTCAATTTCGAATCATGCAATTGCCTATCTGTAGGCGGTCATGACAAAAACGATCTGAAAAGCTTACCCACTTATACCGCATGTAGCTTTCAATTTTGATTTTGTTGTATGTTCAATCGACAACTCCTGAAGAGCAAAATTATTCACAATGGATTTGATTTTCTACTTACAGAGCAACTTCAGCAATGGGGCTCCTGATAATTTTTATGACTTTCATTTTGTACACTAATGGATTTCAATTTCGAGGGGAATCAATTCAAGGTAAGTGAATTAATATAAATAGTTTTTATCAAAACTAAGAAGGTATTAAAAAAAATAAGGATAATTTCAATAAAGTCAAGAACTGTTTCGATTTTTATCATTCAATGGTAAAAGAAAATTTTTTATGGTTTTGTAATTTATTGTAGAGATAAGTTCATTTTGCCTATTTTTTGCATAGCAAAAAATAAAAATCATTCAGTATTCAAAATGACCGAAAAATTGAAGCTAATGTTTTCAATAACAACAAACATGAGAGAATTCTAACATTGGTAATTGGCATTGGACTTAAAAATTAATTGCGATTTCAACACGTCGCCAACTCCGCACTTGCGTCTTGGTTACTTTGATAACAATCAGTTACATTTTCTGATCAATGGGTCGTTTAATTGAAAAATTCGGCAATAAACTTCATTAACTAAAAAGTATGTAATAATTGTTAAAAGTGCTGGTAAAGTTGGCAAAAGCATTTTATTTCTTATTTTAATTTTGGTGGTATTCATCATAGAGAATACGAGTTCCATTAATGCATTAGAATGCGGTAGACTCAAAAAAGTTAATACGTAATCACATTGTTCACTGTACAATTTTTCACTTGTAGCACACTTTGTTAAATTAACTTTTCTCTCCCCGTATATAGGGGAAGAGGTAGCCCGTCGTATTCTTTTTAGAAGGTATCTACTTTTTTGGTGGAAGGGAGGTGAACGCCATTTATGCACAGAGTGTGAGACTCCCATGCTCGCAAGAAAGCGACTGGGCTACCCACAAAACACCTCCCCTGTCAACCTGAGAACCAGCCTGAAACCGTTTGACACATTACTTCGGGCCAGGTCTCGTTTTGTTACGCTGTGAGGCGCCTTCAAGCTGGGGGATCCCTTTCCTTGCGGGAGGAGAGAGGGGAAGAGGAAGTGCCAGGAAAGCGATCCCCTGGCCCCATTGCCACCCAGCTGCTGTGAGTCCCTTTTATATCATAGGACTACCCGAGTATAATGTGCCACCTGGTTCCATTTGTCAACGGGTTTGAGCACCACCGTGACTATATTTTCCGGGGTGAGCTCTCCCGTCTCGCTGTAGGGTTCTCTTCACAGCCTGGCCCATTTTGTACACGCAAAAAATGTGTGGTGGGCATTGTCCTCCTCCCCTGGGCTAAATCGACAATTGGGAGACCGTGACTTACCAATCTTGTGCAGGTAAGACTGAAAACACCCATGCCCGCTCAAAAGCTGGGTCAGATAGAAGTCAGTCTTACCATGCCTTCAATTTAGCCACGTTCTCACATCCGGGATGAGGCGCGCAGTGCACCTTCCCTTCGTGCAATTGACCCAAGACTGCTGCGAATTGTTGAGCGAGCGCTTTTTCTTCTCATGGACAACCGTCTCCCTTGCATCCTCGTTTCGGCGCAGGTGAATAGCGTGGCGCTCTCTAGCAAGGAGGGCAACAGGTTTCACTCCTGCAATAACTCTCGCCGCCGGATCAGAGACTGTCGGATACGAAGATGCGATTCTCAGTGCTCCTCTTCTCTGTACCTGTGCCAAACGTTTTCGATATACCTCCTTTCTGAGAATGTCGCTCCATACTTCTGCTCCGTACAGTGGCACTGACCCTACAGTACTCATCAAGAGGCGTCTTCTTGATGGACTGGGTCCCCTTACTTTGGCCATAAGCTGACTCAGAGCCGATATTCCCGAAGCAGCCTTCTTAGGCGTTGCCCTGATTTGCTCAGAGAAACTCATCTTCGAGTCGATCAGTAGCCCCAGGTTCTTCATTGATGGCTTCGATTCGATTCGTGTATCTCCAATGCTGATCATCATTACGCTAGGGATTCTCTTTTTTGTCAAGATGACCACTTCGGTTTTCTCCAGTGCTAAACTGAGCCCGCGAGCAGTCGTCCAGTCCCTCACTCGGCGCATTAGCATACCTGGCCTAAGTTGCGCCCGTTCAACGGTGCTTCTAGCGACCAGAGCTGCAACATGATCCACATTGCTGACCTAGCGCGACTCATCTGGCATCTCAAGTCTCAGTAGCCCGTCGTAAGACACCTTCCACAGGTCCGGACCAAGGATAGATCCCTTGGCAACACCCGATGTAATTTCCATCCTTCGTTGGCCCTGTGTCGTATCGTAGAGCAGGCTTCGGTCCTTTTGGTAGTTCCTCAAAAGCCACAATAGATATTCTGGAACTTGAAAAGATTTTTCCAGCGTATCCAGACTACCCACCCATCTAGCGGAGTTGAAGGCGTTCCTGAAGTCGAATGTCGCCAACAGGACGATGCGTCGCTTGGTGCGACTATATGCCTCTGACTTTTGGACCGCGTTCACCATCTCTGCAATCGCATCAATAGCGGAGCGTCCTGCTCTAAAGCCTTCCTGCCGAAGAGATAGGTCTACAGCAGCACGCATCGCGTCAGTGAGTCTTCGCTTGATGAGTTTCTCTTGCACTTTCCTAGCCGTGTCTAGTATGGATAACGAGCGGTATACAGACGGCGATTTGGGATTTCCCTTCCTCTTGCTGATCAGCACAAGCCTCGCCTACTTCCATCGCTCCCCGATCTGTAGGCAAGCGTTGAATGTGCTGAGTACCAAGTCAGGACAATGGTGATAGACGAGCCGCAACACCTCAGCTGGAACACCATCTGCTCCTGGAGCCTTCCTCGCTTTCCATGAAAGAACTGCCACCTCCAGTTCCAGCTGCGTGAACAGTGGACACTCGACCGCTACTTCACCATGGGCAGCGTCAACACGGATGGGATGGGCGGGGAAGAGTCCCCACACTATCGCGTCCGTCTTTTCCGCGTCATGTATACAAGGCTTTCGTAGGGCACCAAGCTTCCGCATAACTAGCTTGTGGCCAAGGCCCCACGGATCCTTGTTCACATTGTCCACTAGGTCTTGCCAGCAGCGAGCCTTGCTATTGTTGATCAATTTGCGAAGGCATCTCCTGGCCGATTATATGCTGCCACCTAGTTGCATGCCTCTTCACGGTTCCACGCCCGTTCACAACGAAGCATATGACACTCCCTTCGCTTTTCAGTGATTTCAGCTGACCACCAGTACACTGAGGACTTGCCGTGCCGGAGTTTTTGGCGGGGCAAAGAAGCGCAGCAAGCAGCCGTTATGATGCTCATAGTTGAGTTCACCACGTCTTGAGCTGCCAATTCTTCCGTCCCCTTGCAGCGGCTCACCTGCTGTGAGAACCTTAACGAACCTCTCGACGTCCATTCTTTCAATATTCCATCCAGTTGTAGAAGGCCGAGAGCAAGGACGTCAGGAGACAGCATCACTAATCTCAAGCAGAATGCACTGATGATCGCTGGCTGAGTAGTCCTCTCATACTTTCCAGTTGTGTATCCTCCGTACTAGGGACTCCTAGGCGAATGTCATGTCCAGTATGGTTCCCTCACAGCCAACACGGTGAAAAGTCGGCGTATTTCCGGAGTTTAGTACGACGAGGGCCGTCCTGGCTGCCATTTCCAGGATTCGTTTTCCCCGCGGATCCGTCTGAGACATGCCCCATTCGATTGCTTTACGTTGAAGTCGCCCCCAATGAGCGCTTCGCCATCTGCGTTCGAGACAGCCCCCTCCAGAGCATTAAGCTTGGCTTGGAAAGATGATTTCGATTCGTTAGGCGTTAGGTACACACTAAAGAAGGTGGTCCCTGAGCACCGAACCCACACGAAACCATTCCCCCGCCCACAACGCTCCACTTGGAAATCACTGTTCCGAATCCAGATGGCGGCAGTACCAGTTTCGTCGAAATACCATAATGCAGGACTTTTATCATGGTGTTGCCCACTTAGCAGCAAAAGTCGGCTTTCATGTCCCTCGAAAACTGCCCAAGCAGATTTGTATGGTTGAACTGTGGTGTAGGTTTAGCTGCAGGATGCTAGTCATCAAAGTTCTGATTTTGCTTGGCTAGGGCTTTCTGGGACACCCGGCATTTTCCTGATCCCAAGACGTGTTCAAAATAAGGTCTTGGATCAGCATCCTTGCAGACAATACAGTGTGCCTCCTTCGTATACTCTTTTTTTTGTGTTCCATTTTACCGCATTTGTACATAGGGAACTCCTATCGGGTCCTTTGCATACTTGTATGGTGTGACCATAGCCAAGGCATTTGAAACATTGAAGAGGCGTTGCTCTTCGCCGTATCCTACAGATAACCCACCCTATTCTTACTTTGCTTTTATTCAGGAATTGTTCGGCGTTCTTTTTGGTCAAGTCAACTTTGGCCATGCGTTGCCCTCTGTTGTTTTCTGGTGTCGGTCTTGCTTTCACCTTTCCCACGCTAGGGCCGTTTTGATGACCCCTTCTACCTCGGCCAGATCTATCACGCAGTCAATGTCTCTTATTTCGATCGTTGCCATCGGTTCGAGCAAGGCTATAGTTGCGCTTTTGCCGAGGAATTTCTTTATTGCGTCGCAGAATGCTTCCTTATTGCCGGCCTCTTCTTCGAATTCGACCAGTATATGGCGTTGGTCGTACTACTTTAATGGTAGTGTTGGTGTCTTTAGGCCATACGTTTCCGCAGTACCTCCGCGGAGGATCAGCCATTTTGGGGCTTTACGAGCAGTGCTTGCTGCCGGGATCTTCGTCTGGGTTCTGCATCTCCTGTTTTGCATCGGGTCCTTTTTCTGATTGGGCGTCTGTGTGAACTTTACTTTCTAGCACTCTTTGAAGGAGTTTCTTTGCGGCTTTCTTCGCTTCTTTTGTAGGCGCTATCCGGAACCCGTGATCTGGTGCTCTGTGCCCATCAAGTGCCTCTTCCTTCCTTCTTTTATCTCCTATCAAGTTTATATACCTTAGTGTAATTAATATGTAATTGTAGTTTGTTACAAAAATTCCGAAACTATTATGTCAAAAGTTTAAAGAGTTATGGTCATTTTTCTACGATAAGATATTTGTACGAACGTACCCCGTATGTGGGGTACCTTCGTACGTACTTTCATACGCCATGGGTTAGATTCATACAGGGTAATTAAAAAGCCTATTAAAACCGTTGAATTTATCTATGAAAGAACAAACTCAATAATATTTGACTTGGTGTCATAGTCGATAAATTTTTCTTTAGAAACATAACAAAAAATTAAATCGTTCATCCTTAGTTTACTCATTGATAATTCTAAGCTTTACAATCAGTCTAAATGATATCTGTGCAATCATTTCCTATGAGATTGTTGTACAGTCTTTGACAACCTAAACTTAAAGTAGATAATCATATATTTGGTTGTTACTTTAGAAGTTATTGCACATTATAATTATTTAAATTAATTGCAAAAGTAAAAAGTCTAGCCATTCTAGCTGTACAGCCCACTCGTAGTTGTGAATCAGGGAGGATCATGGCGACATCGGTGATATACAGAGTGCGTATGTCTTCTATATCAGGGGAAAAGAATGACCATGATGATCCCGGTTTTTTCTCTCTATACCCGAATAATGACTGAGAACTTTTCCGACGTAGTAAATAGCAGAAGTCTTTTTTTCAAACTTTACCAAAACAAAACAATTATCTTTGATTTTCTCTGATATCACATTTAAATTATTATCGATACTACGAGCTGTTAAACTCTCCCACAAGCTAAATTGCGATGCTTCAGATTCTTCTGAATCTTCATTACGTTCTATTTGCTTAGCTTTCTTTTTCTTTTGTCTTGAATTAAGTTCGTTCAACTTACGTTTCATTGCTTTGCCTGTGGCTTTCCTTTCCTGTTCTATTTTTTCTATTCTTTCTGTCTATGTCTCTCTTCTAGTTAAGTTTTTTTCAAATGTATCTGTATATATACGAAATTGACCCGGTTTTCTTCCTTTATTGGTTTTTCTGTTTCTAACAGCTGTAGATAAGGTTCAGATTGTGTCAGCCGTAGAGCTGGAAGGTTCGTCAGTTCCAGTAAAAATGTCTTGAGGATTTTGAAGCAAAGAAGGCAACTGCTCAGTCATATCAGTCGATGGCACGCTGGTGGAGGGTTGTGATTCTAGAGCAGCGGTGCTTGTTTCCAGATTAGGTGTCACATTTACCGAATTATTTGAAGCATACACGTCAATGGGAGCGAAATCTTCATCACTGAAGGCCATTCCATTGAACGGCCATATACCTGGCTTTTAAATCCACTTGAAATATTTTTTACCGTCAAAGATTCGGAAAATGCAAGTTTTAACAGTTTAGGTATATTATAAATATTGTTTTTTTTTTACCAGAATTCGATATATGCCAATTATTGAACGCTATTTTCAACTTTGCCTTAAATAGGCCAAGCACGGCAATGTCTAAAGGTCGCAATGGATGACTGGTATGCTAGGGGAAAGACACTAATATGATGCCATTATCTAGAGCATATCTTATAGCCTGTAGGCTGATATGACATTCGTGAATATCACATGATAGTAAAATCAGATGCCCTTTAGAGCTCAGTATGTGTTTTTGAATATGCTTTAATACTGAAACAAATATGTTAGCATTCATCCACCCACTTCTATTAGTAGCTCCTGCAGTGTACATGTGGAAATAAAAACAGCGGAGGAATAGTATTTCCGCTTGCAGAAATAATTGCACCAAATGTAACCAATTCACCTCTTTCCGCTGACACGATTTGTCCCACTTATTTCTGTGAATTAGGAGCCAAAATTCTAGAAGTTTCTAAAACTGCAGACACGCCAGACTCGCCAAAGCTAAATATCCTGTCGGCAGCAAAATTATGTCGTTGTAACACATCAGCTAAATTATTATAGAACTCTTGGACTGCAGTCTTATTGAAAGCGAACGATCTAGCTGCGCTTGTCTTTTCCGGTTTTCGTAGACTGAGGTTGGTGCTTCTTTCTCTATACTAACGCATCCACTCTAAGCCGGCCATTTGGTTTTCATCCTATTTTATGGAATATTTTAGGTTTGACGTTTTCGCGTATTCGTAGGCAAGTTTGTGAATTTGTACTGTTGTTAGCCCATAATGCATTTTGCAGCAATTAATAATGTAGTCGTTTGAGCGTGTCTCCTCTTCCAAGGAGAAGACCTGAAGATTCGTGAACTTAGAATGAAATGATCGTGAGGGTCCATCGATGTTAGAGCCATCTTTGAATTTCTGGACTCTGCTTTCCAAAGTCGATATCTTGATGTTATATTTCAACGCAGTTTTCCTATACGACAACCGTCCTGGAATCACGTCATCAATTACTTATTTTATGGACTCTTCATCAACCTCTTGAGTATGCGTACCCTTTTTTATATTTTCGTACCACAATTCTGCGATAAAATATAAATTATAAGGTTTAATTTATAAAAATATATCGTTTTGTTAGAAGTAGAATACTTCATAAAAGGAAAAATATGCTATTGTGCTTTCTTCACGATTATTTCAAAAGATTTCTATATTTTAATCCATAAAAATCTAATTTTGATGTTCTGATGATTAATAAAATATAAAGGGGAGCATTCGTACGTGCACGATGTGCCTCCTGCTTGGCTGTTCGAATGCACCTCATTCCTTGCACAAAATTCAAATACAATTTTATACAAATTCTAATTTAGTTTTAGAAGTAATCAATGTTAACATGAATATTAATCATCACTATTTTGTCAAAAACATAACAATTCTACTTACAATTGCGAATGAAATTTATGTTAAAAAATTTACTCACCGCGAGCGAAAACACGTTACCTCTTGTCAGCCAATAAACCGTGATAGCAACATGGCGGCGGGCATGTCTATGCACACAAGCAAAAGCGTGTCTGTGTGCCGTTCAGTTCTGTTATACTAACTGTACGAATAGTGATCACTTTTCCCTATTTAAATTTTGCTTCTTTTTTCTAACAAAAGAAATTGCAAAGGCAATACGTCAAATTTAGTCTGAACGAAATTTAACATACACCAGGAGACAGTATCGAATTTTTTTTAAATAGATTCAAATGCTCTGGAATTCGCCCTGTTAATTCAACCAATAAGGTTTTGAGAAATGATATTTAATTGTTTCTTAAATTTAAGTCATCAATTTTGTTTGTATTATTTAGTTCACTTTGGCACTGCTCTCCCAGATTCACAAAGTTTATCCGTAGAAAATAATTTTAATCGTTTAAAATTGCTTGGGCTTTATGAATATTAGCTTTGATTTTTTCAATTACACTTTCTTTCAAAATTTTAATGGTGAAAAAATTATGAAACTTACAACTTCATTATATGCTTTGGAAATGTCAACTTTACCTGTTTGAAAATATAAGTTAAGATGTTGCAATTTTTCTAAAATCAGAAAAATTAATAATAGCAAAGCCTTGTTGCTTTTTTTGTACTCTTCACGTAATAAGCGTGAAGTGTAGCACTTATCATCTAAAGTATTAAAGAATAAGTACAGTTCTGAGTACGGCTCTAAAATAACTTATCTTGTAAGCCACCGTGTACAAGATAATTGAACAATATTATGTCGTTTGGAATTTTCATTTTGGCTAGTTATACAAGTATTGAGTATTGCATACTGAGCAAATTGCTTCTGCATCGCTGTTCAAACTTTGTCTCAGCCAACATATAATGCACAATTGCTGAGCGGATGTATTGCTTGCAAGCAAATTAACAAAGAAATGTCTTACCTTTAAACACAGGATCCGCTTCCCACGATTTATTGTACGGGGTTTGACAATTAATAATGAGACTAATTTTATTGCCGAACTTGTGGTAAACCGGCGACCTTAAATTTCCATCCCCTTTCCCTCTGCATTGATATATTTATGATTGCTCTAGCTTGTTTAGTTTGCCTGCTGTGTCGTGTTGAGTAGACGTGTGTTGGTGGTGCACGTCACGAAAATGGAGAAACGAAATCAAGAGCAACGCATCGCGATAAAATTCTGCACCAAATTGGGCAAAACAGCTTCGGAAGCTTACGCTAAAATTGTAAAAGTGCGTGGTGATAGTGCTCTTAGTCGTGCCCAGGTATCTCGATGGCATAAAGAGTTTAAGGAGGGGCGTAAAAGCGTGGAAGAAGAGGCGCGAAGCGGGCGGCCAGTCGAAGTGCGGACTGACGTGAATGAGCAGCGTGTGCGTGCTTTAACCCGTGCAGATCGGCATTTAACAGTTCTAATGTTGTCTTGGAACTGGGTATGAACCGTGAAACAGTTGGAGAAATTTCAACCGACGATTTTGGGATGAAAAAGTTGTGCGCAAAGATCGTTCCAAATAACCTTTCTGCGTAGCAAAAGCAGCATCGAATTACTGTCGCAGAAGACTGTTTAGAAAAAGTGGAAAACGATTCTAGGCTATTTGATCGAGTTATTACTTACTTTGTTCTCTAGAACAAAATCGGTGCTCAAAGGAACCCATTTTGAGTCGATAATGGACATCCAGGCGGCCGTGACGAGGGTACTTGCGGACATCCCAGTCGAAAAGTTCCAAAAATGTAACGAAGCATGGAAAACGTGGTGGAATCGTTGCAAGGTTGCCCAAGGGAACTACTTTTTAAATATACGGTTTTCATGGAATCAGTCTCATTACTTTATTGTCACACCTCGTATTTCTTTATTTATTTACCTCAGTTGCCCATTGTTGCACTTTAAATCATTTTGAAGCGTTTTGATTTGAGCATTTAACAACTAGAGCGTTTGAAACTTCAATTGAATATGTGCGATACATCACAAGAAACAAGATCAATGGATTTAATTTTATCTGGAAGAGCTTGGCAAAGTGAGTTGCCACATTGCAGCATATTCCGAATAAAATTCATTTAATTTGTGGCTAATAATTTTGTGATAATTTCATGATGATGATTGTGTGAGTAATAATAATTTCAGTAGCCCAAAAAGCCACCAATCCGCCAATAACGCTAAATACAAAAACAGATAGCCCAAAAGTCGGAAAATAGCCCAGTCAGGCAACCGTGAGCGACAGTTATTTGATGGATATTTGAGGGTCCTAATGAATGAAACAAGAGCGAATGTATCGGTCTAATTTTACAAGAAAAAAATTGCACTGTACAGTATGATTGTAAGATTTTATATTGCTAAATACTTTATATTCCCAAAAGGAATCCTTACTAAAATACAATCTGGCAACCATAGAAACAAATTAGCTAAATAGCGAGATTCAGATGGACATGGAAGAATTTAAAAGTGGGAAGCCTGGTGCAAGTCGAGAATTTGGAGAGCATTTAATATGGATGGGCAATTCAAATCTCACGTTACTGACTTCAGCCAGGGGGGGGAGCTGAATGAATACAGGAGATAGCAAATGTGACTCGTACCACTGCCCGGGTTCGCGAGGTAGTGCCAGACGAGTGCAGGTGTGAGCGCGTGGTAATTGAGCGAGACTCGCATGGAAATGATGCGCCTAGATGGTGGAAATGTGGAGAGCAGGGGAACTTGCAAAGAGACAGCAAGAAGCGAAGAAAAACGAGCTATTGTCCAGCGTGTGCAGCAAGGAGAAGATCTAGACCGAGTCAGGAGCCCAGAATGGAAGCCCTTCAAACTGAAGGGTCGGGAAACATGTAAGAGCCCACTTCATGGAGCAGAGGTTGGCTAGGAGGAGAAGTAGACTTATGCCTTCCGGGTCAAGTTTACCGAGAGCATTACACCATAACAATCGACACTGGTGCAAACCGATCGATTATCCGACCAGACCTAGCGGGGAAACAACTACTTCACAAGGGAAGGATTTTCTCACTATCGACAGCTACGGGAGAAAGTGCACCTGTCCATGGAGAGGCCAACCTCTAAATACAGTTGGGAGACCTTGCGTTCCAACATAATTTTCTGGTCACGAACATTATGGATGACTGCATTTTCGGAATGGATTTTCTGTGACCATTTGAAATCACGTTGGATTCGGGTAGACGGGTATTGAAATGGCAGAATGTCGAAGTATTGATGGAGGATCCCAGCGTTCGAATTCCGACACGGATGTACTGAATTCTTCCGAAAGCATTGTATGGGTCAAGCTTGATGGTGATTCTGGAGATCACCGTCCACAATACGCAGTTTGATTGTAGGACGAAATCTTGCAAGACCTATAAGGAACGGATACCTGCCGGTTAGAGTTCTTAACACCGTAGACTCAACGATGAACATCAAAGCCGGAGAAGTCATCGGTAGCTGCCAGCCTGTTTCTGCCGTCATCTCTTTGGAAGCCAATCCCAACCATCACTGGAAAAGGAGGCAAGACACAGACAAAACCCGGGAACTGACGTCTACAATATTGAAGTAGACCAAACTGCCAGTGCAGCTGTTCAAGCGAGCCTCTGATCTGGTTACCAAGCACAGTGTCATCTGCTCAACAAGCCCGGATGACCAAGGCCAAACGAGTATGGTAGCTCACGTCATAGATACACAAGAAGCCAAGCCGATTCGACAAGCAGCGAGCCGTCTTCCTACAGCCAAACAAGGAGAAGTGAGCGCACTGATCTCGGACATGGAAAAACAAGGCGTTATCGAACATTCTGTCAGTCAATGGGTCGCACCAGTAAATTTACCTGCTTTCACGCATCGATGACATCATGGACACTTTAGCCGACGCAAAAGGGTTTTCTACACTCGATCTCAAGAGTGGCTACTGTCAGGTACAAACTGACAAGACCGAGAGAGACCACCTTTTCAATTTAGACCAGATTGTGGCGATTTGTGGTGATGCCATTTGGGCTTTGCAATGCTCCAGCCACCTTCAAACGCCTGATGGAATACGTGCTACGAAGCCTAACCAGGAAAATCTGCTTGGTTTACCTATATAACATCAATGTTTTCGTGAAAACGATCGACGAGCATGTGCGGAACTTAGAAGAGGTTTTCTCCCGATTGTGACTGGCAAATTTGAAACTTATTCCCGACAAGTATACCCTTTTTGCAGCTGAAGTAAAATACCTGGGACACGTTGTATCAGCAAAAGGGGTCAAAACAGGCCCTGAGAAAATTGAAGTAACAAGCACCACCTACGGAATCTTCTGGGTCTAGTGACCTATTATCGAAGATTCGTCAAAGGCTTTGCCAAAATAGCTACGTGTCCCCATCAGCAAACCGAGAAAAATCGTCCGTATGTCTGGAATGAACAATGCCAGGCAGCCTTTGAGACCTTGAAGGAGAAGCTGTGTGAATCACCTTTGCTGGCATATCCGAAAACCGGAAAAATGTTTGTAGTTGACACCAAAGCGAGCGACGGGGGAATTGGAGCGGTAGTCTCCCAGCAAATCGATCGTGAAAAACGTGTTCTGTCGTATTACAGCCGACTTCTCTCAAAAAGTGAGCGGAACTACTGCGTGACCAGTAAGGAGCTATTGGCTATAATAGAGGCAACCAAGCAGTTCCACAAGTACGTATATGGCCAGAAATTTGTTCGTCAAATGGACCATGCACCGCTGAAATGGCTGCTTACCTTCAAAAACACCGAGGGACAAATTGCGAGATAGATCGAAAGATTGCAGTCATACGACTATGAAATTGTTCATCGGAAGGGCGGACTTCATGGAAATGCTGACGCCCTATTTCGTTGTCCATGTCCAGTTAACTACAAGCATTGCCTACGGATTGAGGAAAAGGACCCGCCCGTTGATCTGCGATTGATAACGGCCGAATCCGATGCAGGTTGATCACCGGAGGAGATTCGAAGTGCCCAGTTGACCGATGAAGACATCGGACCATTGCTCGTATGGAAGGAGATAACTGGGCGACCGGAGTGGAAGGACGTTTCAATGCATGGCGCAACCCTGAAAAGCTATTGGGCACAATGGAAATCCTTTTAGGTAGAGGGTGGCGTACTCAAGCGGAAATGAAAAACGGCGGATGGCAGCTCCTACAGGAAGCAAACCATGCTTTCCAAAAGCCAAATCCTTGGGAGGTCACCTTGGTGTCAACATGACCATAGCGAAATTCCAGGAAACGTTCTACGGGCTCCACGCTCGAGAAGACATAGAGGACTGGTGCCGTAGATGCACGATTTGCGCTTCCGTCAAAGGTCTAAAGCGACGACTGAGAGGACAAATGCAAAGCTATAACGTGAGGGTACCGTTCGAAAGGATTGCTGTTGACATCGCAGGACCCTTACCTGAATCCGAATGGGGAAATCGCTACACGCTTGTTGTGGCCGATTATTTCAGCAAGTGGCCCGGGGATCTATCCCATTTCCAACCAGGAAGCGACTATTGTAGCTGAACAGCTAGTGTTAAATTCGGTCATTAGGTACAGCGTACCTTGTCAACTACATTCGGATCAAGGCCGAAACTTCGAGTCACTAGTTTTTGGTGAAATGTGCAAACTGCTGGGAAAACGGAAAACGAGGACAACACTGCTGCATCCCCAATCCGATGGAATGGTCGAACGTTTCAACGGCATACTCAATAAACACCTGGCCAAGATAGTTAAAACGAACCAAAGGGACTGGGACCGATGCAACCCATTATTTTTGATGGCGTACAGAGCTGCCAAATATGCATCGACGGGCAAAGCCCCAGCCAAAGTCATCTTCTGTGACAATTGTAGTCGCAACTATTAATAACATCATGCTCAATAAACGAATGCACTCGAAAGCACAAGAATGGACCAAGTGGATCCATGATCAACATCTGAAAGTGACGTCACTGCGGCCATTCAGAATTGCTCCAATATTCCAGGTAATTCTCGTTAGAATATTCGCCAATGTACGAGAAATTGATTGAATGACTGGAGACCCTATATAAAGCCGAGCAGAATGAATGGGAGGGATAGAAAAACCGCGATAGTAGAAATTGCGATAGTGTGGGGTGCGAATTAAAGGCGATATTGATTGATAGTGAACAGTTGAAATATAAATTTATACACAAGTAAAAAATAACATTTTAATTGATTTTTGTAAAGTAGTGAAATTAATAATTGTACATTCTTAGTAAATAAACTCTTTTAACTTAATTTAAAAGACATTGCGTTTTCACTTTCCCGGAACATTAAAATTATCGGCCACGAACCATAACAAGCGATAATATCAAATCATTATTTTCTCTATATACCCTGATTTCTCTTTTATAACCTCTCAAACCTGATAATTTCTAGAGACCTGCAGAAAAAATGTGCACTGTAGTCTTAATCGGATTTTTCAGAAGGAAGAAATATGATATGCTTACAATTTTAATATGCTGCATTTTTATTAGTATGGATACCTACAGAGTCATTGCAACGTCTGTAAAAAGATTAGTAATACCTAGGAAAAATCTATGAAAAACCATACAATTCATGATGAAAATTCAATTTCAATAGACCAAGAAACTTCAAGCTATTCAAGCAGGTAAGCTTTGACCATAAATATTAGTTCTCCAACAACCAAGAGGAATCACGCTATCATTATGATTTCTTAGAAGATCATTAACTCAACGTAAATTTTTCAAAGGTGAGCGTTCCAACCACCTAGATTTGGTACCAAAAAAAGCAAAAAGACTTTCTACTTATGAATCAGTGAGGCAGTGTTCAAAAGTAATATTCTTGAATAGCGATTAAATAATTCATAAATTCATAGTTCTATCAAATGAAAATGTGAATCTAGGGTAAGGGCAAACGATAATTGAAAATAAAAGCGTTGAATTTTTATATTTCTGCTCTCTCAAAAGTAATATCGATTGCAAGCAATGCAAGTGAGATTAATAAGCATTAGCGAATCCACTCAAAAACTTTTCTTCAATACCACTTCCGTCACACCAGGACTTGGTCCCCAGCATTTCTATCTTTCAATTTAGTGATCAGTTCAACTGCAGTGCACACCTCTTAGTCTAAATTGAAATTGCGGACCACAAGCTTATCCTTTCAGCACTTTGATATTGTCTGTCCATTTGAATATCTTGAGAACGAAATTCACATTTCAATTCCAGGGGTGAAACTAACACAGCAAAAATAATGTCATCTCAAATTTTAATTAGTCACCTCTCCAAGTCAGAGTCTTGTAAACGCAAAATTCTTAAGTCTGAGCACAAGTCAGAAAGCGAATAAGGAATATTGCACACCAGGGGCATCCTGGTCTTTGCGAACCACTCAACCAATATTATTATCTTTCTCACCCTATAGATCAGATTGTTGCAAATCAAAATATCCTTAATTACGGAACTTTCGTGGTGGTAACAAGTTTTCAAACTACTTCAACTTAAAAGTTTCGAGTTCAAAGAAAAGTGTTGTGGTTGTTTGCTTGTGTATCCTATTAGCTTCGATTTAGTTGAAACACAGGTAACAAGAACAGTGCCTCCTTTTTGTGCAATTGTGTAGACGATAACGAGAATAAATTGGTTGTTTTCTTTGGAGCAAAGGTAGTTGAAATAATATGTAAAATGGATTTACTCGGATGAAATACAGGAGAGTAACATCCATATCCTTAAAGGCCTTTTTCAATTTCAGCTTCTGGAAATGGCTTAAATTTTCGTTTGCATAAAAGTTGTGCTTCCGATTATATATCAATTTGCAATATACAAAGGCTATAAAGATTATATTTTGATGCTACAACCTAAGGTAATCAACGTGAATATCTTTTTCTTCTCAATGTGAAAGATAACTGGCTTTGCTTGTCACGGAAGCTCAAAAATCACCTATACAAGCATTAGTCTTAGCTTATTGGGTGAGAAAGAAAAGACTTGTTAACTTTAAAAAATATTAAATTAAAGGTTGCAACATAAATTTCCATTCCCTCATTAAATATTCGACGAATGTATGCAAACCTGGAATGCAAGTTTTCTTGCAAATTAAAGATATTTATATAAATTAATCCACCCACACTCACTTGGTGAATAACGACAAAATTCAACGACGTCAACAAAGTCTAACTAGAAAAATGAAGTTACCGCACCATCAAACAGGAAATTATTTATGAGCCATAAAGGGTAGATGTTGGTGGTGAAGAGTAAACACCACCAGGCTACTGCTCCATCCTATATGTGCATGTCTATCGCATCCGGCGTGAATCTAATTACTAGGTCCAGTAGGGAATTGTGGTGAATCTCCAACATGAAAACCGGACGGGACCCGGATGCAGGGAGTGTCGTTTAGAAGCAATCTCGTGTACTATCGAGCATCTGGATGCAACCACCATCCATAGTAAAGTTTTTGTGGTGCCTGAACTTTAATCATATTTTTTCTTAACGCATCTCTACACTGGTTTTCACTTCAGGGTGGCAGTAGCGAGCAACTGCTCTCTGCGGAATGGAAATCAAATAAAAAGCAAATAATGAGTTTGAGGTGGTTAAGCTACAGAAAATTAAGTGTTATAGTGCAAATCTTTTGATTTTCTAACTCGTTAGTATAGGGTTGAGGTGAAAATGTGATAAACTATGTACACTAAGTATAGTTTTTGAGTTCCAATTGCATGGAAGTGGCTTTCACAAAAAGTAATACGGGTATCTCAAAATTTTTGATTGTATCTTGGAGGTTTTATTTGTAACTCTGCTTGCTATGGCTTGTACCTCCAAGGCTAATTTGTTAAGGGCACTTTACTCTAAAGATGAAGAGAAGGTAAACAATATTTTATATTAGAATGTTGAGAAGATAGGAGTGTGCTCTGTTCAGAAGTAATTTGTACTTAAACTTTGAAATACAGACACTTTTCTTATGCAATTTATGAATGAAGTCAAGGGATACTTCGAGATGGCAAGCATTAAATGATCGGTTCAGTTAACATAATATTTATTTATTTATTCCATCTTACAGACTAAACAATCCAATCACAAAATGGAACGCAAAGAACAATCAGCAAAATTTAAATGAAAAAGAATACTAAAACGTCGATAATTAAAAGTTAAACTAGTAGTAACTCTCTTAGTTTTTTCTTAAATGCTATGTAAGAAGAGGGGAAAGGACAAAGCTCGAGATTATTATGATTTCGTACGATTCTTAAGATTGGTGAATAGAAATATAAATCAGTTCTAGCATATGGTATAACGAAATAAGAATTCATCCGAGATGAACGAGATGTTTGTCGGAAACGCAGCTCAGAAAAAATATTTAACGGGACTTGATGGTAGCAGAGTTTGTACAAAAAACATTGGTCTAAATAAGTTCGTCGGGATATTAGGGATGGAAGAGATAGGAAAGATAAACGACTTTCATAAGGCTGATACGGCAAATTAAACTTAAGGAAAAGAAAACGCGTGAACTTTCTTTGGACAGTTTCTAAAGAAGTCACGAGATAGGAATATCGGGGGGACCAGATAACAGAACAGTATTCAAGCAAAGGGCGAACAAGACAAACAAATAGGCGGCCAGAAGAAGAGATGCTATTGAATTAATGTAAATGCCTAAGGATAAACCCGGAAACTCTAGACGCTTTAGTAATCACATTTAAAATATGTGCATCAAATTTAAGTTTTGGATCAAAAGTTACTCCAAGGTCTTTATGACTGAACACTTCAGAGAGCAAAGCATCATTTAATATATAATTAAAATTAATAGGAGAGTCCTTAAGAGAAAAAGTCATTTTATCACATTTAGTAGTGTTAAGACATAAATAATTTGAAGCACACCATTCATTTAGAGCATTCAAATCATTTTGGAGGAGCTGACAGTCTAAATGGGATTTGACTGCTCGAAATACTTTGAAGTCATCTGCATACAAAAGGCACGAGGAATTAATTACAAAGGGAAGATCATTTATGAACAACAGAAAGAGAAGAGGCCCAAGAATTGAACCTTGTGGAACGCCAGATGAAGGACAAAAAGGACTAGACGTAATACCAGAGAGACTTACTCGACAGGGACGACACGATAGATAAGACGACATCCAAAATAGAAGAGCACCCGAGATGCCAAGAGCTTCAAGCTTACGACAAAGAAGTAAATAATTCACAGTGTCAAAGGCCTTGGAGAAATCTGTGTAGATCACATCAACTTGCAGTTGGTTATCCAAAGCTCTTGCAATACTGTTTGTGAACTCCATTAAATTAGAGGTAGTGGAGTATCCTTTGAGAAAGTCATGCTGCTCTGGAGCAATAATAGGAGCTAGTGAGTTTGAGAGTCGATTATGAACCAACCGTTCAAGTAACTTTGGAAAGCAGGACAGTAAAGAAATAGGGCGATAATTGGAAACTGACGTAGGATCACCACTTTTAAAAATAGGCACAATATTAGCTGTTTTCCAAGGGTTTGGGAATGTACCAGTACTCAAACTTAGATTGAAGAGGAGAGATAAAGGAAAACTAAGCGATGAGGCTAACGACTTTACAAATATGTTTGGCAAACCATCCGGCCCAGGGCTAATATTAGGATCAAGAGCATTGATCAGAGCTTCGACTTCAGATGCATCAGTACAAATAAAGGAAATTGGGAAGGAAAGATGATTAGGTAAGACAACAGGATGCACAGTTGCAGCGGGAGAAGAGAAAGTTGAAGAGAAAAATTGGGCAAATGAGTCAGTCACTTCTTGAGGAGAAGAAACCTCTGCACCATTCCAACGGACCTTACAAGGAATGGAAGAAGAGGATTTCAGCGATCTTATATAAGATCAAAAAGGCTTTGTATTATTAGCCACAAGGGAGCTATCCAGACTGCTGAAATAAGCCTTCAAAGCATATCTGATCTCTTTTTTGGCAATAGCACGCAGCCTGCTAAAATTACATCTTGCTTCAATAGTGCCGAGTGTTTTAAAGACACGATGTGCCTTATCTTTTGCTCGTAGGGCACTAAGCACTCGCTTTGCTAGCCAAGGCTTATGATTTGCTTTACGGAATGTCTGAAGAGGCGTATAACAGCGAATAAGATTATAAATATATTTGTAAAATTTATCCAAAGCAGCCTCACAATTTAGGCCTCTAAAGAAATCTAGCCAGTTGACTGAAAGTAATTCTGTATTAATTGCTTCATAGTTAGCTTTAAAAAAGTTAAGTTTTGGAGCGGGATGAGGTTTGTTAAATTTAATTTCATCGACTATAAGATCTATAGATAAAGGAGGATGGTGCCGATCAGGAGGAAAATACGGATGTAAGGCTTGAGATACAGATAAATGGCTAACTGGAACATTTGATAGAACAAGGTCAAGGAGACGACCATTAGGATTGCGGATATGGTTAAATTGAGAGAAGGAGCAATGAGATAGGAAAGATGACAGAGTTATAGAAAAAGGGTCAACTGACGAGATTGAAGGAGTAGTATAATTTTTCCACTCTATGTATGGTAAGTTAAAATCCCCGCAAACTAATATTTTGGCGTGAGGATGTCGCAAAACTAGATAAGAGGATAGATCATCAAAAAACGTCTCATAAACAGTTAATGGTGAATTACAAGGAATATAAATAGACAAAATCAAGAACTCTGTATTATGAGGGAGAGAAATTTTGATAATAACACATTCTAAAGTAGGAGAAAAACAGAAATCAGAACAAGGAGAACTAGGTAGAGCTTTGCTAACTGCAACTAAAACCCCACCACCATCAGCCTTATTAGTGGCGATCAGGTCACGGTCACATCTATATACAATATGATCAGGAAACATTTCAGTGCTCAAAATGTTTTCATTCAGCCAGGTCTCGGAGAAGCAGATAATAGAATCATTACTAACTTGATAAGAGATAAAGAGTTCCTCAAGCTTGGTCCTTAATCCTCGTACATTTTGGCAAAAAATAGATAAACACATTTTATTAGGAGAAGAGAAGTTACATTGAAGAGTGTTAAGGTTTGAAAGAGATTCATTGACGTTTAAAGAGGATACAGTAGAAAAAACATTATGATTATCAGAATATTCATCAAGATTACTTGTGACTAGAGCTTTGGGATTTCGTTTATCGCCCGACGAAAATTTCTTCGTCTAGATTCAAACGGCTTAACAAGAACACCAGCAGGCCAGTGATTTGGATTCAGGACAATATCACTATTCGCAGAAATCACCAATTTGAATGAGGCAACTACTTTGTCCGTTAAATGTTCCTTAGTCAATTTATGACAAGTAAAGACTTTAACGGATGATCCAAACTTTTTGTTGACATAACGCTTTAAGTCCTCAACTAAAGTTCCGTACGCCACTCTAGATGTAAAGATATTCTTCAAAGGTATAGAAGCACGAATGACAGGAGAATCGAGATCTGTTGAAGGAACGAGGTCACTCGATTTCTGATGTTGAATTGGAGGTGGTATTTTCTTTGGAATCGCTCCCCGACTGTTGGATGAAGAACCAGGTGGGCTGATCATAAGTAAATCAGATTGTTGATTAATAGAAAGCGGCCTCAACAGCGAGTTGTTCTTAGTGACGATTGATTGACCAGATTGACCAGATTCCGCTCTTTCCACATAGTTGCAGCAATCCGGCTGTAGTACAAACGCTGGCTGTATCTGCATATCTTGTTGAGCAGCTAGTGATGTATCAGGTACATTTAAATTGTCAGCTTCCGAAACCGTTGGTTGTTGGTTAATAGATAGCGGCTTCAACAACGACTTACTTCTAGTAACAATTGAGAGACTAGGTTCAATCAATTCTGCAGAATTGTGGTAGTCTGGCTGCAATACTAACGCTGGTTGATGCTGCATATCTTGTTGAGAATTGACGTTCAGGCTGTCACTTAAGCACAAGGTGGATAGTTCACCTTGAGAGGAGACATTGGGTAATTTTACCTGCGGTTTACTTCTTGTCGGTATTGAAGCTAGATCCGACACTGAACGCACAGCCTTTTCGATCGTACCAGGTGATGGATTGGAAGATGAGGAATCCGCAAATTGTAACAAGAAGTCGGCTTCAGAACATGCAGAAGAGCACTTTCCTAGCAGGGATTTCAGCTCGTCGGTTAAGGAAGTGATCATCTTCCTTGCAGTTTGGAGTCGAGAGACATACGCAGATACTGAGTAACGCCTACATGATGCACAGTTAAGTTTTGAGCAACGGCACTAAATAAAGATGCTTTTGTAGGACATAAAGGACATCCACTGCATTGAGAAATCATTCAAATAGAAGAAGCAGAACTGAAACAGAATTTTCTAGAAGATGCTGTCATGAAAATAAATATTACAAGAAGATAGGGAAAAAAATACTTTTTTTTATAACTGGCGAAAACATAAAAATATTGTTGTTGCTTTTCCCGATTTTGTCAGATGCCAAATTTCGCTCAGGATGAATTGTCATGATTATATTAATTTTTATGTATTGTATCAATTTTTAGGCTTTTGTAAAATAATTTTCCAAAACCCTACTAAAATCGCGACCTGTCTGTCCTTCCGTCCGTGTGTCACAGGAGTTTTTCTCGCAAAGTACTTAAGCTAGTAAAACCAAATTTTATATGTAAGTATAAAGCGGTGCCTTCTTGAAAATTCAATTACAAAAAAAATTTTATGAGGTATTTAAGGGGGGTCTCTCCACACAGGGGAGTGGCTCCCGAAAAGAAAAATATTGCATCAATGGAAGTCAATACGAGTATCATATGAAAGGTCTTAATGAGAACCTTTCATAACAGGTCTTAAACTACCATTTTTCACTTCAGGGGGCGCACATGGAGGGGAAATACACGAAAAATGTGTGTCCCCCCTCGCGATTGGACAACTGTGATCCGAAAGATCAGAAAAAATCATAGAGGTAGATTTTTATGAGTACAACAACAGCAAGTAGTTTAGAAGTCGAAATTCACTCAACTTGGTTAATCATAGTATGATATTCCAATTTCACATTTTCCCCAATAAAATCGTAAAGATACCATTAAACTCAACAATATTTGAGTAGTTACATATAAGCACCTAATACTCTGCAAGTTTGATGAAAATCGAATCATATTCGCGGAAGTTATAGACATTCGAAATTCCTGCAATTACAACAGCCATTACACACAGTTTTGGTATTTTATGGACTTCCCATCGGTTCAGACACTGCAATTTTGATTTCATCTTCTTAAAATTTCCAGATAAGATTTATAACAATACATATTTTTTGGAATTCATGAATTGAGTAATTTTGTTTGTTTGGAACGAAATGGGGACCGTTGAAAATGGAGAAACAATGGATTTTCCTTCAAACGTGCACAGCTCTTTGACATGTTTCTTGACCTCATTTGTTGCTGGTGACCGTATTTCAGAGAGGTTGTGTACAAAACCCTTCTGACATCAGCGTAAATCTGTCTACCAAACTTGTTTGTTTTTAGGAATTTGTACTAAAATACAAAACCCTATTGCAATCACGACCTGTGTCCGTCTGTCCGTCCGTCTGTCCGTCCGTCCGTCCGTCCGTCCGTCCGTCCGTCTGTATGTCACAGCACTTTTTCTCCGAAACTATAGAAGCTACAGCCATAAAACTTTGTGGAAAGGTCAGAAGTGGTGACTTCTTGAAAGTTCAATGGCGGAAAAATTTTTCAAAGGGGTTTAAGGGGGGGTCTTCCCATATAGGAAGGTGACCCCCAAAAAAAAATTTTCACCATTGGTAGTCGAGTAGGGTGTCATTGGAAAGGTCTCAACGAGATCTTTTCAAAACAAATCTTAAAATTGCCTTATGAGTATCGAGGGGGGCAGGGGAAGGGGAAATGTACGAACTTTTCGCGTACCCCCCCCCCCCCCCCCCTCGCGATTGGACACCTTTCATCCGAAAAATCTGAAAAAAAACATGGATGTAGGCCTTTGTGAGTACAACAACAACAAATACATGAGAAGTCAAAAACCACTCAACTTTGTTAGGAATAGTATGATTTATTGACTTAATGTTTTCTTGAATAAAATCTAGACGGTACCCTTAAATTCAATAAAACAGATGACTATTTATAAGATAAATCTTTTCTGAAAGTTTCATAAAGATCGAATAGTATTTAACGAAGTTATAGCGATTTGAATTTTCCTGCATTACTATGGAACAATATGCCCTGTATTACTATGGAAGCATATGGCTATGGAGCCATATGCGCTTTTTACCGACTTAGAAACAACAGCTTTGCTAGGATTTGCATGAAAATTTCAGGAATGATAGGTATCATGAAGGTGAGTACATACAATTGAAACAAATCGGAAAGGCAGGAGAGAGCTCCTAGCAAAAGGGCTTTGTAATCATTCTAAGATTCTAAAAAAACAGGCCATGGATCGATGATTACAGTACAGAGGAGTGGCCCCTGAAAAAAAAATTCATTAAAGATAGCCGATATGAGTATCAACTGAAAGTTCTGTATGAGAGCTTTTCAAAACAGTTCTTAAACTGACCGTTTTTGCTTCAGTGGGGGCACTGGGGGGGAAATACATGAAAAATGTGTTTCCTCCCTCGCGAATGGACACCCGTGATCTTAAAAAATCTGAAATAATTATCAAGGGAGATATTTGTGGGTATAACTATAACAAATACCTCAGAAGTCAAAATTCTTTCAACTTTGCTAATAATAGTATGAACCTCGAACATGACATGTTTCTTGATTTTATTCGTTACTGGTTACTGCATTTTGTAAGTTGAGTACAAAACCCTTCTGAAATGAGCATAGGTCTGTCTACCCAACTTCTTACTATTTGTAACGAATCAAAATTTCAATCATTTTTAGTGACAAGTCAGGTATGTAGTGAGGGGACTCTAACTACTTAATTAAATAATGAGTAACACGATGAGTTACATGAAAGGGAAATGTATTGAAATAAAATGAGACCGACACATCATATGTCGATATGAATTCTTGGTAGTGGCGAACGCGTCTAGGGCTAGATGAAGAGTAACGAATTGCTTATTGGGAAACTCGGATTTGTATTTGCTCAGATTGTAGTCACTTCAATTACAATCAAAAGCGATTTGTCAATATATTGTATTTATCAAAACGAGAACTAAACGAATACACTTAATATTTACTCGCACATGTGTTTACGATTGCGCGTGTGTTTTGAATAATAGCTCGAGTAGGCGTGGAAGAGTCAAGTTATCGAGATCCGAGTCTGTTAGGCTTTCGCATACAGATAGCGCAGTCAAACGTTCAGGGCTGTCACAATACTTCACCCCTTATGTTTTCGCGTTGAATCTGATAGCTTTTGTCTTTGGTCCAACATATGTTTTTACGACTTCTGGACATACTGATGTTTTTTTTGTTTCTTCTGGTTTTAGATCAAAATTTTGATTTAGAATGAATGTTGGCTTTAGACGTTGCATTGACACGTTTATTTCTTTCCGAGGTTCGGTTGATTACTTTTTGTGCGCCATTATAAGGTCGTTGAAGAGTTTTTCAGGATTCATCGAGTCGTGAAAAGACGTTACTAAATGTTGCTAAATCTTTGTGTACAAAAATACTCTCAGAATAGTGATATGCTGCTAGTGTTGATTTTAGTCTTTTTAAATTGCGCTTAAATTTCTCCAAGAAACTTGAAGGATCATTGGGTACTTTGATCTCCACGAAAAACTCCCCAGACAGTCGCAATGTTACACCGTAAGGCATCTTGGCTGGCGAACCCTTCATTTCCTCCTTGAAGACAGTGCACAATCCTAACAATACGGTTGGCAATATATCGATCCAACTTGTTGTTTCATGGCACGTGAGAGCGGCTTTTAATGTTCTGTGCCATCGTTCTATCGTACCATTTAAAGCTGGGTGTTATACTGCAGTTCTGATGTTTTTTTATCCTATTAATTTTGTAAGCGCTTGGAATATAAATAACTCGATTTGACTGCCTCTGTCTGTGGTGATTATGCGTGGTGTTCCGAATCTCGCATAAAACGCTGTCGCAACCGTGTCAACCAAAATGTTTGTGATAGGCACTGCTCCCAGCAAGCGTGAAACTCTGTCGATCATTTTCACAATATATCTAAAACCACGGGCTGCAGGAAACGGTTGGTGCAAATCATATTAAAGGTTATACAGATTTTAGATTGCCGACAGCTGATGCGGCTTTTTATTCATGTCACAATATTTTGATTCATCTTTGGCTACATGTAACGCTTTCAAATCAGTTTCCCTGTAGCTTTTATTCCCATAATGAAGAAAGTTGAATCCTTGACGTTGAAGCAGCTTGGGCAGCATTGCTCTCACGATTTTCATTGATACGACAGAATAGATAAAGTGATCATTATCAACAGAAAATCTTGTGATCTGTAGGGATTATTCTGTTTTGGTGATGATTTTGAATTCTTTGCCGAGCTGTTGTTCCTTTGCGATTTCGATTGAATCCATGTGTTAGTCATAATCTCAGATACAATGTTGTCCCCTCCTTTGACGAATATTATTTCAGTTGTAAACCGAGATATACAAGCCAATTGTCGTGTTTTTTGTGGTTATGCTTTTGACAACTTCTGTGCAAATGCAAACGTTAAGGATTTATGATCCGCTTTTACGACGAATGTTCTCCCTTCTAACTTTTCTCGAAAATACTTTATCGCCGAATATATTCCTTGAAGCTCTTGTTCGTGCAAGCTGTATTTTTTGTTTTTTTGTGCGTTGCTAAATTTTTTGAAAAAAGATCCAAGTGGTTTCCACTCTTCTTCTTGATACTGCTCTAATACCACTCCACTCCATGGCAAAATTCGAAGCATCTGTACTTTGTGCCAGTAGAGCATTGGGTACAGAATGAGTAAGAATGACTGTAGTTTTTAATAAGCTTTTGCTTCTCTCAAACGCGTTAAGTGGTTGCAAGAGTCCAAAATATCTTCGCAGCTCAACAATAGTTTTCGGCTTCTCTGCATTTAGGGCGTCGCTAACTTTCGCTGGAAGTGGTTACTCATCGCTGCTGACGAAGTAACCCAAATACTCGACTTTCTCTTTTCAAAAGTTGCATTTACTCGAGTTCACCTTGATTCCATATTCAGAAATTTTCGCAAACAATGTATGAAGATGTTCATTATGTCCCACCAGGTTTTGAAGGCCACCAATATGTCATCTAAGTAGACAAAGCAAAAGTCTAAACATCGAAGACGATGTTTATGTATCACTGGAAGGTCTGTGCAACGTTTCTCAGCCCAAATGGCATGTAAAGATATTCGAACAAACCAAATGAAGTGGCTACAGTGGTCTTTGGAATGTCGTTGTCTGTCACAGGAGCTTTATGACAAGTACGAATCAAATCGACAGTCGAAAATATGAATTTGCCATGCAGGTTGTCTGCAAAATCTTTGACGGTAGCTATGGGATAGTGATCTGATCTAGTTGCCACAAAATCTCCATTCTTGATTTTTCTTTGTACAAAATGTAATGGACTGGCGAGCGGTAGACATATTCCAGTTTCTACCGTGTACTCAAATTGTTTCTTTGCTGCTTTAAATTTTTCGGCATTAAGCATCTAGGGGGATCGGCAACTGGCATTCCATGTGTAACTATCTGTTTTACTGGATTTTCTTTTACGAGTGTTGTGGCGAGGGGGTTTGTTATGGATGGAAATTTAGCAAGTATTTTGTAGAATTCGTAATTTTTTATGTGTGGTTGAAATTTTAGATGTCGTTGTGGGAGCAACTCGAGCTGTGGTTTCTCTTGTTTTATTGTTGTTTCAGATCAACTAATAAGTTGAAATATTTCAAAAAATCTGCACCGATGATTGGCTGTAATACCTCTGCAATGCAAAACGTCCATTTGAATTGTCTGCAGAATCCTCTATTCAGTACTAATAATTGTCCACCAAACGTTTTCATGGTCGACCCGTTGGCATCGTAAAGAAGATAATCCAACGCAGCATTTTTAAAACGCTTTAAATGTGGTTGCACTAATATGTCCGCACCCATGCCGACTAACAAGTCATTTCGGGGTTTTTATCGGTAAATAACAAGCGGTTCTGAATTTTTTCACCATCGCTAACCGCACAATTTGACGATGGTGTCTTCAGTTTTCTGACGCTTTTGGATTTATAAAGGATTCCAGCTCATGACAATTCCTTGCTTTTCTACCGAATTTTCAGCTGGCATTTGCTCGGAATATTAAACGAGATCGACTGCTTCTACTTACATGTACTTCCAGTTTATTGATTCTTTCCATCAACTTTTCCAATGTAACACTCCTGTCGTATTTTATTATCGCGGGCACTGTTGGTTGTGACGCGGCACTAATTTCCCTCAGAATTCGATCAGCAATTTCTATCAACACCTTTATTTCGGAATCACTAGCAGGTTGTAATGGTTCTCCGTCTAATTACACCAACAAAGCTGGAACCGACCTCTCATCAGTCCTAGACGTGAAGTCTGAGTCGTACCAGCGAATGGTACCAACGGTAAACTAGTCCGTGATCCATTTTCGCGGTGGCTGCTTGTCGGCCAGCTAGATCAGAGAGGATTTCGGTCGCGGGTCTTAAATGGATTACGCTCAATTACGTATTTCAGCCACCGTTAAACGCCCGTTACAAACGCGTCGAAAACACAAACATACGGAAAAGAACGTACTTTACTTTATTCCGTATTTCTTCATTATTCCAGTCAAGTACAAAAATCTAATTTCCATTTCGCGTTCCCGAATTTCAGCGACGCGGTACCGAAAAATACACTTCGTTAACTTGAACCCGACGAAAGCTACGCTAAAGAAAAAGACAAATCCAACAAAGGTACCGCGTACCGCACGCGACGTGAAACCGACCTCAGCGGATTTTTCCAAACCCTACCCTCTCCCCGGCATACTTACCCTGCACTCTCACTGCCTCTGGAAAAGACGGGCCACTGGAAAGGAAAGTCTTAGTTACTTTAGCAAATCATGTTATTATTAAATTCAAGAAAATTAGGATTTCTATTACAAATGTCAGTATCTTCCATTTGAAAACGAGAAAATTCTATTGTCTAAAAATCTTTAACAAAAAAACAAAAAAAAAACGTGCAAATATTTATCTTAGATACTTTTCCTTATCTGACTTGATTTTAGTAGTCTACTTTTTCTCATTTTAAGCTTTAATTTGAGAAAACACAAACTATCTTTCATCTATGTTTTGCATTTAAATTTGACGTTTGAAAAAAAAAGATCACCTTCCGGAGTTTCATATATTCTAAGTACTAAACAAATTTGCTGTTTGCTTGTTTATTTTAAATTTAGTCATATAGAGCTTATTTCTCCTCGGGAAAGGATTTGAGGGCTTGAAATGTTTTGGAATTCCTCAAACGTTCACATGTATCGTGTTCAAGAAATAAGAGCGAGTTATCACTAAAGAAGAGTTAAGACTGATTAAATTTCAAAACTAACATTCACACAATTCAGACATTTCAAAGGAAGTAACGGCTGCCTTTTTCCTCACGTTTCTTTGATTCAATTTGTCCGTTTTTTTACTTAAATCTTTCAATTGCATGTTTACTTAAATCGACTTAATTTAAATTTATGACATATAAATTGAGTGTTTTTCAAATAAACTCAAAATATGTATGATTGGGCGATTAATTCACTTCGTTGCTAAGGAAAGCATCATTATATTGTGAGACGATTAGCAGTACGTTCTCTTCAATATTTCTGACAAAATTTAAAATTAAGTATTTTATCTCTTCCTCCTTATAGTCGGTTACTTATTATAGTATTCAAAACAAAAATTATAACTACATTTAAGTTTTCTCCCCTTTATGCTTTCTTCTTTTCAAACAAATAAGGCACAACTCTGTACTATAGAAAAAATAATTTTTCTTTTCAATTATACTTTGTTTCAACTACGAGTCGACGGGTATTTTGAATGCAATCAACCGGATTTTTTGCTTTTTTTTTTTTTGTTTTCAACTAAGGAAATTATTTGTGTTTTTATTTTCAATTGAATATTGTATTTTGTGTAACTTCGCTGATCAATTGTCGCTTCCATCTCTTTTCAAGTTCATAAAAAATATCGACTCTACTACTTTGGGCTGTTTCAAGGACGGAATAGGATAATTCCAAATGGTTCAGGAACATTTTCAATTTTGGAAATTTTTAGATTGAACGGCTGTAAATTTATTGACTAGTCGATAAATAACCTCAGAGAATCGTTTTGAAGTACCATTTAAAATTTCAGTGACAAAGAAAGGAAATTTGTTATAGGAAGCAATTTATACAATACGTAGATTAAAGTAGTCTAGTGTAAGAGGAAACGCAATATTGCATTAATACCAACAAGCTGGGTAGACAGACCTATGCTCATGTCAGAAGGGTTTTGTACTCAACATACAAAATGCAGTAACCAGTAACGAATAAAATCAAGAAACATGTCATGTTCGAGGATCATACTATTATTAGCAAAGTTGAAAGAATTTTGACTTCTGAGGTATTTGTTATAGTTATACCCACAAATATCTCTCTTGATAATTATTTCAGATTTTTTAAGATCACGGGTGTCCATTCGCAAGGGAGGAAACACATTTTTCATGTATTCCCCCCTCCTGTGCCCCCACTGAAGCAAAAACTGTCAGTTTAAGAACTGTTCTGAAAAGCTCTCATAGAGAACCTTCAGTTGATACTCATATCGGCTACCTTTCATGAAATTTTTTTCAGGGGCCACTCCTCTGTACTGTAATCATCGATTCATGGCCTGTTTTTTCGAATCCTAGAATAGTTACAAAGCCCTTTTGCTAGGAGCTGTCTCCGGTTTTTCGACTTGTTTCAATTGTTTGTACTCATCTTCATGACACCTATCATTCCTGAAATTTTCATGCAAATCCTAGCAAAGCTGTAGTGTCTAAGTCGGTAAAAAGCGCATATGGCTCCATAGCCATATGTTTCCATAGTAATACAGGGCATATTGTTCCATAGTAATGCAGGAAAATTCAAATCGCTATAACTACGTTAAATACTGTTTGATCTTTATGAAACTTTCAAAAAAGATCAATCTTATAAATAGTCATCTGTGTGCTAAATTTTATTGAATTTAAGGGTACCGTCTAGATTTTATACAAGAAAACGTAAAATCGATAAATCATACTATTACTAATAAAGTTGAGTGAATTTTGACTTCTCATGTATTTGTTGTTGTTATTTTTGTTATTTTGTTCAGATTTTTCGGATGATAGGTGTCCAATCGCGGGGGGGGGTACGCGAAAAGTTCGTACATTTCCCCTTCCCCTGCCCCCCTCGGTACCCATAAGACAATTTTAAGACTTGTTTTGAAAAGATCTCGTTGAGACCTTTCCAATGACACCCTACTCGACCACCAATGGTGAAAATTTTTTTTTGAGGGGTCACCTCCCTATATTGGGAGACCCCCTTAAACCCCTTTGAAAATTTTTTCCACCATCGAACTTTCAAGAGGTCACGAATTCTGACCTTTCCACAAAGTTTCATTGCTGTAGCTTTTATAGTTTCGGAGAAAAAGTGCTGAGACATACAGACGGACGGACGGACGGACAGACGGACACAGGTCGTGGTTGCAATAGGGTTTTGTATTTTAGTACAAAACCCTAAAAAGCAACCATTTGAAAACAAATGTTTTTTTATGATTCTTATTATCACGAGCGAACTTTAATTTGAGTGGCAGATTGTATATTAATTTTGCGACTGTTGCATCAAGTTCATCTTTTAAATGCATGAGAGTTCGAGCGAATGGTTAAAACAAAATACAGTTTTTCAAATGTCGATGTACATTTATTTATCAGAGTACTTAATTACAACTTCGTTTTTGGGTGACCTTGACCCTGTTAAGTAACATGTTACATATTTTGATATTGCTACGAAAAAGGCTCAAGTGTTCTTAGTTTTAGAATCTTTTTACTTTGGTCCGATCGTTCGTAGTTTATTAGTTGGCTATGCTTAGCTTCTGCATTTGGCGACATACATCTAATCATATTCACTTAAATTTGAAGTCCACTTGAATCAATATCGATTGATTATTAATTATCCCGACTTCAATTGAAAATTTTATGTACTAAATATTTAAATGTGATTTAATATTTCTTCAACATATTGGCGAGGCGATTGAAAATCCGTCGATATCGCATGCAGATGTAGCCGTTGCATGCTTGGAACTGCATGAAAGCCGATTTTAAAGTCCCCGATTTTCTTTCCTAATGATAAATACTTGGTATATCTGCCTTGGGTAGAACGAGAAAATGATGTTTAGCGTTTGGATATTTATCTCAAATCACAACAGCACAATCAGATGAAATAAGCGACAATTCAGGACCGTTCAAAGATTTGACAGGACCCCTATTCCAGGATGTTTTAGTGGGCACTGAAGCTGTCGTTGTAAGTTGCGTTGATTGGCTTATATGTGATACGATCATCACATTTGCAGAATTACTGTAGTCAAAGCCAAATTTACGAGTGTAAAACTGCACGAACTTATTTCAATAGAAACACAACTAAAACTTCTTTAAACGTATGAAAGTGATTTACCTGATCGAAACATCGGCACCTGAGAACAAGGTCAATTGTAGAATAACCTCACAAGATTCTTCAGCTATATGATCGGCAAACGAAGATAAATCCAAGAATTTCCAATTGCGTCGAATGCAAACACAAGTGAATGTTCCGCTGTTTGTAAGAAACTTCGCAGCACTTTTGATCAGCATTATCTTGAGCCTAATCAATTTCACCTTCGTTCCATGGAGGTATAGCTAAATTACGATCTGATAGATCTGTTTCGTTCCTCGCACCGACTTTGTAGGTATCGACGAATATTTGTTCAACATCCATTCGACCTAGGGGGTGTAGACTGATATGATAAAATTTTACTCACTAAAAAGTTTGTTTATACACACATTTACATCTCGGTACCGTCAACTTAATCACTGTTTCAGTTAAACCTAATTTTTAATTTTTTAAAGCACGAAAACTAAAATTTTATTAAAAGACGAGAAGAACTGCACTTTTTGTTCTGTCTTTGACAACCACCCACCATGTGGCCGTCAATTCGACTTTTACATCCCACGACAAAACTGACGTGGGATGGGAAGCCGTCACGACAACGCGATATGCAAAGCCACATGGCAGCAAGGTGTAATGGTAGTGGTCGCCAGTGTCGTCGAATGATTCATTACAGGGTACATGAGAAATTCTGGGAGTTCAACATAGCCGACAATAAATCTAGTTGACTTTGAGCAAGCATATGACACTTTTGATTGTCACGTAGTGTACCAAATAATGCTTTGCTTTGGTGTCCCTACCAAATAAGTCCATCTTATCAAGATGGCAATGATGTCGACAACCTCACAAGTCCGCATCAATAACCAACCCTTTAATGCCTTTGATACTAATATCGGACTAAAATAGCGAGATGGGCTGGCTCAATTGTTATTCTATTTGAATCTGGAATTTGTCATCAAAAAGATACCGATCGATATAAAAAATTATCATACAAGTCCAGCCAAGTGTAGCGTTTGCAGACAAAATTAACATATTTTATGGTCATTAACAACCGCCAAAGAATTCTTCCTGAAACTCAACAGCGAAGCAAAGCTAGAAAGGCTACAAGTCAATCAGGATAAAACAAAGCTCATGAAGCAATCAAGAAAAATACCTCAAATGCCAAAATATTACACCTGACAAATACAATATAAAAAAATATGGGTAAATTTATGTATTCAGGCGCTTAAAAACAGGAGCTGATAATGAAAGAGATGAAATACACCGAAGAATATAGCTTCCAAATAAAATATTTAATTTTGTTTTGATGATCATGAAGACCAGCTCCATGCACAGAAAAACAAAGCTCTAAGTTTACAAATCTGTGATAAGACCTATGCTTTTCTATGGGTGTGAAACATGGGCCCTAACCCAAGCATCTGTAAACATATTGGACGCCTTCGAGCGAAGGGACTTGATGCGAATAATTGAAGCGAAGCTAGATGAAGCCCATTAGCAAATTCAATACCAATACAATTATGAGCCGTACAAAACTTTTGACGAGCCGAAAGTCTCAACGATTGTAAGGCTGTGGAAACTGCAATCGCCTGCCCATGTGAATCGTATCAATGATCAATGGATACCATAAAAGGTATTCGTTGTGAAAACTGAAGGGCGAAAATCGGTGGGGAAACCGAGGAAACGCTGTTCTGGCTCAGTCGAAGAAAACAGTTGCTACTCAGATTTAAAAATCGGGGAGCCTGGTCAATAAACCAAGACAGTTGGAGGTGCTTGTTGGTGAAAGTGAAGGCATGATCGGGGCTGGAAGACTCCGAAGAAGAAAGAACTATTGTAATTTTTGAAAAAAAAAATGCTGTAATGCGCGGACTGTTAGACACAGACGAAAAAACATGTTATGTTCTCAAATGAGAATAATTTTAATATTGTGAGGAATGGTAGACATATATAGTAAGAGTATGAAGAAGTCCAAATAAAGAGGTCGAGAAAAACAACATTATTCTCACAGTCAGATATCGAGGCGGAAATGTTATGGAGTGGGGATGCGTGGGTGCTACTGGGTGTTGGTAATATTGATTGCATAGGTAGTACAATAAACAAACGTGACTATCATCATATTCTACAGAGCGATTTGATAACACATGTCGAAAAAAAAATTCTAAAACAAGATCTTTCATATTCTAGCAAGATCTTGACCCTTAAATTTTCTTCGAGAATTGCCACAAACTGGCTCTTAATATGATTCCAAAACAGCTGCATACACTTATCCTGTCCCAATTCTGAGTTCAAAGAGGCGAAACCATCCACGAAAATACCTGTAGATTTTTTGAAATGTGTATGTAAACTTCTAGAAGCTTTTCTCGTTTGATTCTTTTCTGGGCAGGAATTATTCTTGCCATGCATAGTTTTTTGGATTAACCATAAGATTTATTTACTTTGCAGATATTAAAACCTTAGAAAAATGGGCTAGAAGATACATGTAAAATGTTTAAAATTTGCTGGTGTACAGCATATGCATATACCAGTCATAAGTCCCCCAGCAGCACTCCAATGATGTGCAACCAAAATCTGAGAACTTAACTCCGAATATAAGTTGCTGTACAGAGAGAAATCTCATGAAAACTGTAATGTTTGCTTCGAAATGAGGCATACAAGATGTGACAATTAAGTAATGAGACTAATTTTATTACCGCGCTTGTAGTAAACCTCCGACATCCTTCCCTTCTTCATAGATATATTTATCATTGCTCTAGCTTGTTTAGTTCGCCTGCTGTGTCATGTTGAGTAGACGTGTGTTGGGGTGTTTGTCGCAAAAATGGAGAAACGATATCAAGAGCAACGCATCGCGATAAAATTTTGCAACAGATTGGACGAAACAGCTTCGGAGACGTACGTTAAAATTGTAAATGTGCATGTACGCTAAAATTGTAAATGTGATAGTGCTCTTAGTCATGTCCAGGTGTTTCGATGGTATAAAGAGTTTAAGGAGGGGCGTGAAAGCGTGGAAGACCAGGCGCAGAGTGGGAGACCAATCGAGGTGCGGACTGACGCGAATGCGCAGCGTGTGCGTGCCCTAACCCGAAGATCAGCGTTTAACAGCTCAAATGTTGGCCACAGAACTGAGTATGAACCATGAAACAGTCAGAAAAATTTGAATCTACGATTTTGGGATGAAAAATTTGTGCACAAAAATAGGGCCACATCACCCTCAGAGTGCCCCAGTATTTGGCCTCTGAAGGGATCGCCATGTTGCAACAGCCGCCTTATTTGCCCAATATGTCACCTTGTGACTTTTTCTGTTCCCTAAAACAAAATCGGTGGTTGAAGGAACCCATTTTGAGTCGATTGCGGACATTCAGGCAGCCGTGACGAGGGTACTCGCAGAAATTCCAGTCGAAGCGTTCCAGAAATGTTATGAAGCATGCAAAACGCGCTGGAATCGTTGTATAGCTGCCCAAGGGGACTATTTTGAAGGGGATGGCAGAGTTGTAGAATAATTTTCAAATATACGGTTTTCATGAAATCAGTCTCATTACTTAATTGTCGTACTTTGTATATAGCAGAGAACTTGCATGTTCAAATGGCTCTAAGCTCCACAAAAATGACTCACGTTCTGTCTATTCATCAACCACAGCAGTTTTTCTCCAAAACTATAGCAGCTACAAATAGTAGCATACAATTTTTTCAAATGTTTCCCAGGAGCGTTGGTCTGCCCATATAAGCAAGAGTCCTTAAGCAATATTTTTTACCGAAGGATCTTGTGATGGGTCTCAAATTAAAGTCCTTGACGAAAACTTTTCAAAAAAGGTCTTAAGACTGCGCAATTTGTTTAGAGGGCAGTATGAGGAGGTAAAATGAATGAATGATTTGTAGACTCCCTCTTTCTTCGCGGTTAGACATCGTAAATGAAGACCTAATTGAGTACAATAACAACAAGCCCCTAGAAGTCAAGATTTTACTCAACTTTGTTAATAATAGCAGGACTTATGAATTTCACCTTTATCGTAATAAATTCGTCCTTGCACCCTTAAGTTTAATGGAAGTCAGTATTTTGGTTGTTCTATGTCAGTTTTTTTTTATTTTTCTGGGTTTTGGTCAGTCCTATTTGTGAATATTATAGCCGTTTGAGCTTTCTCCGATTACAACAACAAAATTGTGATATTTTCATGGGCTTTGCATCGATCCATTTCTTAAAATTTTCAGCTAAGATAAATAAGATGTAAATGGTATTGCAACAAAATGGTGTCTAGTTAAATTGGAGTAAACACGGGTTTGTCATTGAAATTTTTTCTTGAGCTTATTCTTTAATATTGTCTGCCGACCATAGATTGAGTATAAAAACTTTCTGACAGAAGCGTAGCTTTGTCTACCCAACTTATTTTTGGTCAATTTGGACCTTCAAAAGTTAATATATATATTACTCGGACAGTGTTTAAAATTTAAATATCAACGATGATTGCCTCAAGACTTACCAATTTAACATTCATCACGTCATGACATCATTTTCGCTTATGTTGTTCGCTCCGCATGTCTTCATTTTCCGTTCGTCTTAATCCTACTTCAAAGCCGAATTTTATCTGCCATAATATTTTTACTCGACAGAAATTCCTCTTATCCGAAGAGACAGGAGAAATCTACGGAACAAATCTACTGTGTCAAGATAAATTTCTCAACATTTGTACTTCTTATTGCCCTTGTTTGAAGTTTCTTTCTTCTGGTATTTTACACGATACAGATATCATTATTTCTGAATAGGAGAGGAAATTGTGGTGTTGAGCAGGGAGTTGAAATGGAGTAGTTTTTTCTTCAGCACGCCCATGCTGAAAGAGTAAAGCTATTCATCAAGATTAAGATGATGTAATTTGTTTTTTAAATTTCGACACTTTTTACATCCAAGTCGTTTGCGCATACAAGATACCTTGAGTGAAACTTACACCTGAATAATACACTACTTCAGCGTTTGTAGTTAACCTGAGCTGGAAACAAGCTATTTTATCATTTGAATAATTTTCAACGACTAAAAAGCTACTCGTCGAAAGGCAGGGAGATTACTTCAAATAACGGTCTTAAGATATTTCTTTAATTCCATAAAAGTTTCCAAGATGCCTGTCCCAATAAAAGAAAAACTTGAAAGTCCTTTAACGAATTCCACAATCTTTATCCTGTTCTTCTACTTTCTAACTCGATAACGCTACTTTAATGACGTTTCTGTCGACGGTCTAATTTTTTACGGCATTCCCTTTTTCAAAAGAACAGAAAAGGGTTTCGCAAGGCCATTGTATAATCCTTTGAGGTAGCTTGAGGAATGATGGTCACAACTAAAAGATAAGAATGAAACCGATTCGAAAAGTCGCTCAACCCTTTTTGCTGTCTTTGTTTTCATGTATTGTATGTGGTATTTGTGAAACGCTTTCCGGAACGCCTTCAAGTTGTAGACCATTAAATTTCTTTTAACGTTCCTTATAGTCTATTTGGCTGTTGAGTTAGTGTGCGTGAGTACAGTTTGTATTCGGATAAACGAGATTGATATTTATGTGCGATGGTTTCAAGGATAAACTACTAACCATTGTATAACGTAAAATAGTATGTTATAGTAAAAATATTCAAAACTCCCGCTTGAGACCAATTACATAAATTGTTGAGGGAAGCGGTCGGTTTATGGTTTCTAGTTTCGGATACTTTAAATCCGTAAACATTAAAATAAAGTGATTGGTAGTTATGTCTTCTTCAATGCTCTACTCGACATTTTAAATTTGAAATTATTTATAACAATGGAATTGAATATCTCCACTTTTCAGCGATATTGACCTATGCTTCAACAATTTATTCGATTTGCACGATTTGCACTTATCTGATTTAATTTCCATATATCTTTCTTCTTAGCTTAGTCTTTGATATTATCAGGAAGATTTGTTCGAAGAATTACAATAAAAATAGGGGATACAAGAAATTTATCTTTGCTTTCTGGATTTATGATGCAATTACTCGTACAGGGATTTTCATTTCAAGACCAAACTATTTATCCTTGATTCTGCTGGTTGGATTCGCAATCACTTGTAATAAAATATACAAAATGAGGTAGTGATGGCTTTGCCAGTTCAGATTTAGAATGTGAGTAACAGTTAAGAGAGCAAATTATTGTAATTAAAGACCAAATTATTGGAATTCAAGGATTGAGTTTAATAGAAATTTATAGATTTTCAAACATTTATATAACTTTACTAATGATTCTGAATGCTAGGGAAATAATGACCACATTGGTGGCATGAAGTATTGGCCGGATGCACAAATACTAAGCTGGAATTTATTTCTAAAAGTGTTTTGAAATCAATGAAGTCTGAAATAGGATGCGAAAATTCATGTATGATGATTCGTCGAATCGAAGCGTAACCATTTGTGATGATTTAAGATTTTTCTTTTATCGTGAGATTTTTCGGTGGTAATCTAAGTCGACCTCTCAATGATTCAAAGATGAATAGTAGCAAGCTGTGCCAATGAATCATACTTGTAAGATCAAAAGTTTTTGATACACGATACTCTACTTCATAGTAGCTGCTGGTTGGCCAACTAGGAGGTGTGACAATTAAGCAATGAGACTGATTCCATGAAAATCAAGTAGTCACACAATCAAACTGCTCGAAAACCTTTCTATCTCCTACACGGAATTTTGTGGAATGTGTAGAATACTTTTCTGTTTTATTAATCTTATCAAATGTTATTTTTTATCAATTTCCCTTTATATTGAAATTTAAATGTCTCCCTTTAATTTTATTCGTCATGAGATTTACCTTTTATAGCTGTTTAAAAGTTTCATTTCTCTACTTTACCTAAAATTTCTTTACCTCATTTAAATTTCTTTCCTAACATACATTGCAAATTTCCTTACTTCATCTCAATTTTCTCCACTTTAATTAAATTTTGTTTTAAAAATTTTAAATCTGCATGTAAAATTCCGGGTTTGAGGAACGCTGATGTAATACTCCTCAACGGTGTATTACATCACGGAAAAGAAGGGAACACGGCTGATGGAATCAGATGAGGCGATTCACCGTATGCACGGAATGGAAGAAAAGAAGAGAGACAAGTTTTGGGGACGGATCGTGGAGTTGACTTACGACCGAGATCCGGAAAGCACGCACGATAACGGCCGCCTTGAAAAAATACATTCGGTACGAAAATTTTTGGTAAAAGTTCCGTCAAAATCGTTTCAAATCAGGTAGTAAATTCAAAAGTTTTAATAAAAACAATTTCCATAGATACACCCTTTTAGCTTCGATACATTACCATACCCATGCGGACTTGTGCTTCCAAGAAAAATCACATTCGCAATCATACGGTTTCGAGGCATAACCAACGGCGAAACATTTCTCTACCGCCTCTGACACGAGTGTAGTAAAAGTCAATTATCGTGCCGTCATTATTAATCGGAATTGTTGAATTTCTTCTGTGAACATGGCAGTGAATTAACAAAGCGAATCGAAGTTAATTCCTTAGTGAGCTTGAAAAGTAAATTTTCCCTTATAATGAACAGAGTGCCGTACTGGTTGCCGCGATTAAGACAGGGATACCAAAATTGCATTGTCTGCGTATACATCACTGCGGGACAACTCATTGGAAACGGACGGAACCCTATTACGTTCCTTTATAAATAGCTCTTCAAATTCGGTGAGTCTTGACGTAAACGGGGAATGTGTCAACTGCACATTTGGACAAGTGTATTACATCAGGACAAGGAGCACCCATTATATCGCTACCACTTGTGCCAAAATGCTTGCGCCATTTGCTAGAAGTCGACGGGCCCACTGTTGCTGATGTTGTTCGTAAACACGAGGAATTCATACATTCAGCGGCAACTCATTAATGACCCTAGCGTCAACTACGACCCAATATTCAAGTTGATTGTCGTGTGACTTCACCACATTTCTGTCAGTTCCCTAGTCCGGGGGTCGATCGTAAGTACTAGATATTGTAAAAAGAAAGAATTGATGGAAAACGACAAGCAGTGTGTGAATATATATATCAAACACGAGCTCAATATATATACTTAGCAACTATGTTGTTGCTGCAAAATGATAGCAGATTAAACTTAGACAAGGATGACAAATTTTAAAATGACCGGTAGTGAAATTTATGACAGAATTTTTATTTATAAATCGTCAAAACGGTACCATGGGGTAATAAAAACAACATAAGCAATTTGTATACAAGAGGCACTTTTGAGAAAATAAGCTTAAACACTTGTAAGTATACGCAACACAGTATGGAAGGGGATTTGAACGGTGTACTATTTTTATCATAGGAACTTGAAGGAAAGTTAACGAATGTATATCAACTATTTTAAAAGTTTTTTTTTGTAATGCCCCCATTCCCTACCACTCTCTCCCTTTGCACTTCACACTTCGTCAATTCCTACGTGTGCCTCCAGGCAATGCTAAAACATCGGTATAAGGGGCACACCAAATGCTGTAAAGTACTCCTTTCCTGCCTCGTAAGGCAAATATGAAGCCGTAGATCACCCACAGAGTACTCTGTGCCTTAAAATCCAAAGATAGAGCGCACCGGCTCTTCAAACGAACTGGATCTGAATAAACCAGATCAGATTTCTGTAGGCTGCGATGTATTGCTAAAGGCGAAATAAGGATAGCCATGTCAAATTACTTCAGCAGTCTCGAGAGCTCCCTCATAACAAACAATGTCAAACCGTTTTGGTCCTACATCCGTTCCTTGAAATCGTCCTCTACTATTCCCTGTAATGTTACATGGAACAACACTGTAGCGTCTACTCCACAGGATGTTTCAGACCTATTTGCCCAGTTCTTCTCCTCTACTTTTTCACCTCATAACATAAGGTATTCATCCACCGATACATTCGAAGCAAGTCCAGTCTTAATTACATCCTATTCCACCAACCCTTGTGAGGTTGAAGCTCTAATCAATTCGCTAGATCCTAACGTCAGTCCCGGTCCAGATGGATTACCGAATATATTTGTCAAGTCACTCAGTTCCTCACTGTGTTTTCCTTTATCTCTCATTTTCAACCTTAGCCTTTATTCTGGTATCTTTCCCATTTATTGGAAAGATGATAATGTTGTCCCCATCTTTAAAAATGGTGATCCCTCAATTGTTTCTAATTATCGTCCAATATCTTTGCTCTCCAGCTTCCCTAAGCTGTTTGAACGCATTGTTCACAACAGACTTTCTGAATCAATGAGTTCAGTTATGAAACCGCAACAGCATGGTTTCCTGAAGGGCCGTTCCACTTCATCAAACTTAGCTGAATTTACAGACTACATTGCAAAAGCTCTGGATAAACAATGTCAAGTAGATGCCATCTTTACTGATTTCTCCAAAGCCTTTGATTCTGTGAATCATTATATTCTTGGACAAAAGCTATCCATGCTTGGTATATCTGGTTCTCTACTTTCCTGGATCACGTCCTATCTTTTCAATCGCTCGTGTTGTGTTAGTCTTTATGGAACACTGTCATCTCCTTTTTGCCCGTCTTCTGGTGTCCCTCTAGGGTCTATCCTTGGGCCTCTTCTTTTTCTACTGTTCATTAATGATCTTCCCTCTGTAATATCCTCTCCCTGCCTCCTTTATGCTGACGATTTCAAAGTGTTTCGAGTAATTAGGACTCTTGACGACTGTCAGCTTCTTCAAAATGACCTACTTAATCTCAGTAGTTGGTGCACGACAAATGCTCTTTCCTTAAACGTATCCAAATGCTTTAAGATGAGTTTTACTCTTAAAGCGGTTACTTTAATGTACAACTATACTTTGTGTAATGTCGTTCTCTCTTCGGCGGACTCATGCAAGGACCTTGGTGTAATTTTTGACCCCAAGCTCAAATTCGATGTCCATATCCTATGTACTCGTATAATTACTAGAGCATCGAAGGCTGCTGGGTTCGTTCTGCGACATCTCCAGAAATTTGAAAACATTGCTACTGCTGTCCGCTTATTTACCTGCCTTGTTCGGCCGCTTCTTGAATACTGTTCAGTTGTGTGGTCTCCTCGACATCAGTATTTAGTAACTTCACTAGAAAATGTCCAGCGAAAATTTACACGGTTTTTGTTCTACGAAATTTAATTTGCCCTACGAATCCTATGAGCGTCGATTATCTGTTCTTTCCATTCCTTCCTTGTCTTCTCGTAGAACATTGTGAGATCAATGTTTTCTATATAAACTATACCACCATCATATTTTATCCACTCTTAGAGAAGACCTGTACTTCAGACAGATTGCACGTCCTACGTGATCTAGAAGTCTTCTTGAGGTTCCATATGCCCGGACTGAGTTATACTTTCATTCAATAATGCCGCGTATCATTAGAAAACATAATGATCTTGAGCTTGGTTCTTTCTCCTTATCTTACTTTGTTTTTAAGAATAGACTTAAGGCTTTAATTATTATGAATTCCGTTTAATTTTTTTAATTATACTTATTTTTAACTTAGTACATACGCTTTAGATTTAAGTCTGCTTATCTTTTAATCTATTTTGTAATTGGACTTCTTAGTCTGTTAAATGGATCTAAATAAATAAATAGATAAATAAATAAATTATCATGACGTTTATCTTTTCAAATTAAAGAATCAAACTTGAGTTGGAGAAATTTATCATGTGACTCACATCCACCGCAAATAATCAAGTTATTACAAGCATTTGGTTTTTCTTCTTCTCTATTCAGGGCATCGTATTCTTATTTTTTAGGTTAATGGGCCATATCTATGGTTTGCGTTATTCTTCAATTTTTTTTTTTGTAGCACTAGAGCCCCTTTTGGGCCTTCACTTAGAGATAGTTAGAGTATCTCAATATTGGCACTCAACAAGGTGATATGGTCAGTACGATGCTTTGGCTATTTGCCCGTCCACCTAGTTGCGATGCATTCTAATTTGCACCTTTGACTTATGGAATTAGTTCTCTAACCACTAAACCACGCGGAATACTTTTTCTTCAAATTCGGTAAAGGGTTTTCCAATAAGAGGTGTTATTTTGAGTAGCCCTCTATTTCGGTAGATGTCACTTTTGAAGCTCTCATTTTTTGACATTTAACAAGTAGAAACTACATCATTAATATAAATGGAACGATAAATGCTTCAACAATGCATTGAAATCATTAAAATTCACTATAAAAATGGTGAAAATTTGGCAGAGACGGTTCGTAAAACTCGAACATTTTCGGGTCGTCCTGAAGCATCTTGTCGGACCGCAATACAGAAATTGGTGGAAAAATTCGAGCTGTTGGGACAACTCTGTGATATGAAGAATAAGACCCGTGCACGTTACGTAAGAACAGCCGAGAATATTGCTGCTATAGCCGAAACTGTTGAAGAAAACCTAGGTTTGTCCATTCCTCGTGGTTTTTTGGAATAAGGCATTCCACAAACGTCATTACACCATATTTTGCATAAAGATGTGGGTCTTAAGGCTTATAAAGTTAAGTTAACACAAGAACTCAAGCCGGTCGATCATCTACAACGTCGTGCCTTTGCTGATTGGGTCCTTGAAATGCAAAAAATGATCTGGAATTCCATTTAAAAATCATCTTGACTGATAAGGCCCATTTCCACCTCGGTGGCTTCATCAACAAGCAAAATTGTCGCATCTGGGGCTCGAAAAACCCAAAAGTCATTGTCAAAAAGCCTCTTTATCCTCAACGTGTGACTGTATGGTGCGTTTTATGGTCCGGCGGAGTCATTGGACCTTACTTTTTCGAAAATGAGACTGGAGCAACAGTTACGGTGAATGGATTGCGTTATCGAGAGATGATTAATGATTTTTTACGGCCGCCAGAATTGAATGGTATTGATCTGGACAACGTTTGCTTTCAACAAGGGGGTGCTACATGCCACACAAGCAACGAAGCCATTGATATTTTACGGGAAAAGTTTCCGAACCGTGTTTTCTCTCGAAGAGGTGATCACAATTGGCCACCGAGATCTTGTGATTTAACAACTTGCAACTTCTTCCTTTACGGCCACGTGAAAGAGAAGGTCTACACCAACAACCCAGCGTCGATTCACGACCTCAAAAATGGAATTCGTGAGGCTATCGAGGACATAGGGCAGCCACTTTGCAATTTGGTATGGAAAATTTCATGAAAAGGATATGGTCCAGTGAGCGTGGTCGTGGTGGCCATTTGTCTGATGTTATTTTTCACTATTAATGGCATACCTTTTTCTTTATAACAAAATAAACATTTGATCATATACATAAAAAAAAATGGTGTTTTTCTTTAAATATCAAAATAACACCTCTTATTGGAAAGCCCTGTACTATATATAATTTGCAAACGGTTGTAAAAATGCAAAAAGCTAGATTGATTCTCTTCATAGTAACAGAGAGTTAATAATGTGACGCGTTTTCTATTCATTGCTAAATCTCATTACAAAAATATCTTCATATCTGATCAAGTTAATCTCACCATTCCCGTCTCTGGCTGGCATATTTTTTACTGTCGAGATTTGTATATTAATATCTTTTTTAAAATAAGTGGTACCTATTAAAATAGTTTGTGAGCTTTTTTTTACTTGTATTTTTATACTTTCATTCGCGGTGAAAAGTACAGAAAATTTTCCCACAGAGTCCTTATCGTAGATAATCGAAGAACGTATCAAGCTTAAAATGCGAAAGCTGGAAGTTCTCTAATGCACCATGCATGCTTTCAAACGCGAAACATTTCCTAGACGTTAGCACTACGAAGTCCGTGTCAATAATTCTGATCCTAATACTTTTCTGTCCGTAATGGGCTAAAAGAAATATCACACTTCTAGTCGGATTGTGTTTGATGGCTGTCCACCATCGTGCGTAATTACTCGTGATAACTAACTTTATACATCGTGGGAAGGCTCCACCCTATGGTGAAACAGAGAGATTCTATTATCACCTTTTGATTTATAAAGTAAAATAAAATATAAGAAAAATATCTGATTAAAAATAAAAATAGTCTAAGATGTGAGAGTCGTAAACTCTCTTGTATCACCAACCTAAATGAAATTTGAGCTTTTATAATTAATTATCTAAGTATCCTACATCCTCAAGGAATTTAGCTTGGGTATGCGAGGAGTTCATTTCTCCCCCCCTCCAGCTTTCGCATTTTAAGCTTGATACGTTCTTCGATTGTCTACGATAAGGACTCTGTGGGAAAATTTTCTGTACTTTTCACCGCGAATGAAAGTATAAAAATACAAGTAAAAAAAGCTCACACACTATTGTAATAGGTACCACTTATTTTAAAAAAGAGATTAATATACAAATCTCGACAGTAAAAAATATGCCAGCCAGAGACGGGAATGGTGAGATTAACTTGATCAGATATGAAGATATTTTTGTAATGAGATTTAGCAATGAATAGAAAACGCGTCACATTATTAACTCTCTGTTACTATGAAGAGAATCAATCTAGCTTTTTGCATTTTTCTCACTTTAAGTGACAAGACATTATATCAATAAATCAAAAGACATCAACAATAAAGGAATAAGTCAAAAGACATCAACAATGGGAAAAAGAGCACACTAGAAACAAGGCCCGGAGAAGTTCGTCTTCTTTTTCGTAGCACTACAGCCCCCTTGGCGCCTTCGGTTCCTGCAAATGGTGCCTCCAACAGTCTTGGTCCACTGACCACGTCCTCCAATTTTGAACTCCGAGCACCGATGAACTATCTTCATCGACCGAGTCAGACCAGCATTTTCTCTTTTTCCCTACTGGTCTCCGGCCTTCAGTTCTCCCACCAAATACCTTTTGGGTATCCGTTGTTCGTCCATATAATTCGTGTGGCCAGCGCATTGCAGCTTCCGCAGCCTTACAGTTGTCGCTACCTTCGGCTCGTCAAAAAATTCATACAGCTCATGGTTGTATCGAACTCGCCACTGGTCCCCATCTTGCTTCGCTCCTATGATTCGCCTCAGGACCCGTCGCTCGAAGGTGTTTTTTCAGATGCTTGGGTTAGGATCCATGGTTCACACCCATAGCATAACACAGGCTTTATCACAGATTCCTATACACGGAGCATTGTTTTCCTGTTCATGCAGCTGGTTTTCATGATCGTCAAAACTGAATGAAATATTTTATTTGCGAGCTGTAATCTTCGACATATTTTATGTCTTTCATTCCCGGTTCTCGTTATTTTAGTGCCTAAATATATAAATTTGCCCACATCTCCTCGACTACTTCATCAGCTTTGTTTTTTTTTCTCATTGATTTGTAGCCCTACCAGTTTTGTTCCGCTGTCGAGTTTCACGGAAGAGTTATTTGGCAATTGTTAATGACCGTAACAAAATGTTGATGTCATCCGCATAGGCTTTCACTTGGCTCGACTTGTATAGCAATGTACCTTGTGTATCGACACGTTGATTTCTTATGACGTACTCCAGAGCCAAATTGAATAGCAATGGAGCAAGCCCATCTCCCTGCTTTACTCCGATATTTGTGTCAAAGGCATCGGGGGTTGGCTATTGATATGAAATTGGGAGGCTGTCGGACTAATTTGCCTGGAATACCAAAGCAAAGGATTATTTGGTACAGTACGATACGATCAATACTGTTGTATGCTTGCTTAAAGTCAACGAAAAGTTAATGAATGTCTATATTGAACTCCCAGAATTTTTCAAGTACCTGCTTGACTGTAAACAATTGGTCTATCGTCAATGTACGTGCTCCAAGACCGACTTGATACTCGCCAATATTACTGTTGGCGTATGATTTGATTTTATTTTCTAGGATCTTTGATAGTATCTTGTACGCCGTGCAAAATAGTGAAACACCTCTATAGTTTTTGCACTATAGCGTGTCATCTTTTTTTGTGGATAGCGAATATAATTGATTGACCCCACTCGTTCGGTATATGTTCTTGTTGTCAAATATGTTGGATGATTTTATGGGTGGTTTTCTAAACACTGCTGCCATCATATTTGAGGAGCTTCACCGGAATCTCATCGATGTGCGGCGCTTCATTATTCTTTTGGACTTTGATGGTGGAGCACACTTCATCCAGAGTTGGTACGGCCAATAGGAGCTCTCTGGGAATATTTATAAGTTTCCATGTTCTGGAGCTGTGCGGAGGATTAAATAGATTCTTGAGGCATCGCTCTACTATGTTTGTTTTATAAAGTATTCTCAAAAATCATAGGAAAGAAATTAAAGCCGTACTGTGAAAGTATTATAGAAAAATATCAGGGAAGTTTTCGAAGTGGACGGTTGACAATAGACCGAAATGCTTAATAAAGCAGCTGAGAATGTAACAAATTATATGCATTAACTCTTGTAGACTCCAAGCAATTCTAGGATCGTGTCGAGAGAAATGCACTGTACAAAATAATGCTTGACTTTGGCGCCCCAACAAAACCAGTCCGTATGGTCAAAATCATGTAGCCAAACATAGAGTCCTCGGTCAACGTAAACGGTGAACTAACGGACAGCTTCATAATGGAATCAAGCTTTAAACAAGGGTCAAAGGGTGCTCAAATGCTCTTTAATATTGCGCTAGAATACATTATCAGGAAGATATTAGCAGAAACTTCGGGTACGCTAGCTACTGAAATCACATAATTGGTAGCATATACCGATGACCTCAATATTATGGCGCGTTCAATTTCAGATGCAAAAGGAGTATTTCTGAGCCTACAAGCTTATGAAACCAAATCTAAACGCATGACTCAAACGAGGAAAAAAACTCCATTTTGACAGAATCTGGCTGTTGATGACTACAACCTTGATAGTGCGGACAACTTCATTTACCTTGAGGCCAACCTGAATAGAAGTGGTGCCAAAAATGGCGAGATTAGATGTCACATATACACCACAAATTGCTTCGTACTAGTCATACTAGCCTACGTGTTTATAATATACTAGTCAAATCTTTGCATTTATATGGAAGTGAAGCAATGAGCGAATCCAAAAAGGCAGTGGATATATTTGAACACAAGTCTGTGGGTCACTAAAACAAGGAACAGAGTGGAGACTACGTTACTACAATGAGCTATATAAGCTAATTGACAATCCACCTGTTTCCTTTCCTCTCTTGAACATGAAAGTATAGAAAACAGGGTAGACATCCAGCGGGAGGACCGAGAGCTTGTTGAGAAGACACGACAGAAGCTGATAGCAGATCTTTATTGCGAGTGAACAACTTGCGGAAAAGTTCGTGGAACCGTGATGATTTGAGAAGATTAACTCTAGAGACCTGGTTTGGGCTGTCACACCATAGATGATTATGAAGGGTTTTCTAAACTGCTAAGAAAACGGTCTCAAGCTTTCTCAATAGTGCGGTAAATCGCGTGCAGAGACTTGTGGTGAGTACTCCTACTGATGGGGTATTTCCTATCTCAAAGTTGTAAAGATTGTAATTTTCGGGAGGCGAGTAAACTAACACCAATAAGCTAAATTATCGCCACCTGGCTTATTGGGGGTCTGTTGGATAAGTGAGTGGCGCTACCACGCTTGATTCCAGGTAAGCTTAACTGGGTCCGCAAGCCCCACCAAAGCACCCCAATTTTGGCCGTAACAAGTGTCACTCATCGATGACATGACATGCTTCGATCGTTATGGGAATCACATGAAGGTGGTCCGATAAGTACTTGGCCTACAAAAGAAAAACGAAAATTTTGGAAAAGTCGCAATTTATTTTTCAACATAATCTCCTCTTTGCTCGACATACTCGTACTTGACTCAGCGATGTTTCAACTTCCTTAAACCATCTAAAAAATATGTTTTCTCGGGGGTTTACAAATGAGGCTTCCGTTGTGGCGATGACTTCCTCATTCGACTCAAATTTCGGCCCGGCAAGTCACTTTTTTAAGTTTGGAAACAAAAGAAGCCACACGGGGCCAAATATGCTGAATAGGGTAGCAGTTTGTAGCCCAATTCAACTAATTCGATGTATTGTCATGGTAGAAGAGCCCTTTTCCTTCACCAAATAGGGCCGTTTTCTTCTGCGATTCAGCGTCGAGTCGACCCAATAGTTCAGCATAGTAGGGTCTTGTAACGGTTACGCCATTCTCCAGGAATTCAATGTAGATCACACTTTGTGAATTCCAGAAAATCATGACCATCACCTATCCGGCCAATAGAACCGTTTTGCCCTCTTTGGAGCACGTTCAACGGAGGAAGCTCACTGTGTTGACTACTCTTTGGTCTCTGGTGTGGACCAGAGGAGTCATATTTTCTCGACGGCCACGGAACGATGCAAAAAATTCTTCCTATTGCGCTTAAAAAGCGTCAAACACTGGTTTGAAGTAGTCTCACGGTTGAGTTTGTTGTCCGCAATGAGTAAACGCAGCATCCATCGTGCGGACAGCTTTCTTATGATAAAGATTTCATGCAGGATCTGACCCACGCAGTCTTTTGTGATGCCTACTGTCTCAGCTGTTTTGCGCACCTTCAATCGGCAGTCTGCCAATACAAGCTTGTTGATTTTTGTCACGTTATCCTCCATGGCATCCGTTTCCAGGGTACCTGGGCGTGGCTCATTAAAAAGCGACGTGTAATCACGTTGAAAATCCTTAAACCAATTTTTTACGGACACTATCGCAAGAACAGAGTCACCGTTCACAGCATCCAAGCGCTCTTTGATTTCGCTGCGCGATTTCATTCCAAAAAAAAGAATCGAACCACCAACCAACATTGATCTTTACCCATTTTTAGGGTTTTGTAAAATAATTTTACAAAACCCTACTACAATCGCGCCTGTCTGTCTGTTGGTCCGTCCGTCCGTCCGTGTGTCACAGCACTTTTTCCCGCAAACCGTATAAGCTACAAACATAAAATTTTGTACATAGGTGTAAAGTGACGCTATCTTTGAAATTTCATTACAAAAAAAATTTACAAGGTGCTTAAGGGGAGTCTCCCCATATAGGGGAGTGGCCTCCAAAAAAAATTGCATAAAAGGTCGCCGATATGGGTATCAAATAAAAGGTCTTAATGAGAACATTTCAAAGCAGGGCTTAAAGTGGCATTTTCACCTACAAGAGGCGCACAGGAAGGGGAACTACACGAAAAATTTGTATCCACCCTCGCGATTGGATACCTGTGATCCGAAAAATCTAAAAAAAAATTGTGGAGATGAATATCTATAAGTACAAAAACAACAAATACATTTGAAATCAAAATTCACTCAACTTTGTTAATAATAGTATGAACATCGAATTTCACATTTTCCCCAATAAAATCATATGGATACGCTTAAATTCAATGAAAACCGACATTTAAGTAGTTTTACATAAGATCCTAATACTCTGCAAGTTTGATGAAAAACCAATCATGTTCACTGAACAAGGGCAAAGTACGAAAAGGGTGGGTTGTCTGTAGGATACGGCGAAGAGCAACGCCTCTTCAATGTTTCAAATGCCTTGGTTATGGTCACACCGCACAAGTATGCAAAGGACCCGATAGGAGTTCCCTATGTTACAAATGCGGTGAAATAGGACATAAAAGAAAAGAGTGTACGAAGGAGGCGCACTGTATTCTTTGCAAGGATGCTGATCCAAAGCCTGATTTTGGACACGTCTTGGGATCAGGAAAATGCCGGGTAATCCAGGAAGCCCTAGCCAAGGCAAAATCAGAACTCCGATGACCCGCATCCTCTAGCTAAACCTACAACGCAGTTCAACAACCCACCTCTTGAGCAGTTTGCGAGGGACATGAAGCCGACTTCTTGCTGCTGAGTGAGCAACACCATAATAAAAGTCCTGCATTATGGTATTCTGACAAAACTGGTACTGCCGCCATCTGGGTTCGGAACAGTGACTTTCAAGCGGAGAGTTGTGGACGGGGGGATGGTTTCAAGTGGGTTCGGTGCTCAGGGACCACCTTCGTTAGTGTGTACCTAACGCCGAACGAACCGATATCATCTTTCCAAGCCAAGCTTACTGCTTTGGAGGGCGCTGTCTCGAACGCAAAGGGCAAAGTGCTTGTTGGGGGCCACTTCAACGCCAAAGCAATCAAATGGGGCTTGCCTCAAACGGGGCCGCGGGAAAACGAATCTTGGAAATGGTGGCCAGGACGGCCGTCGCCGTACAAAACTCCGGAAATACGCCGACTTTCCGCCGTATTGGCTATGAGGGAACCATACTGAACGTGACATTCGCCTTGGAGTCCTTAGTAAGGAGGATACATAATTGGAAAGTATTAGAGGACTACTCAGACAGTGCATGCTGCTTGAGGTAAGTGATGTTGATCGGAAGGATGGACATCGAGAGGTTCGTCAAGAGGCTCACAGCAGGTGAGCCGCTGCAGGGAGCTTCGGAGGGGACAGAGGAACTGGTAGCTCAAGACGTGGTGAACTCTACTAGGAGGCTCAGCTGGCACGGAACCGTGACAAGGCATGAAACTGGGGGCCAGCACAAAAGTCGGCCAGGAAATGCCTTCGCAAATTGATCAGCAGTAGCAAGGCTCGCTGCTGGCAAGGCCAAATGGACAGTGTGCACAAGGATTCGTGGTGCCCTGGCTACAAGTTGGTCATGCGGAAGCTTGGTATCCTACGGAAGTCTTGTACACATGACGCTGAAAAGATGGACGCGATAGTGCGAGGACTCTTACCCGCCCATCCCGTCCGTGTTGACGCTGTCCATGGTAAAACAGCAGTCACACAGCCGGAACTGGATGAGGCAGTCCTTTCATTGAAAGCGAGGAAGGCTCCACGTCCAGATGTTGTTCCGGTTGAGGTGTTGCGGCTCGTCTATCACCATTTTCCTGACTTACTGCTCAGCATATTCAACGCTTGCCTACGGGACGGGGTTTTCCGGTACGGTGAAAAGTGGCGAGGCTCGTGCTGACTAGCAAGGGGAAGGGAAATCCCAAATCGCCGTCTGCATACCGCCTGTCATGCACGCTAGACACGGCTTGGAAAGTGCTGGAGAAATTCATCAAGGGAAGACTCAATGATGCGATACGTGCTGCTAGGGACCTATTTCCTCGGCAGTGCGGCTTTAGAGCAGGACGTTCTACCATTGATGCGATTGCAGAGGTGGTGGACGCGGTCCAAAAAGCAGAGGCATATAGTCGCACCAAGCGACGGATCGTTCTGTTGGTGACACTCGATGTCAGGAACGCCATCAACCCCGCTAGATGGGTGGATATTCTGGATACGCTGGAAAACTCTTTTCAAGTTCCTGAATCTATCTAATCTAATGCGGCTTTTGAGGAACTGCCGAAAGGACCGAAGCCTGCTCTACGACACAACACAGGGCCAACGAAGGATGGAAATTACATCGGGTGTTGCCCAGGGATCTATCCTTGGTCCGGACCTGTGGAACGTGTCTTACGACGGGCTACTGAGACTTGAGATGCCAGATGAGTTGCGCTTGGTCGGCTTGGCGGATGCTGTTGCGGCTTTGGTCACTGGCCGCACAATTGAACAGGCGCAACTTAGGCTGCGTATGCTAAGGTGCTGTGAGGGACTGGATGACTGCTCGCAGGCTCAGTTTAGCACTGAAAAAAACCGAAGTGGTCAAAAAAGATAATCCCTAGAGTAAGGATGATCAGTATTGGAGACATACAAATCGAATCGAAGCCAGCGGTGAAGTACCTGGAGCTACTGATCGACTCGAAGATGAGTTTCTCTGAGCAAATCAGGGCAACGGCTGAGAAGGCTGCTGCGGGAATATCGGCTCTGAGTCGACTTATGGCCTACGGAGGGGACCCAGCCCGTCAAGAAGACGCCTCTTGATGTGTGTTGTAGGGTCAGTGCTACTGTACGGGACAAAGGTATGGGGCGACGTTCTCAACAAGGAGGTATACCGAAAAGGTTTGGCACAGGTACAGAGAAGAGGAGCACTGAAAATTGCATTTTCGTATCCGACAGTCTCTAATCCGGCGTTGAGGGTTATTGCAGGCGTGATACCTGCCGCCCTCCTTGCAAGACAGCGCCAGGCTATTTACTTGCGCCAAAATGATGGCGCGAGGGAGATTTTTGTCCGCGAGGAGAGACAGCGCTCGCTCAACGATCGGCAGCAGTCTTGGGTCAATTGCACGGAGGGAAGGTGAGATCTTGGCTTAATCGAGGGCATGGCGAGACTGACTTCTATCTGACCCAGCCTTTGAGCGGACATGGGTGTTTTCAGTCTTACCTGCACAAAATTGGTAAGTCATGGTCTCCCGATTATCGGTTTTGCGCAGGAGAGGGAGGACAATGCCTGCCACACATTTTTCGCGTGTACCAAATGGGTCAGGCTGCGAAGGGAACTTTACAGGGTGACGGGAGAGCTCACCCCGGATAATATAGTGGCGGTGATGCTCGAATCGGTTGACATATGGAACCAGGTGGCACATTATGCTCGGGCAGTCCTAAAATATAAAAGAGCCTCACAGCATCCGGGGGCGCTGGGGCTGGGGGATCGCTTCTCTGGCACTTCCTCTTCCCCTCTCCTCTCCCGCTAGGAAAGGGATCCCCCAGCTTGAAGGCACCTCATGGCGTTGCAAAATGAGACCTGGGCCAAAGTAATATGTCAAACGGTTCCAGGCTGGGTTCTGAGGTTGCCAGAAGAGGTGTTTAGTGAGTAGTCCAGTCGCCTTGTTGCGAGCATGGGAGTCCCACACTCTGTGAACAAATGGCATTCTTCCTCGTACCACAAAAAAAAAACATATTCACGAAAGTTATAGGCGTTTGAAATTTCTCCAAACACAACAAAAATAATAAACGATTTTGATATTTTACGGACTGCCCATTGAACTCGACACTGCAGTTTTGATTTGGTCTTCTTCAAATTTTCGAATAAGATCAACAATATAAAATTTTTTTGGGAATTCATGATTTGAATGATTTTTGTTAGTTTGCAACAAAATGGCGACCGTTGAAAGTACAGAAGCAATGGATTGTCTTATAAACGTGCGCATCTCTTTGACAAGTTTCTTGCCTTTATTCGTTGCTGCTGATTGCATTTCGCACGTTGGGTACAAAACCCTTCTGACATGACCGTAGGTCTGTTTACCCAACTTGTTTTAAAATTTGCGGAGACGCCCACTTCCAAACGCGGTCAAAAAAACTACGATTTCGATTCGGTTAAAATTTTGACAGTAATCGTTTACAAGAATTTACTACACAATAGTGAATCTGTCTTGCAACAGTCGCGCCATCGGACAGTGAGGATAGGTACTTATCGGACCGTCTTCGTACTAGACATGTGTAGGTAATGCGTATGATATTACAAACGTAATATCACTCGGAGAAGGAATGAAACATTACGCATTACGCGAGATGTCTATGCATCACACATTACGCGAGTTAGACATCACATATTACGTGAGAGCTTTAGGCATCACACACTGTGCGATAGCTCTAGGTATCACACATTGCGTGGAGCTCTAGAGAGTCTAGACATTACTCGTACGTGTATTACATCATTGAAAAACGAATGCCATGGAAAGATCGTAATGCACAACCATGGCGCGAAGAAGCAGATAGATTATGAATGCTGTTTTGTTTATACGATTCATATTCCCACCTTTGCATGTGATGACACTCCTGCATATAGTGTAACATCAGTACTCACAACTATCGCATCGACCTAGACGGTAGTAGGACGAATTTTCTTCGCAGTTTTATGATAAGTAATCATTCGGCCGAACGCGCCTCGAACATTTTGTTTGAATTGGTTCATTTTGTTATTTTCAAACTATAAACTTTGTGAATAGATTGTGAACATTTAAGTGCATAGTGCAGTAATTTAGGTTTTTAGTTTGCTTTACAACATAAATATGGCAACAAAAAGAAAATCGAGTCCAGTTTGGGACCACTTTGAGGAAACGAAGGATCCAAAAAAAGCAAAATGCAACTATTGTCGCAAAGTTTTGGCCATATCCTCTAGTTCTATAGGGAGTCTGAGCAGGCACATGAAGTCTGTACACCCTACAATAAGCATTTCCATAAGCAGGCTAGAGCCGGTAGTGACTATAGCGAATGAAAGTTCAATTCCTACGGAAGATCAAGAAGTTCCCAACTCAACCAGCAGAACAACTGGCGTTTCAGTAGCATCATCTGCCAGAAGAAGTAATCAGGTCAGGGTTACCAATGCTTAAAATATCTCATTATTTTTAGAAACATTGTTTACGACAATAGTTCAAAACAAAATTAAAAATGCCAAAACCAATATATTAAGCAGGTGCTGGCTTTGAACGTTTATTTTTTAATAAGAATGTTGTTACATATATTAAGTAAACAATAAATGATCCTTGAAGTATTACACGTCAAAAACCATGCAGACAGATTGTTTTAAGCAATGTTGCTTATTTAAATACAACACGTGTTTTATTTTTAAGATATTTTTTTTAAATCTTGATACAGGTAATGTCGATAAAAGATTACGTAGTGGTTAGAAAACCTCTTCCACAATTCAAAATCCAAGAGCTAGACGAGGAATTGCTGAGAATGATAGCAAAAGGCTATCATACATTAAGAATGGTGGAAGAGAAGGAGTTCCGGAAGTTGGTGGAGATGCTAAACCCGAGCTATACATTGCCGACACGTAAAACGCTTTCGGAGAGTTTGCTTCCCAAATTTTATACTAAGGTGCAAGAAGCAGTCAAAAATGAATTGGAGAATACAACTGATATCTGCGTAACAACAGAAGTCTATTACAAATGACAATTATATCGCCATCACGGCGCATCACATTCACCCAGAAACGCACAAATATTGTGCTGTGATGATAGGCTGCATTAATTTCAACGAAAAACATACGAGTGCTAATATCTCAAGCTTTCTGCTGCAGAAGTTTTGCGAGTGGAACATTAAAAATAAAATCACCGCCGTTGTTTCCGAAAATGCGGCGAATGTTCTGGCTGCAGTGCAAACCGGCGGTTGGCAATCCATCAGCTGTTTTGCACATTCAATAAACTAAGCTGTTCAGCACAGCATTGTGCATATATCAGAGACGGTGTCAAAAGTTAAGCATGTGGTGGAATATTTTCACAGAAGTCAGCCTGGTGCCAGAAAATTGAAAGAAATTCAAGAACAGATGAACATCTCGCCCCTCAAACTTAAACAAGATGTAAGCACCAGATGGAATTTAACATTTAACATGCTGAACCCACTTCTCAGGATGAAAGATGCTGTCGTTGCATCTATTGCAATAATGAGACCAGATTTAGTGCTGGCACAAGAAGATTGGGAGGTCGTGGAGAAGGCCATTGCCATTCTATCCATCTTTTATGAGGTGACAAATGAAGTTAGTGGGGAAGAATATGTATCCGCTTCAAAATATATAGTGGTTTGCAAGCTAATGTTCAGGCAAATCAGAACATATTCTGCAGAGACCATAGAAACAGCATCAATTCAAGGGCTTATCACTTCCTTATTAGTGGAGCTTAAGCGTCACTTCGGCGACATTGAGAAAAACGTCTTGCTGACGGAGGCAACAATCCTCGACCCGCGCTTTAAGAAAAGTGGGTTCGGTGATCCCAGCCATTTTGATGTGGCGGTAGCTGATCTTAAATTAAAAATAGGCAACATTGTCATGTCAAATGACGAAGCTTCTGCAGTGGCTGAATCATTAACTTCTGTAGTCTCAAAGACTGGCTCTATTTGGGATCAATTCGATGAAGAGGTTTCGCATTTAGTTCTAATGAGCCCCATTGCTACTGGGATTGTTGAGTTTGACAAATACCTGCAAGAGCCACTAATAAGCCGGCAGCTAGACCCTTTAAAGTGGTGGAAAGAGCGAAAATCTGTATATCCTCGTCTACATACCTATATGTTAAAGAGGTTAAATATTTCAGCTACATCTGTTCCTTGCGAACGGGTGTTTTCAAAGGCAGGCCTGACTTTAAATGAACGAAGAAAGCGTCTAACAACTTAAAAACTATCGCAATTAATGTTCATCAGTTGTAATTAAATTAAAATAAACAAAGATATGTTCATAGAGAAAACCAAACCCAAAATAAAAAAAAATTGTGTAAAATAATATATATTATATTTTGAATATGCAACAGGAAAATTGAAGAAAACAGAAAGTTTGAAGTTTGAAGAAAAAATTATAAGTTTATTGATCGCTATTCTGAACTACATCGTTGAAAATCTCTCCATTTGTTTATCCACTTCTAATACGGAGGCGATTGCAATATTTTTTGTAACACGATGTTCAAATACGTTTTCGTAAAATCTAACATGTATTATGTATGCATGTGCATATATTTACAGTACTTTCCATAGTAGGAAAGGTAATATATCAAATATAAAAATATGTAAATTTATAAATATCTATTTAATGATTAATCAAAATCATTGTGCATAGTTGATTTTTAAATATCTCTGTCTTCTTCACTGAAAATTGCCCTTCTTAAGTCCAGATGGGCCTTTGTTTGAATTTATTGGTTACAGTTAAATAAAAGTTAAGTAGTTACAGTTATACCTAAGTATGAAGGAAAGTAAATTTATCTCAAAACTCATAAACTACTTATTTAAAAATACCTAAATCAATAAGATAATTTTATTCAAAATCTAGCGGCACACCAGCAATACATCCAATCATATAATGTGTGGTTTTGGACTGATGCTTAGTTGGGCAATTAGATTTCACGTGACTTTTAAGCAATGTTTTCTTACAATACAAATTTAGGGGTAATATTACGTGAAAAGTGATTTAGAGTCTTGGGTAATGTTCGGGTGATGTGTGATGTTTCCAAGTGATATTACGTTTTCAGACGTATACATTACGTTACATTACACTTTGGCCTACTGTTTTGCACATGTCTACCTCGTACTATTTGTTCTTTTTATTGGAAAATGCACTTTAATCATTCTTTGCATATTCGAGTATCTTATGCAAATAGAAAACGAATAATACTTACAGTATGGGCATTTTAAGATTAGTTTATATTGTAAAATTCATACAAAGTAAGAAAATTCGAGTTACGGGCGAAACAACTGAGTGTTGCAAGTAATTAATATCACATTCTACCATCTATTGGCTTTTTATTGGTAATAGTAGGATTTACAAATAAATTTGCAGTGTGATAGGAAAAACATATATATACCACCTTAAAAGTGACGCTGTGAATTCAAGCGGTAACACAGTAGCTTTGGTGAGGCAGGGTAAAGGTTCAACTTGAACCCAACCAGTCAAAATGCCTCGTGGTGGTTGGCAATGGCATTTCCGGATGAAAAGTATCAACCACCTTACCGTAATTGATTGCGGAGAAATAATTTACATTTTTGTATTTTATCAGTATAACTTTTGTAATTTTAGTATTTTTAAACATATTACCATTACCACAACCCTATTGAATATTTATTTAACTGTTCCTTGGTTTCTTTTGCAGATGTTTTCCAAGAATTTCCTCTGTTAGATGCAATTAAATTTCATCCTGACGAAAATGTTGGATTCACTGATGGCCCGGACAACTTTCCGACCTACGTATTCACATTGCAATCGCAGGTGAAATCCCCATATCGTACAATATTGCCGGAGAGTTTGAAGCAATTCGCAATTATGGCTACATTTCGTCCGGAGACACGCTCTGGCGGTTATTTGTTTAGCGTTGTCAATCCGCTGGACACTGTTGTTCAACTCGGTATTCACCTGTCGCCAGCAATAGCAGACAAGTGGAATGCAACCCTCCTGTACACGGATCCAATGGCCAAAGTCAGCGAAAAACTTGCAACATTTGAAATGCCCCACACGAAAAAATGGCAAAAAATTGCTTTCGTCGTTCGCTTTAAAGAAGTTATTTTCTTTCACAATTGCAACCAAACAGGTGTGAAGGTGGTGGAACGGACACCAGAGGAAATGACTTTCGATTCAGCTTCAACGCTCTACTTAGCACAAGCAGGATCTTTTATCAAAGGTCGCTTTGAGGTACGTATTGAATTGAGTTCTTTGAATTATTATCTGCACTGGATAATGTTCTGTCAGAATGACGTAGGATAAAACTTTCCTTCAATCAGCATCCAACAAAAATATTTAAAAACCACTTAAAATAACAAACTGAAATGAATTCTCAGTATTATTACAAAATTGCTTCAAGTTCATTCTACAAAATTGACTACTAAAATACAGTTGATAAACAACGGATAAAACTTTGAAATTGCTCTCAACATTATGTTCTGTATAAACATATTTTCACGACAATTTACTAATTTCCTCTCTTTGAGCCACATGAAAACCTAAAACAAACTTCACTCATTGAAAGCCTACGCAACCCACTTTGACGGTTTCGAAATTAATTTCTAAGTTCACATATGCGCGTTTGCAATCAGTGTTAATCACGGAAATCAAAATAAACTCCAGTTCAAGCTTTACATCAATTAGCGCTGATTTCAGCGAAGCTGCGGCATGGCCAACTTTACACTTTTATCACGAAGCGGATGCTTATATTTCCATCCACAACCGAAAACCCCATCATTCAAAGTGTGTACACAATTAGTGAGTAAGAACTTTCCCTAAAAATAGTACAAACCCGCAATGAAGTCGAGTGCCATGCAGAAGATCAGGAAAAGCATTTTAGAATCTATGAATAGAATAATTGAAGTATCGATTGAGCTTCTAGAGGATCGCCCACTTGCTACACTTGTTGTAAGCCGCAACATTCAAGGGCCGCTTCCTTGTGGAGAAAGCGTAATTTTTCGGCTAATGAGCCATAATAGTCGTCATTAATGGCTTCAGAGTGCAGGGAGAATAAAAACAGCAGTAAAATAACAATTATCTCGAAGGTGCTTTTATAATTCCACTTCAAAGTTTGGATTACATTTAATTGAATGATTTCCTCGCCGCGCGCGTTTCGAGGAATCCTGTGGCTTCATGCAATCGAACAGCCTTTAACACTTTTCAATACATTTATTGAACGCAGCGCTACCAACTGATAAACATATTTATTTTAAATGCGGGAGAACTCACTTGATAATGTTTGATTAAGCGAAATTCGATTAAGCATCAAATCCAAACGGTCTGGAACAGGCAAATTGTGGAATCGGTGCAAATTGACGGTGCAATTCGCTTTTCTATGTATGCACGCGAGTTGGGGGAAAATAGGAAAATGGAAAATGCAGATAGGAAGTGCAATTACTAAAATGAATTAATAGCAGATGCAAGCGATCGATTGAAAATCTATGGGCTTATTTAAGCATCGCTACAGGTCCCGTTGAAATTATGGCCCAAACTATAAATTCATTTGTTCAATCTGCATATTGATCAGAATAGTAAGCATGGCTGGGATGGCGCCTAAACGACTCGCATTTATTCTAATATTTATATATAGACGTGCAAGGTAGTCGGTGTGCTTAACGCTGGGTGTATTGATTGATTTCGAAAGGAAATTCAACACATCAAATTCATTTGATTGAACCAACCGAGTTTGGTAATTAGAACTCTAATGAAATTCAGTTTTATGTACATTTAAATGGAAAATCATTCCGAAAATGTTATTTAACTGAAATTTATTGAATGTTTTTGAAATGTTTGTTTTTGTAATTATATTTACCGTGAGTTTAAAACCGAAGGCTTCAAGTAATATTTACAGATGCCAATGTTGCAGTTTGAATCCAATAAACTATGTACAATTGCAGGGAAAATTTTATAAGCCTTCGGGTAGTGAAAATAATTTCAATGGAAAAACGATGCCTTTATCTTGAAAAGCCATCGGGCCTTGCCCATTTTGGTAAGTAGACGCATTTCGACTCGCTTGAGCTATCTTCAGTGTTTAAAATACACATACTCAAAAAAGTCTGCGTACATCTCATTAGTACAAACGGAATTATGTTGGAATCGTATGAATCAATAATGTGATCTTGATTTAATCATTTCGATAAAAGAGCCTAAACTGCAAGAAATGTATTGAAGCAGGTTTGTTTAAAAAATTCCCAAAATTATCGAACATATAGTAGTCTGCGTACACATCACAAAATTTGGGGATTCCCCGAAATGTGCAATGTTGATGCCTTCATTTTTTTCATTGTTCTGCGTGACAGTACTTCATTGGAAGATTGTCTGTGTGTTTTGCGTGAATAAAAAACTATTCTTTAATATGGAAGTAAAAAATAAGGAAATCAGTGTTAGTGAGCGTGAAGTCATAGTAAAATTGCATAGTAAATAGTAAAATTGCGTGAAAACGGGAAAAGTTTTCGTGAAATCGCAAAATTAGTTGGGAGAACCCATTCCTCGGTCCAAAGGGTTGTTGCTAATTACAAAGAAAGCGGTTTGATTATTTCACGGCATCAGTCAGGACGTCCTCCCAAACTTACAGCACGTGAACATAGGAGTATTATTAATGCTGTGAAACATAATCCCCGATTAACCGCGTTCCAAATTGCGCAGGATATAAGAAAGAAATACAATAAAACAATAAGCGATGAAAAAGTGCGCATAATTCTCAGAAAAAGCAGTTACCATGGTCGAGTCGCACGTAAAAAGCCATTCATATCGGAACGGAATCGCCGAAAGAGAGCGGAATTCGCCAAAAATTATGTAAATATGCAAAAAGAATTTTGGGAAAGCGTTCTTTTTTCGGACGAAAGTAAGTATTGTATACATATTTGGGATAAAAGGACGCAAATTAGTATGGAGAAAACGCTCGACAGAATTCAATAAAGAAAATTTGATTCCCACTGTAAAGCATGGTGGCGGCGGTGTGATGGTTTGGGGGTGTATGGTAGCCAGTAGAGTGGGGCAACTCGTTTTCATAGAATCTACAATGGATAAATACGGGTAACTTAATATTTTAAAAAATTATCTTAAGCAAAAAGCCGAGAAATTGCGGCTGGGGAACGTATTTTTCTTTCAGCACGATAATGACCCCAAACATAAAGCTGAAATAAATGGGTTTTGGTTGGCCTACAACGTCCCAAAACTCTTAGGTACACCTCCTCGATCACCGGATTTAAACCCATATGAGCATTTGTGGGATTTACTTGAAAGAAAAATTCGAGAGCATGACATAACTAGCAAAGAGTCATTAAACAAGTTGGGTAAACAGACCTACGCTCATGTCAGAAGGGTTTTGTATTCAATTTACAAAATGCAGTCACCAGATCGAATCAAATCAAGATACATGTCAAAGACGATTTTATTGGAGAAAATATGAAATTCGAAAATCATACTATTACTAACAAAGTTGAACGAATTTCGACTTCTGAGGTTTTTGTTATTGTTATACTCATAAATATCTCCGATAATTATTTCAGATGTCCATTCGCGAGGGAGGAAACACATTTTTCATGTTTTTCCCCCCTGTGCCCCCACTGAAGCAAAAACTGACAGTTTAACAACTGTTTTGAAATGCTCCCATGAAAACGTTCATTTCATACTCATATCGGCTACGTATGATGAATTTTTTTCAGGGGCTATTCTCCTGTACAGTTATCATCGATTCATGGCCAATTTTTTCGAATCCTAGAATGGTTACAAGCCCTTTTGCTAGGAGCTCTCTCCGGCCTCCTTGACTTGTTTCACTTATGAGCATTGATTGTAGGTACTCATCTTCAGTTATTCATTAAATTGAATCAAGTGTTCAAAGCATGCACCTTAAACGTTGAAGTTGGGAAAAAATAACTCAAAATTATCCAATCTTCGCATTTAAAACAGCCACTATTTTGTTTTACGATTACTGATACCACTAGCTGAACCGATTCTCAAAGATCTACATAACACCTTCCATTCCTGAAATTTTCATGCAAATCCTAGCAAAACTGTAGTATCTGAGTCGGTAAAAAGCGCATGTTGTTCCATAGCCATATGTTGCCATAGTAATAAATGCAGCGCATATTGCTCCATAGTAATACAGGAACATTCAAACCACTATAACTTCACTAAATATGATTCAAACTTTATGAAACTTTCAGGATAGATCAATCCTATAAATTGTCATCTGTGTACTGAATTTCATAGAATTTAAGGATACCATTAAGATTTTATTCAAGAAAACATAAAATGGATAAATCATACTATGACTAACAAAGTTGAGTGAATTGCGACTTGTAACGTATTTGTTGTTATTGTATTCACCAAGGCCTACATTCCTGATTTTTTTCAGATTTTTCGGATCACAGGTGTCCAATCGCGAGGGGGGGGGGACACAAATTTTTCGTGTATTTCCCCTCCCTGTGCGCCCCTCGAAGCGAACTTTGCCAAACGAAGACCTGTTTTGAAAAGTTCTCATCAAGACCTTTCATTTGATACCCATATCGGCTACTTTCAGTGAAATTTTTTTGTACGGGGGGTCACTCCCCTATACGGGGAGACCCCCTTAAATACCTTATACAATTTTTTGGTAGTTGGACTTTGAAGAGAACACCACTTTACACCTTCATACAAAATTTGATGTTTCTAGCTTAAGTAGTTTCCGAGAAAAACTGCTGTGACACACGGACAGACGGACGGACAGACGGACGGACGGACGGACAGACAGACGGACAGACAGGACGCGATTATAGTAGGGTTTTCTAAAAATTTTATTATGAACGAGTGGAACAAAATAACGGCCGAAGAAACATCAAAACTTTTTCAATCTATGCAAAATAGGCTAAAGGAAGTCATTTATAGGAAAGGCTATGCTAGTAGATATTAAGGCTCAAAACCTGAAAGCTAATATAGTGGTTTTCAAATAAAATGAATAAATTTTTTCAGGTGTACGCAGACTTTTTTGGATGGATTTTCATGATTTTTTGGAAGAAACTTTCTTATTTTCGTTATTCTAAACAGCGAACGAGTGATCAGTTACATATTTACATATGTACCATATAGTTTAATGAATATAATAAAGAAAAGATTTTAAGTTATAAACAAAGGCCAAAGGTTTTTATATTGATATATTTGCTACGACCAGCAAGTGTACGCAGACTTTTTAGGGTTTTGTACTAAAATACAAAACCCTATTGCAATCACGACCTGTGTCTGTCTGTCCGTCCGTCCGTCCGTCTGTATGTCACAGCACTTTTTCTCCGAAACTATAAGGGCTACAGCCATGAAACTTTGTAGAAAGGTCAGAAGTGGTGACCTCTTGAAAGTTCAAGGGTTTTAAATTTTTTCAAAGGCGTTTAAGGGGGGTCTCCCCATATAAGGGGGTGACCCCTCAAAAAAAAAATTTCACCATTGGTAGTCGAGTAGGGTGTCATTGGACAGGTCTAAATGAGATCTTTTAAAAACAAGTCTTAAAATTGTCTTATAAGTACCGAGGGGGACAGGGGAAGGGGAAATGTACGAAGTTTTTTCGTACCCCCCCCCCTCGCGATTGGACACCTTCCATCCGAAAAATCTGAAAAAAATCATGAACGTAGGCTTTAATGAGTACAACAACAACAAATACATGAGAAGTCGAAATTCACTCAACTTTGTTAGTAATAGTATGATTTATCGATTTTGTGTTTTCTTTAATAAAATCTAAACGGTACCCTTAAACTCAATAAAATGAGATGGCTATTTATAGGATTGATCTTTTCGGAAAGTTTCATAAAGATCGAATAGTATTTACCGAAGTTATAGCGATTTGAATTTTCGTGTATTACTATGGAGCAATATGCCCTGTATTACATTGGAAACATATTGCTATGGAGCCATATGCGCTTTTTACCGACTTAGACACTACAGCTTTGCTAGAATTTGCATGAAAATTTCAGGAGTGATAGGTATCATGAAGATGAGTACATACAATTGAAACAAGTCGAAGAGGCAGGAGAGAGCTCCTAGCAAAAGGGCTTTGTAACCATTCTAGGATTCGAAAAAATTGACCATGAATCGATGATTACAGCACAGAGGAGTGGCCCCTGAAAAAAATTTCATGAAAGGTAGCCGATATGAGTATCAACTGAAAGTTCTCTATGAGAGCTTTTCAAAACAGCTCTTAAACTGACAGTTTTTGCTTCAGTGGGAGCACAGGGGGGGAAATACATGAAAAATGTGTTTCCTCCCTCGCGAATGGACACCAGTGATCTAAAAAATCTGAAAAAAATATCAAAGGAGATATTTATGGGTATAACTATAACAAATACCTCAGAAGTCAAAATTCGTTCAACTTTGTTACTAATAGTATGATCCTCGAATTTCACATTTTCTCCAATTAAATCGTCTTTGACATGTTTCTTGATTTTATTCGTTGCTGGTTACTGCATTTTGTAAGTTGAGTACAAAACCCTTCTGACATGAGCATAGGTCTGTCTACCCAACTTGTTTGAGTATGTGCATGCGTAGAATTAAATGATTTTATATGGGTGTTGGGTAGGTTAAGCCTGTAGGCGCTAGCCTAGGCCAGGTAGAGGGTTATCGGGAGTATTAAGATTTCGTTTTTTGAATGTAATTCAAGAAATTTGGGTCGGAGTTCATCACTAGTTTCTTGTTGATTATTTTGCTGTCTGTCTTTCAATGTTTATATATTTCAAGACTTTCTAGAATGTCATATGTTTGTCATAGCGTCAGGCTCGTGTGCGTGGTTTAATAGGTGCTACCAACTTATGACAAATTCGGACGTAATTCTTTAGTTCCACACTACAACTTGCGGACTTTCAACAAAATAAACATTTAAAAGCCATGATAACACTCTTCTTCTTCTTCTTCTTAGCACAACAGCCCCTTTCGGGCTTCCGCTTCCTGTAAGCAGCGCCTCCAACTGTCTCGGTCTGTTGACCGCGTCATCCAATTTTGAAATCCAAGCAGCGATGAACTGTCTTCGTCGACCGAGTCAAACCAGCGTTTCCTCGGTTTCCCCATTGGCCGCTGGCCTTCAGTTCTCTCAACGAATACCTTCTTGGGTATCCGTTGTTAACACTCTACCTGGCCTAACACACTCTACCTGGACTAGCACTCTACCTGGCCTATATTAGGGCCTACATGCTTAACCTTTCCTATTATCTAAGTGAAATCGTTTCCATTCACATATCTTGAAGATTCAAGCGAGTTGAAACGCTTACATTTACCAAATTTAATAAGGCCTGACGGCTTTTCGAGGTAGAAGGGAATTGGTCTGCGGACATTAACCAGACAAATCAATTGAAAAATAAGGCTAACAATAAAATATTCAATCTCTGCTGAGGCTATATTTTTCATGAATATTTGATGGAAATTAAATAGCATTGAATAAAAATGGTTCAATTAGCTTCGCAGCAATTGAAATAATTTTAGTCGAATAATTGAAACTCAAATTACAAGGAAATTAGATAAAAGGATAATTAATTTCTAGATATTGATTTTGGCATTAGACTTTATTTTATTTTGGTACAAAGTAACACTTTTTAGGGTTTTGTACTAAAATACAAAACCCTATTGCAATCACGACCTGTGTCCGTCTGTCCGTCCGTCTGTATGTCACAGCACTTTTTCTCCGAAACTATAGAGGCTACAGCCATGAAACTTTGTGAAAAGGTCAGAAGCGGTGACTTCTTGAAAGTTCAAGGTTCAAAAAAATTTTCAAAGGGGTTTAAGAGGGTCTCCCCATATAGGGAGGTGACCCCTCAAAAAAAAAATTTCACCATTGGTAGTCGAGTAGGGTGTCATTGGGAAGGTCTCAATGAGATCTTTACAAAACAAGCCTCGAAATTGCCTTACAAGTACCGAGGGGGGCAGGGGAAGGGGAAATATACGAACTTTTCGCGTACCCCTCCCTCGCGATTGGACACCTTCTATCCGGAAAATCTGAAAAAAATCACGCGTGTAAGCCTTTATGAGTACAACAACAACAAATACATGAGAAGTCGAAATTCACTCAACTTTGTTAGTAATAGTATGATTTATCGATTTTGTGTTTTCTTGAATAAAATCCAAACGGTACCCTTAAATTCAATAAAATTTAGCAAACGGATGACTATTTATAAGATTGATCTTTTCTGAAAGTTTCATAAAGATCGCATAGTATTTAACGAAGTTATAGCGATTTGAATTTTCCTGTATTACTATGGAACAATATGCCCTGTATTACTATGGAAGCTTTTTACTGACTTAGACACTACAGCTTTGCTAGTATTTGCATGAAAATTTCAGGAATGATAGGTATCATGAAGATGAGTACATACAATAGAAACAAGTCGAAGAGGCAGGAGAGAGCTCCTAGCAAAAGGGCTTTGTAGCCATTCTAAGATTCGAAAAAACAGGCCATGAATCGATGATTACAGTACAGAGGAGTGGCCCCTGAAAAAAGATTTCATGAAAGGTAGCCGATATGAGTATCAACTGAAAGTTCTACATGAGAGCTTTTGAAAACTGGTCTTAAACTGACAGTTTTTGCTTCAGTGCGGGCACGGGGGGGGGGGAATACATGAAAAATGTGTTTCCTCCCTCGCGAATGAACACCCGTGATCTAAAAAATCTGAAAAATTATCAAGGGAGATATTTATGTGTATAACTATAACAAATACCTTAGAAGTCAAAATTCTTTCAACTTTGCTAATAATAGTATGATCCTCGAACATGACATGTTTCTTGATTTTATTCGTTACTGGTTACTGCATTTTGTAAGTAGAGTACAAAACCCTTCTGACATGAGCATAGGTCTGTCTACCCAACTTGTTTCAATTAAAATGTATGTTAGCAAAAAGAATCGATGAATTGGAAGAACATTTCATATTTTTAACCAATTCCAAAAGGAAAGAATGTTATCAGTTTCCCGTTTAAATAAATGTCGGGTGACAACACTGACGCCTGCAAAATGATCGAAGGGGTTTTCGACTAGGAGAGCGTGCCGACAGCAGACGTGACTTCATTTCGTTCTTCCTAAATACTGAATTTTGAAACAAACCTTTTCAACGAATAAAGATTGTTTTATTGTTCAACCTGTACATGGGGGCTCAACTGGGATGAGCATTGATTAATAATCTAATTCGTTTGTGTATCGATCGGCGGCGCCATTGTGAAGTGATATCGTGCGTGTGTGTGAGCTGCTTTCTGTCTAGAGAGGCACAGAAATATTGGTGCACGAACTTTTCTGATTGCTGAGAAAATAGAGAGAGACGGGGAAAGAGGATGTCGCGCGCAAGATAAGAAGTGAGGGAGTGGCTTGACTGGTACACCAAAAATGGACTCGTGTGAGAGTTCTCAATGCGGGGTCTCGAAGAAAGTGGGACAAAAGAAAAATTAGCTGCTCGAATTGTGGAATTTGACGAACAAAATCCCGTGGTGACTATCAAAATGCTTGAGATGGCGTACAATATGAGACGAGTCGTGAGTGAAGAGACAATCGTTGAAGATATATTTTAGCAGGAACATCAACACCGATTCAAAATCTCACAGCGGCAGTGAGTTCGGGCCGGGGACCAAGTGGGGTATACGCGTTCTGCGAAGTAGAAGAGAGCATTGAAAAATTCGATGCTGAGAGTGGACAAAGTATTTCCACGTAGATCGAAGAGTTCGAATGTATTAGTAAGAGCGTCGGTTGGACTGAACTGCAAAAACTCCTTTATGCGAAGAAGTTATTAACAGAAACTACGCGGGAATTCATGTTCGCCGAGAATGATTTGGATAGTTGGGATAAGTTGAAACGTGCTCAATGTGCCGAGCTCGACAGAAAATTCAGTACCGCGGAAGTGCATAGAAAATTACTCAAACGTACGAAGAATCCAGAGGAAAGCCTGTTACAATACGTATTCAAAATGCAGCGCATAGCAAGGGCAGGAAAGATAGATGAAGCCACCATATGCGAGTATGTTTCCGATGGTATAGCCATCGACGCAGCGAACAAATCGATCCTGTACGAGGCGACAACAATCGCCGAGCTAAAATCGAAATCGGATGTCTATGCAAAGGTGAAAGAAAAGGCAGAAACCCATATAAAAAAGGGCGGTAACGACAATTAACAACATGGACGTTCTTCGAGCAAAAGTACGCGATGTTTTTCATTTGACGGGACGAGGCAGAAATCGAGTGATTGCCCAGATAAAGACAAGGGAAGAAGTGTTTTAAATGCGGAACGTATGGACATTTATCGTGACAATGCCCACAAAGGAAAGGTGTGAACAACTCGATCCCTATGTGAATTTCATTGAGCGCTTTACGGGAGATGAAAACGTTGTTAATGTGAAAGTCGGTGGCCGAAAAATTACGGCCATAGTAGACATTTATAGTGACTTGAATTTGATCGGGCATTGGTTTTGGAAGAATTAGAAGGAACAGTTCTGAGCCCGGTTCCAAGTAACATTCGCGGACTCAGTAACGCAATTTCTCATGTGATCGGGAGAGCAAATATGGACATCGAAATCGAAGAAATAGTGTTTTTATTGAACTTTGCATCGTCCTGACAAACGCCATAAGTGTTAATATGATAATCGGTAGACAATTTTTGAAGACGGTATACTACATTATTACGCCCAAGTATGTGAATATTAAGCTACTCGTGCAAACAGTTGAAGAATCGGCTTCGAACGTGATCAACGATCCAGTCAACGACGATAGCTGGATGATGAGAACTTCATGCGACCACGGGGAAAACGACTTCAAAGTGCGGAGCAAATTCAAAGACGTTGTGTAAAAATTGGTGGAAAGCTACACTCTGAAGGAGAAAAAGAAGCCAGGTATTGAGAGGGTTATAGCGCTGATGGATGTAACGCCCATACACCATCGCCCAAGACAATTGACACCTTTACAAAAGGCCGTAGTTGAAGGTCGAGCAAAGGAATGGTTGTATGAACATGTAACACGGCCATTATCGAGCGACTTTGCAAGTCAAGACGGGTTGCATAGGTTCTGTATAGATAACTGTAGCCTGAATAGTAAAGTTGTAAGAGATCGATCCCCTATGGCGGTCATTGAGGACCAGCTTGATTGATTGGCGAGTTTATACGACCCTTGATTTGAAAAATTCTTATTTCCATATTTCCGTGATCGAATCCAGTCAAAAGTATACCGTGTTCGTTATGCAAGACAGCCAATACGAGTTCTGTAAGACGCCATTTGGTCTATGTATAAGTGGCCATACGTTTGGGCAATTCACTAACGAAGTTTTCCAAGATTTGCTAAAGGGCGGAACAGTATTAAAATTTGTAGATGACCTGATAATACCATCCATAGACGCGAATGAAGGAATCCTGAAGCTGAAACGGGTATTAGATGTGACTGAAGAAAACGGTATTCACTTTTAATTGGAGGAAATGCGTCTTCTTAAAAGAACGTGTCGAAAATTTGGGCTATGTAATCTGTGGTGGAAAAATCGAGCCTTCATCATCGAGGATCGGCAAAGTAATGAAGTTTCCACAGCCGGACTAGAAAGCTACTTCAAGGAAATTTTTACCTGAATTCGCAAGGCGAATGTGCCCATTGAGTTCTACGCTAAAAAAGGGACCTGTAATCGAGTTCGGAGAGGAGCAGATAGCGGCGTTCTACGACATTAAGGTTGCGCTGTCCAGTAACCTGGTGCTGAGTCTGTACGACCCCTGCGCTGAGACGGAACGTCACACAGATGCGAGCCAAAAATGTCTAGCTGCAATCCTACTAAAGAGACAGCCAAGCGATCAAAAGATGCATGTACTACCAATGACGCTGAAAAAAGATATCATTCGTAAAAATTGGAGTTTCTCGCGATAGTTGAAGTGGTCAAAATGGGAGTCGAATTCAAAATCATTACGGATTGTTCGGTGGTTAAGCTAACAGTAGCAAAGAAGGAAATTCGTCCTAAGATTGCATGATGGGTCATTAGTCTATCAGAATTCACGTACACATTGAAGCATCGAATTAGGCAAAAAAATGGTGCTCTTACAATCATGGAAAAAAAGATATGTGTTTAATGCAGGGACCGTGACTCTAACGACCCAGATTCCAGTTGGGAGAATGTGGCAAATGATTCCATTGGTATCTCTAAAGTGTTTGGCGGGCCATATACAATATATATATATATATGTATATATATATATATATATATATATATATATATATATATATATATATATATATATATATATATATGTATATATATACATATATATATACATATATATATGTATATATAAATATATATATATATATATATATATATATATATATATATATATATATATATATATATATACTTATACACGTATATAAATATATTTATGTATAATATATGTATATATATATATGTATGAATATATATATATATATATATATATATATATATATATATATATATATACATATATATGATCGAGAAAAATGCTGAAACACGTTTATTTACTATTGAAAAAATTTACAAAAATTAACGGTTTTTCTAGGTACCCCCCTCACAAGTTACTCATTTTGTCCACCTTTCCGGAAGCTTTTTGATGCCGGTATCGAAAAATTCCTTGGGCAACTCAGACAGCAATGTGCGCACGCATTCCTCTACCTCGTCGTCGGTGTTGAATCTTTGACCTCCGAGGGCATATTTCAGTGGTTCAAACATGTGTTAGTCACAGGGTGATAAGTCCGCAATGTAGGGGGGGTGTTCCAGTGTCTCCCACCCCAAATCTGATATTGTATCGAGTCTGAGACACACTTTATGAGGGTATTTGTTATCCTGGAGAAGAATCGCACTTTGTGCTAGAATGCTCCTCCGTTTCGGGCGTTCTTTTGCGATATTTAAGGTGTTCGTGGATAATAGACTCTACACTACCAATACTGATGCCGAGTTCAGCTGTAATGTCTCGAACATTCATCCTACAGTCCTCCAAATTGGGTTGTTCTCCGCGGCAAATGTTGTCTGGTGTGATCGGTAAAACGTTTACCCAAACATTTCAATTGATGAAAAAAGTTTATGGTGATGATTGTCTATCTCGTGCTAGAGTTCATGAGCGGTTTACATGTTTCAGAGATGGTCGTGGGGACATGAATGACGATGAATCCAAAATCAGTGTTCATCGAAAAAAAGGGGTACAAGTTCTTCTCCAACAAATTTGAAGGAGATTGGTGAATACTCTGCGCCACCAAAAATGCGAGTTTGTGAGCGTATTGGCAAACGGACGGTACACGAGTTGTGCTCGATCAATTATGATACAAATGATCTTGTAAGTGAGAATCTGCATCTTATCGAGATCCAGCCCAATATTATCATCCACAATGCTATAGTGAGTTGGAGTAACAGTACCTTGGCGAACTGATTGAGATACTAAGAAGAAATCATATCTCTCCGGTAGAGTGATAATATCATCAACAACTGTCCCCGGAGGGGGATTATTTCGATTTAGGAAATATCGAGTATTAATACGCCTGGAAACGATTACAAAAGCAAATTTGGGGTCTTCCGCAACTCCAGCTTGGGTATAAATTTCCGTGAGACGTTTTCGGATTGTATCACTTTCAACTTTGGTTACTTGATGGAATTGACCTTCACTAACACCATCCCTATCGAGAAGAATACGAGATGGCAACGGCCCGTAAGTTTAAATAAATTGGCCAAAGTACCAACTGTACTCAGTAAGCGGAAGGTAATCCAATCATGAATACGAAACAAAATCTTAAGAGCACTTATAGAGACATGCATGCAAAAGCTAGTAACTTTCCTGATACTTAAAATAATGCACTGATTACTGGTGTACAATTCCGATGGAGCGTTCGCACGGCAACGAGGTGAAAACTTCTATTAGCAGTAGCCACTGCGACTCCAACATTCCGTATGGACGATGATTTTCCGGTTGTTAGTGCCGAACGATTTAACAAACAGCGCACACCTTATGACAGCGACATCTTCCACAATAGGAACTCTCAAGTTGTCTGCGGCCGAGTTTGGTAAAAGCCTCCTCTTCTCCCGAGATTTTGGTTTTGGCTGGTGAGTATGCAATCCTCTCTTCCCCCATGAGCCAGAGAACTCAACGACCAATTGTCCTCTCGCGATGGCGCTCGCCACTGAATCGGGGCTGCTTTTTGGGGTGGTTTTCATTCTCTTCCCAAGACGCTTTCCGAACGTTCAAAATGCGCAATAATTCACTGCCTTTTGTGCTATGATAACCAATCCAAATCACTAATTTCAGGTGTATGTCGAACTAAACTGAGTTACGTTTCTCAACCCTTTGTTTAAACAATCAAAAATGTACAGTTTATCTCCGCCACCAATGAACATTTTTCAACCCCGACATCCGTCGGCAACCACACTGACATTTCATAACTTTAGCCAACCTTCTCAATACGTCGAGGAACATAACAACACTTCACACCTATCTTTTTAATGCAAGCCTCAAGGTAGGTTGCATATAATATTTTTTTATATGTGTGGGTGCGCACACTTAATGAGAACAAATGCAAATTATATCCGAATAAACAGAATTGCTTCTTGGTGGTTGTTTATGTTTTTAACTTATATTATTATCATACGGTTTTATTGATAAATTTGAATTCATATCCAATGTAAAGAAACAATAATGAATGATGCGTAATAATAATCGCAGTTTTTCTTTAATATCACGTTGATTTGAAACAAAATTGGTGTGCGAGGGGTTTATTAGTTCTGGATTATTTTAAGAAAAGAAGACATCAGATATTTAGAAAAAAATCTAAACTGAATAATCATTAATGTCTACTTGCCGCCGCCCATAGCAATATGCGTTTAATCGAACTATCTTCTCTTTTCTAGTAAGAATTTCAATTTACTTGATCACCATGCTGTAGGGGTGAAGGAGATAGGGAAGTGTTAGAGCAGTTTGATAGGCGGACTGCTCTATTACTACAAAATTATCGTTATGATATAAAAAAATTCATTACTTACTATTATTGCGACATTGATGACTCTTTCATTGTTATTATTAAAAATGAGTTATCCATACTCCATAGATATTTGAACAATTTACACCCGGAATTAAAATTTACAAGTGATATAGAAGGGGGCAATCAAGATAAGGACAAAATTAGCTTTTTAAACTTAACTCGTACATAAGAATAAGGATGGCGGTATTAGCTTAGGTCTATCTGCGGTATGCTATGGGTGTGAAACATGGAATCATCCGCAAATATATTGAACGCCTTTGAGCGTCGTGACCTGAGGCGGATAATTGGAGTGAGGCTAGACGGAGACCAATGGTGAATTCGATACAACCATGAGCTGTATGAAATTTTTGAAAAACCGGAGATAGCACTAACTAATTGTAGGACTGCGGAAGCTGCGATGGGCTGGACGCATGAACTTAGTGGATGAACAACGGATACCCCAAAAGGTATTCGTTGGGAGAACTGAAAGCCGGAGACCAGTGGAGAAACCGAGGAAACGCTGGTCTGACTCGGTCAGCGAAGACAGTTCATCGCTGCTCGGATTTCGAAATTGTAGGGCACGGCCAATGGACCAAGATAGTTGGAGGCTCTATTTGCAGGAAGCAAATGCCCGAGAGGGGCTGTAGTGATACGAAGAAGAAAATTTTACTTTGTCCGAAGAAAATGTAAGGTGTTGAGCCAAAGTAAATTTCTTTCATGGAAATAGTTATTTAAATCATTTAATATCTTGGTCGATACTTTAAATTCACCTTATTTTAAAGTATTCAACTGATAATAATTCTACTACCGCAAAATTGATGGTATAGTTCTTACTCTTTGTTGCAACAATTATCTTGAAATTCGGGGTAACGTTTTAAATGCTTCGATTTTTTCATGCGGCTTGTGAAATGTTATAAGAGGTATTGAAAATGGTTTTTAATCGACGTCCCTCACATTTGAAGTTGTGAAAACCCTCTTGTTTGACTAACTATATCATTAACAGTTTTTAATCACAAAGTTTAATCATAACTTTTATATATTGAAAAAGATAAAGGAGGTACAGCATACAAAAAAGTAGAATTTGAAAATTGAAATTGACATAAAGCAACAACTCGGTCTAGCTCAGATTCTTTGGAAAATCATTTATCTAAATTGTGTTCAATAATCAATTTATATTTTGTTAGCTTTAAGTTCGCTAAAGAATAATTAACTACTACTAAAGCTCAATCTATCAAAATAATGAGTTTTCAAATTAAGAAAATAAACATAATATTCGTTGATCCCTAGCAATCGCATTACTTCACAAAAAGACATTGCGTTGTCTGAATATGAACTTTCATTTCCTCCTTTGTGTATCAAATTAAGCTTCACATTCATTACAATATTCTCGAACAAGTTTGAAACTTAATGTTTACATTCAATCATACTAGCAACTTGCCTTTGCAATTAAGCTTCTGGCCTAATATTTAATCATAAATTAGTTTGTGATAATAGCAGGTATGTATATTCATAGATGGATAGTACAATTATTGATGTCCCCATAGATGCTTCAACAAGAAATAATATTCAAGCGCTATAACAATTCTTGTAACAACTTAAAGCCAGAAACTCTCTGCATGCATGAAATCAGCTGGAAGGAGCTTATTTGAATACTATAATTAGCGCGCATGATCCTCTCGCAGGGGACTCCCCATTTTGCGTTACACAGCGCCACGAAATCAGCCAGCGGAAAAGTTCAGTACTTATCAGCGTATTGGGAATATGCTCAAATAAGAGTCGGTAGAGCACGAGAGGAAATCCTCTTTCGCGAGGAAAATTTCATGCATAATGACACATGTTGGAGCATGCCTGATAAGAACACTTTGCTGCTGATACTGTAGCGTGTACACAATAAAATTGAGAGAAAAGCGATAAGAGGGTTTTCCTTGCTCCTGCTGTACTATGCCGAATATTATAAAAAGTTTCAGTTTTCTTCTCGGTGAAACTCTTTCATCCAAATGGGAAATTCAGTCTTGACTCGCGACGCGGCGTGTTAAGGTGTTATCCTTCAAATTTCCTTCGTGTAAATCGGGCGATGAGATTCTCCATGATTTTTCGCCACACGAGCTATATACGCGACCGGGATCGTGCGGATATGTTAACGTGACATGGATACGTGTATATTTTTAAGGGATACTCGCGATCGTGATGTGCCCTTACGGACATATTAAATTATTGGCAAGTAGTGGATGCTCCGATTGTAGTTTTCGTGCATCAATGCCATTCCGGGTTGAAATTACAACTGAATGAAAATCTCTTTAAGAACTCATGCCACATGTCGAGAAACAGAATAACTTGAAACTTCTTAAACATACAGCCGTTTAAAGAAATAAAAGTGTAAATAAATCATTGACTATTAAAAACTACGCGTTCCTGGGACAGCTTCCACCGTGTCTTGAATACATGAATCATGCTCCCGGCTCATGAAATTCGAACGCGAGAATCTCCGGAAATCCTGAGCCGCTTCATTTACAGAATGCGTTTCAAATACGGATAATAATGACAGAGATGACAGGCAAAAACTAATTTATAATGTGTGTCCATTATTCAAAACTCGGTGTCAATCTATGCGCTGGGATGGTAACGTGCCGTTGTAGACATGCCGCGAATATTTGAGCACGAGACTTCCTTCGAGAAAATCGTTACGTAGCGCCGCGATACGTGAGTTGAAATTTCCTTGAAGAGAAATGATGGATGATATCTTAAAGATACAATAAAATAAAGCATCTCAAGATTTATGGATACTAAATGATATTGATGTCAATTTCGCGTCATCCCCTAATTACAACTGCAATTAAATGGGGGGAAGTTAAACTTTGTTATTGTTTTGTGTAAAATGAAAAGAGTTTATATAGTATTGTTAAAAAGATAAAAGGAAATTTTAAAGAGGCACAAAAAGAATTTATTTTCTTGCCGAATCTGATTGAAAATTTTATTTAATGTGATATTAAATTTAAGTGTAGCCAATTCTTAGTAAGTTATAATCGCTAAAGAAATGTTCTGAAGGTGTTGCGTGAGTGATATGTTTATTGTAGTTAGCGTTAATGCGTTATCAATTCTGGTCCCAGGTGTAGTGTTAAGTTTACATATCTGCATGTTTATCTGTGCACTGAAAGTAACCCGGGGAAGCTCGAATCGTTAATAATAAATGAGGAAGCAGTCAAGGAGCACAACATCCTCGTAGGCGAAAGAAAGTTCAAGCAAGGTTACTCAAAGTCTCTCATTAGTTCTGCTTGGCCAATTTAGATATTCCCTTTGAAGTACGTAATAATATTGCGTGTCTCGGCTATTCGCGAGAAATGCTGAAATTTCGCAAGTTTCTTTACCTTCCTCAAAGGTTCGTCACTTCGACAAGGTTAACAAGGGGCGTTATTAAAAACAATAATCGATTCGTTCAGAAGTGAATTGATCAAACTCCGTTTTTATTCTCGGGGAATGAGAAGAGTGAACCACAGAGAAGTATATCAAAAGAAAACCTTATAAAAATTCTTCCTTAGAAATATTTCGATTTGAAATTGAGTCTGATTGCCGTGTTGATTGCGTGTGAATTATTCGGGATAAATTCCAAGTGAGTTAAAGGCTTATAAGTGTGAAATTGTGTCATACGTTTTCGTCCTAAATCATGGCTATGGTGATATCGGGTCGCGCTAAGGCTGTTATTACAGCCTTAATCGCATTCTTTCTGCTCGGTGTAGTGTTAGTGACTGGTTCGACGAAGGGATGGTTCATCTCGCAACGCTATCACGGAGAACGTGTAGCTGCCAGGATACAGGTATGGCATTGACGCAGCCTTAATAATAAGGCAATATGTTGCATTGGAAGACTTATTTATGTCAATTATATATATATATTCTTAGGTTAACTTGTATTCCTATTAAGATGGTATGATAAAGGATTGTTAACTATTCAGGCGCTGTAAATAAGAAGTTGTATTGTCTTTTGGAAAAACCAGCGTTCTTTCATAATTTATGTATGAAACAATAAGCATTTCAGCTATGAACGTTTTTTTGGGTTTGGGTGCGAAAAAATATAAATTTTTCCTCAAACTGGTTTCAAAAAAATACCTTTCAAATCAGGTATTCTCTCGAACTATATTAGATGCATAACATTTTCTTTTAATGTGTGAAGACCTTTGCTGAATTTCTCTCTACTTTTAACTGATGAACTTTTAAGTGTATTTTCTCATATTTAATATTGGCAAATACTTTTCCAACATATGAGTCTGCATGTTCATTCAAAATGAATGTTCTTGATTCTGACAATTCTGAGTTTCTAGCAGTACTATAAGTGTAGTTTTTACTGCTTCAAGCGAAAACATGGTTAATTCTATTTTCAAATATCTTTCAGTGTCCTTGTCATTAATTTGTGATACTAAACATTTTAGTTTTGACCAGACTGTGACTTCGATCAAATGTTATATCATTGCGTTTTTAAAAGCGAGGTGCATCTTCAATGCTTGTAGGCCCATTTTAAATGAACGATATCACCGATAAACTATTGTTTTGGAAAGAAAAGATGTGAGATAATATTTTTGCAACCATTGCAATGATTGTTCAGAAGTTTTTCCCTTCCTTGGACCAAAATGCGATATTCTTGTTCTTCCTTTTTTTTTTTTGCAAAGATGAAAGTAGCGTCACTCTAACCATTGTAACCTGTAAATGAATGGGCTGGGTGCAATGCAAAATTAATAACATATAAACCTTTTGAAGTGATCTGCGGCCATTTTAGCTTCTTTTGGTTTCTTTACGTCATGAAGATTTCTCAATCTTAAAAGTAAAACCGTCTCTAAAAAGACTTTGAACCTTCTGCGTGAGATTCCAAAGCATGACTTGAGATGATGGAATTTTATTTGAGAAAAGTGCACGAATTCATTTATATGCATTTTTCGTGCACAATGTTTTAATACTATTTCATTGGTATATTTATATCAAAAATTTATATTTTCTGGTGTTATTTTCTAAGCTTTTGTTAAATGAATGATACAAATTAGGAGATCTTCTTTGCCATAATTATGTATATATATATATATGTATATAAAGGTTGATTCATTATGAGGTTTGATTTCCAATAGGCTTTTTTCGACAGATAACATGTGACTTATGTCAAACTGTAATGTAATGTTTATTCATATTGTTTGATAAACTATCATGGAAAGACACACCGCGACAAGGTATCCAAATTGTTCAGCTGTATTATGAAAGTCAACGTTCTGTGACAAATGTTTTTCGTGCTCTTAAGAGCAACATATAGTGCGCATTGTTGACCTACCGAAACCAATATAGCCAAAACTATCCGCAAATTTAAAACCCAGCATACATTCACGGATGATCCTCGACCGATTAGACCGCATTCAGTACGTTGTGAAGAGAATATAGCGGCTGTAGCTGAGAGTGTGGCTGAACACCATGACGGATCGAACGTGTCTTCTAAAATTTGACCCTCAGGATGGACCATTTAAGGCGTAGTTGCGGTCAACAACAAGAGAATGTCATAGTGTTCTTTTGACTCACATTAAATTTTTTAGTATAGAATTCAACTTTACGTCTTTTTTTAGATTTAAAACCAAACATCATAATGAAGCACATTATATATATATATATATATATATATATATATATATATATATATATATATATATATATATATACAAATGGTTATGTATACGTACCAATTAAAATTTTAACAAACTGAAAAAGTATTAAAGAGCGGCAGTGCTTCAGCGAATCGAAGTTTTGAATTTTGATTATGAAGAGCGACATTGGTAGAATATGTTTAGATGCAGCCAATATGTAAATATTCTAGCGAAAAATTAAAGGGCTGAGTTTGAGGAAAAGAAATTTAACAGGTAGTTTTACATATTCAATTGTATCAACAAATCTTTTCTTAGGGGAAATGATGTAATATCAAGTTTGAATGTAGAATCCAAGTGCTGTGCAGTTTTATCCTGCTTCCTGGATTCACATTCTTGCATTGAGAGTTTAAAGGAACTTCTACCTAAATGCAATGAGTATAACCTTTAATTTTAAACATATGAGTAATAACAATATCAAACTTCGAATAAGACTAAAATGAGTAAATGATGCGTAAAGTTAGCATTTAAACGCTATTATTTTGTTTTCTCCGACAAATATATATTTCGAGAGTAAGTGTCTCCCTTCTTCAGTGTCAATTATTTTCAGAGATTACAAGGCCTTTTTGAGGATATTTATACTAACCTGACCTTCTAATTACTTAAGGTCTAATTGCTTCATTTCTAATTACTTAAGGTCTAATTGCTATTGGGTGTTATTACCTTTATATCTTAATATTATTCCTACTCAACTATTTAGTCTTTTTTTTATTATTTTATTATAGCTTAAGGTCTAATTATTATTATTTATTACATGAGTAATTTTAATTATTATTAGTACAATAGAAAACAATCTAACGTTATTTCACCATATCCAGGAGCCTAGAGTATCCATTTCCTAGGTCATCGTTGAGTATCGTTTCGGTTGGCTGCCTCATGATCCACAATGATTCGTACACGTCCAGTTTTCGCTTATTTCTGACTTCCTTCACTACCATTAGGTCGTCCCATTTTATTTTATGTCCTTCTTAAATGTGTTTCGCTACTGAAGATTTAATGTTGCTCGTGGTTTCTCGCTTCATCGCCAATTGTGACTCCTTAGTATGTTCCTTGAATCTTATTTTAACCGTTTGTTTTGTTTGTCCAATATATGCTTTATCACAGTGTTTGCATTCAATTTTGTATACACCGCACTTCTCATCTTTCTTCCTGCTATCCTTTGCATTTGTAAGCCTACTTTTAAGTTAAAACTGGACGCTGCCTGAAATTAGTTGGATGTTAGCTTGCTTGAGTAATCTTCTTAAGTCTCCGGTTAGTTCTGAGTTCACGACCGCTGGTCTTTGTTGTTGCCTTCTATTTTGCGTGTAGAGCGTAGTAAAGCTATCTCGTGCTCTCCTTTGCTCAATTTTCTTCATAATACCTGAGATTATCCCTGCTTCATATCCGTTTTTCTTCGCTGTATCTACGATATAACTTATGTCCTTCATCCGGTTGTCCATACTCAGTGGTATGTATCCACGCTCGGAAAGATACCATTTTTTGTGAGTATGCATGATTTGATGTTCTTGGTATGGTCCTTGGAGTGCTTGTGTTTTTTCCGTAGATGTCCAATTCTAATTTTCCGCTAACCCTCATAATTTTCAAATCGACGAAAGGTAGTTCGTTGTTCGTTTCCTCCCCTTTTGTAAAATTGATGTTTTTGTGGATGTTATTTAATTTTGGCAGCAATTCATTTAGATCTTTTTCATTTACTGTGGCGAAAATATCGTCTACATTATTTCTTCAATCAAAGACATTAAAATCTCGCTTAAAAACGGTGACAGGGGATTACCCATCGGTGCTCCAGACTTGTGCTTGTAGAACTTTCCTCTGAAATTGAAATAATTTTCCGACATGCACAGTGCTGTCAGCTTTATGATTTTTCGTGCTTTTCTTTTTCCTTCCACTGTTGAGTCTTTTGAAAAAGTTGATCTTCCAAGAGCGCGAGAGCTTGTTTCAGTGGTACGCTTGGGAACAGAGCCTCGACGTCAAAGAACACCATTTTATCCTCACTTTGTAAACGATTGTACTTCATAAGCTTTTTAATTAATTCATCTCGGTTTTTGACGGAGTATTTGTTGCTCGAAATCCCCATACTCGTATGGTCAAATTCCTGCACTAGCCACTTTGCTAATTTAGATGTTGGAGCATTTGTTGGTGTTATGGTTTTTTTCATCTCCGTTTCCTTCTTGTGGATCTTTGGTTGGCATTTAATTCTTGAAAGTACGGAGTTGCTCACTCTCATGTTTGTCTTTTCACCCAATATGTCCTTACACTGCTTTAAGCCTCTTTCTACCCGTTTGATACTTTCAGGAAGTGGAACTTTCCTCAATTCAAAATATTCGCAGTCATTTAATTTTTCTAACACGAGGTTGTCATACTTTTCTTTTTCCATTATAACTACTTTGTTTCCTTTGTCGGCTTGAAAATAAAAGACTGGTTTTTGGTTTAGCTGTTTGATTGTCTCCATTTCCCGCTTGTTGCCTTTTCTCGTGACCTTTGATTTCTTCTTTAACAAGATGGTCGTTCTTTCCCTAAAAACTCCTGCTTATCTCTTGGTAGAAACTTTATTTCTGCTTCCATGTCGATCACAATTTCTCCTTTTGGTATCGCATTGCTATTCTCCGCATAATTGAGCCCCATATTTAGTAGTCTCAATTGCTCCTCCGTGAAGACTTCCGATGACATGTTCAAATATCGATCCAAATTGATGTTTTGCATCCTAGAGTACGTCATATTTTAGTTTTGATTCAGGACGAAAAATATTTGACATCTTATAGATAACATACTTTAGGCAAAAATGGAAAAGTAATTCTAACATTCACTGCAGTGTCTTCTAGTTCCCACCGAAGTCCTGTTTGTGGCCAAGAATGCTTGATTTCTGTGAACTTCAGAGAATCGATATCTCAACGTAGCCGCAATCAGATCACAGAACAAGTTATAAAGAGTAATGAAAAATGACTTCCCTCGCAAAGTCGTCAGAATTAAGTCATAATTTAGTCAAAGTTACAAAAACTATAGGGAGAGGTCGTTGACCAGTTTTTTTTCAAAATGCTTTGAAAACGGTGCATCGTAGAAAAAAATAACTGTGATCGAAATTGAAGTTAGTAAAAATTTCTATTAGATAGTATATTTACTATACATAAACCCTTTTGTATTCGTTTTCAACTACTCTTATATGAGCCCACGATAAAGGGAAACTTTTAGAGCTCAAAAAAATATTTCTTCAGTTTTCACCAAATATTTTGAAAAAGAACGACTAAAATTGAAGGTAATTGGAACCTCTGTTAGATACTGTTTTTATATTGACTGGTTTCTATTGGGTCTCAAATATATGAGCTCTCAAAATGAGGAATCCTTTGGAGCTCAATAAGACCTGTTTAGTTTTTGCCATATATCATGAAAGTGGAGCATTACGCTGCAAAATTTGTTAAGGTTAAAATAAAGCACACAAAATTCCCTTTGAAACAGTGTATAATATATAATATAAACTTATGTGCCTTCTCTCAAAGGCTCAACCAATGGAAACGCAAAGTGTGTGAGATGCTGCTTGGAAGTCATTTCAAGTTATTTGTACCTATTTTGAAAGCAGTTCTCTATTCCAAAAAACATTTCTTCGTATGCTTGCCAAAATAAAAATGTAATTCAATTTCATTCAAACAATATTTGATATCCTACGTTTTATTGCCTCCGAGATCTGAGTCCAACAATTATGCTAAAGCTTAGAAATAAAGCCCAAAATATTGATTTCTGAAGTTTTGTCCCAAGGAAGTGGGAGAATCTCATAATATATTACTAAACTTTACTTAAAAGTTCTTTTCTTCTACATTCTTGAAACATTTGACACATAAATTAAGTCATGACTTAACTTAAATTCTTGAAAATAACCGTTAGGTTATCCACCACTAAAAGACGACGACTGAAAAGTTCACATTTATGTGATGCTCGGAAAGATGGCTTTAAGGCATGTCTCAGCTTTAACTAAATGACGATTTATTGTAATTTATTCAACATATCTGACGTCCTTTGGTTCAGTGTGCTGCCTGGGATAATATTTAATTTAGTAAGCAGGTCAAAAGTTATGACTTCTACGAGGCTTTGGTATAGTTATTAGTTCTGGTTTTCGAAAATATGAAAGGAGGATCCCCCATATATGAAGCTGCCCAATAAACATATTTTTTATAAAAATTCTGAAGAACAGGCATTAGAAATGCGATAATAAACACCAGGATCACAAGGGAGCTAACATATTCGTATATAAAAGCAATGCGTCTTCCCCCGCGAGTTGGCTTCTTTGAGTCAAAAAATCCACAATATACACTAGTCAACAAAAAACAACTTTTGCATGTAACATGAAAACTTTTGTGTGGTTATGTTTAAGACAAGGATAAAGATACTAGAAATAAAATTAAAGTGCTTTAAATACGAATAGTTTCTTTGCAATACCATTTTATAACATTTTAGAAATTTTGAATTTTTATCAACAACAATAAGTTATTTCGATCTATTGCAACATTAATATGAACTTACTTTTATGATTTTCGTCTGTAATTTGCTTCAGGAATGTCTCGTTTTAATGTACAACAGTAATCCGCTTACATATATGGGCTCCACTTGCCCTGACATTGTTTTTCTATGGTAAAAATGTCTTGATGGATGTTCATCGCTGACGGCGCCCATATTTTTAGGAAAGAAGTCTTAATGTGAATGAAGAACCTGTATTTTCAACGACTTATTACGCCAAAACCCTTATAAGTAAATAAAAGCTTATAGTCACTTGATCGATGATTTCCTAGAAAATTGGAAGTTACTTTCATGAAAGATTCCCAAGCGGATTTTCCTTAATTACTAAGCTTTTCTTTAAATATATCATCTTTTATCAATTGCCTGATTTGAGGGCCAACAAATATGCCCTCTTTAATTTTTGCTTCACTCATATTAGGAAATTTTTCTTTCAAATATAAAAAGGCGTCACCACTCCTGTTCATAGCTTTCACGATGTTCTTCGTAAGCCCAAGCTTTATGTGTAAAGGTGGTAAAAATACATTCTCAGGCTGCACCAATGGAGCGTTTTTAATGTTTTTTTTGTCCTGGAGTAAAAAATTGCCTTTTCGGCAAGTCTTGCTTAACTTTATGATTTATTCTTTCTCTGCTATCCCACTCACAAATAAAACAACAGTATTTTGTATACCCCAGTTGTAATCCTAAAATTAGGGCAATCCCCTTCAAATCTGCACAAACTTTCCAGTTGAGTTCGTTATATTGAATTTTTTTCAAGATAAATTTAATACTTTTATAAGACTGTTTCATGTTAGAACCCTCACCTAATGGTACAGAGGGAAGTTTATTGCCGATATGTAAAAGAACAGTCTTTAAACTTACTTTTGAGCAGTCAATAAATAAACGCCACTCTTCTACTTTATATTCTTTACCCAAGACAATCATTACGCCATAGACATTATTACAAAATACAAGCTGATCATATTGTGAAAAAAAACCTTTTAGCTTTTCATCTCGATTACGAAAGTAACATACTTTTGTTTTAGGTTGTAATAAATTTCATTCCTTTAATCGAGAGCCCAAAACTTCTGCCTGTTGTTTGGACAAATTTTAGTCAAGTACCAAATCATTGAAATCTCCTTGTGATAGAAGATGTGGCTCATTAGATGATGATGAGGAAGCCTCTTGAAAGTCAGGATCCAATGTCTCCTTTCCGATTTCTAGCGTAACGGCCAGATTGCTAGTTTGAGGTGGTTCTGGTACCGGCAAATCTTCACCATGAGGGACCGGTCTTTAAGTTGATGGCAGGTTAGGGTACTTAATTTTACTTTTTATTTAAATTGTAATACCTTTTGTATCAGTCAGACAAAAATAATGCAAAAGGCATTGATCGAAATCTTTTCACCCATCCAGTGAGAAGACCCACACATGTAACACAACAGATGTGTGGAATCCACGCTTTGCCTTGTTGTCCGATGACAAAGCCAAAATACTGTTCATGTAACTTAGTTACTAATAATGTCAAATTCCTTCGTTGAGTTTTGAAAGTGGTGTCCCCACAAATGTAACAAAACTTATCAGGATCATTTTTACACGTAACAAAACTTATCAGGATCATTTTTACACTTTCTTGACATTATTTATGAATCACTTAACTCTAAACAGAACAAATCACTACGCTCTTCAAATAAACAAATTTTCAGAACGCGAAAGTGAAACAAAAACGGTTAGTTTTTAATGTTGTGGGTAGTTGCTGTAACACAAAAACTAGACATGATCGTATCAAAATAAATATGGTAATAAAATGTGGGTAGGCAGGTAATTTAAAATTAGCAAGCACCATTCTTGTTACAAAATGTTGTTGACCAGTGATATCGTTAAAGTAAGCGTTAATAAGTACAAAAACAAACATAGCTCAAAAGTTGAACCTACAGAGTTAGTTAATAATATTAAATATAAAAGCTTAGCCTTATGCAACAAAGTTAGAGCTGTAATACTCGAGGTAAGGATGTTTCCAAGTTAGATTTATAGGAAAATTACACAAATGGTGTTTTATGGTGGGAACATTAGCAGCCAGATCAGCAAAACGTAAACAAAATGACAGCAAATTTCAAATTATAATAAGCACATCCAATTTCTGATTTTTTGAAAGTTAATGCATCAAATGAAATAATGCATGAAACACTTTATCTAATTTTTCGACAAAGTAATTCTTAATGATCTTGAACGTTCTTGAATCAGAACCAAATTTATTAATTTTTAGGGTTTTGTACTAAAATACAAAACCCTATTGCAATCACGACCTGTGTCCGTCTGTCCGTCCGTCCGTCCGTCCGTCCGTCTGTATGTCACAGCACTTTTTCTCCGAAACTATAGAGGCTACAGCCATGAAACTTTGTGAAAAGGTCAAAAGTGGTGACCTCTTGAAAGTTCAAGGGTGAAAAAAATTTTCAAAGGGGTTTAAGGGGGTCTCCCCGTATAGGGAGGTGACCCCTAAAAAAAAATTTTCACCATTGGTAGTCGAGTAGGGTATCATTAGAAAGGTCTCAATGAGATCTTTTCAAAACAAGTCTTAAAATTGCCTTCTGAATACCGAGGGGGGCAGGGGAAGGGGAGATGTACGAACTTTTCGCGTACCCCCCCTCGCGATTGGAAACCTTCCATCTGAAAAATCTGAAAAAAATCATGAATGTAGGCCTTCATGAGTACGACAACAACAAATACATGAGAAGTCGAAATTCACTCAACTTTGTTAGTAATAGTACGATTTATCGATTTTATGTTTTCTTGAATAAAATCCAAACGGTACTCTTAGATTCAATAAAATTTAGCAAACAGATGACTTTCCATAAGGTTGATCTTTTCTGAAAGTTTCATAAAGATTGAATAGGATTTAATGAAGTTATAGCGATTTGAATTTTCCTGTATTACTATGGAACAATATGCCCTGTATTACTATGGAAACATATGGCTATGGAGCCATTTGCATGAAAATTTCAGGAATGATAGGTGTCATGAAAATGAGTACATACAATTGAAACAAGTCAAAGAGGCAGGAGAGAGCTCCTAGCAAAAGGGCTTTGTAACAATTCTAGGATTCGAAAAAACAGGCCATGAATCGATGATTACAGTACAGAGGAGTGGGCCCTGAAAAAATTTCATGAAAGGTAGCCGATATGAATATCAACTGAAAGTTCCCTATTAGAGCTTTTCAAAACAGTTCTTAAACTGACAGTTTTTGCTTCAGTGGGGCAAGGGGGGTGGAAATACATGAAAAATGTGGCTCTTAAAAAATCTGGAAAAATTATCAAGGGAGACATCTATGGGTATAAGTAAAACAAATACCTCAGAAGTCACAATTCTTTCATCTTTGTTAATAATAGTATGATCCTCGAATTTCACATTTTCTCCAATAAAATCGTCTTTGACATGTTTCTTGATTTTATTCGTTGCTGGTTACTGCATTTTGTAAGTTGAGTACAAAACCCTTCTGACATGAGCGTAGGTCTGCCTACCCAACTTGTTTGTTTTAAATAATGCTGGGTGGTAAAAAGTCGCGACCATGGTAAGAATCATTTTGTGTTTTGTGTGTAAATTCAGCGTTTTTTTGAATGCAATAGGTCTTTTCTAAATCATTAAATTGTATCTTCCTGTACAAATTTTATGCATATTGGCCAGCAAAATTAAGGTGATGATGGCATGTCATTTTGCTAAGTCATTTTCCCCCTAAATAAACTGCAATGGAACCATGAACGTTTGAAAAATTTTCCCGTCTGAATCGGTGTAGTTTTCGAGTTTGATTTTAAACTTCACTTGAAGAAACCTATCACCGCCCCACTAGACATCAACATCATTAAAATTTTTCTTCGCCGATTAGATTATTGTTAGACCCTCTACTAAATGCATTATAGATCTTTTAGCCATAATATCCATCAGTGCCTGCAATTCAATCTCAGCAAATATTACGGCTACTCTGTATGCTGCTTCAAGAGAGCAAGTCTGCTTTTTTATCGCATTTCACCGCAGAATAACATAAGTAATGGCTTTTGTTTGTTTTTTGTGCAATACTATATTGTTTTCTGGTAGAGTTTGCATCGGCTATCATCAATAATGTTTGTACAATAGGTTGTTGATATTTTTGAACTTGATTGCTTATCATATATGCTTTCGTCATTTGCTTTCCTGTATACCTTGGCTCTTTTCAAAGTCTTTTGGAAGTATTTCAAGAGCATAAATGCATCAGATTTACCAGATTCTCGCATTTTCATTTCTGTTGCATATGTTAATTTGGCCAATTTGCTTGAGCTACGAAATTCTTTTGTTTTTCGCTGCTTCATTCTCTCACTTAATTTCATATTTAATTTTGGTAGGTGGACGAGGCAGTACCTTTCATCATACCAGAAATAGCAGGTAACCATATGTGCCGTCGAGCTAAACTTTATTGATCTTTTCAAACAGCACTTTTGCATTATGCACTGCAGGCAGGGCGACCAGATGGAAAAGTTCGGACGGAGGTTAATTTGCTGAGAAAAGGAGGACATTTGATGAAGAAGGAGAACAAAATAAAAAATGTGCCTAAATATGTTTTAAATCATTTTCAAATATGTTTGTTTCATTTTATTAGTAATTTCAATATTTTAGTCATACAGAGATTGTATTTTAAAAATGTTAAGTTAGTGTATTTCTTAGCAGAGGAAATCTTTTCCAATAAATGTTTTTTTTTAGAAAATCATAAAATTGCTCACATGACATTCCCTTAAAATTGTACTCTGCGAGAACAGTTCCTCTCACTGGTTCCACAGTTAGCCTAGCTCTTTCATCGCACCACTGAACATTAATTTAAAAAAATACTCTCTCAAGATTACTGCTCGATCCAGAAAGACAGAAGAAAAATTCACAAATTTTTAAAAGCTCCGTGAATTGCTCGGTGTGGCTCTGCTGAACAAATTTAATCCATTTTTGATGTCTTACTAGCTGCTTGAACTCAGAATTTGTCAGGAAGCTTTTCAAAGCTTGAAATTGATCGAATAAAATATTATCGTCAAATTCCAAGCCACGTTTTCGGATAAAGGAAACACTGGGAAAAATATCATCAGATGTCAATTCCAAAGTACGCTCATTTAGGTCCATCCATTCAAAACATTGGAATTCGGCTAAAGGAAGAGTCCATTTCTTGATATAATCTACACAAGAAGAGTAGAGTAGCAAGGCCTTGTTCAGAAAGTATTCGCATCGTTCTGTAAATCCTCTAATCTTCAGGGCCTGCAATAAACTTTTAACTTTAAGATATGCCTCAGAAAGTTTGTTGTCAATGAAATCAACTTTCTTTTAAGGAGCCTTTTTTTGTTCAAGAAAATATGACTTCAATGCCGGATACAATTTGAGAATTCTTTCGATGGCAGGAAATAAACTTAGCCAGCGAGTCTTGCAATGCCTTAAAAGCTGCTGATGTTGGATTTCAGCAGCATCAGAAAATTCCTTCAACGCTTCTATTCTCACCGCATAAATTGAAAAATAATTGTATATTTTCATTACTATTGAATCTATATCCACGCTTAATTGACCACAGCCATAATGAAGAGAATTGTGAAGAATATGTGATGGACATCCGAGACCAACAAATTCTATACACAAGCCATTTCATTTTAATAAAGTGAATATATTTGATCCTGGATATCTGTTGATTCCTCCAAATATAACGTTAGTATTGTCACGACTAAATGCCACACATTTTGAGAGGAGGCCGTATTTTTTTCAAAGTATCTATAATATACGAAAATATCATCTCAGCTTTCTCATTTGGAGTACATTGCAGGTCTAGTATCTTCCGCTTTCCAATCAAAATATTGAATTGGAAAGAGCTTTATATTGTTACGACTACTGCCACCTGTCGATAAGCTGCAACATGAAATAACCTTCATGGCTTCCACTACATTGGTTATCGAATGGTGTGCGAGAAATCCTCTTATCATTGCCCCTGTTTTCGTGCGAGCACTAGTAATTTTTTTCGCAATATACGAATCATTGAATATAATCCTGTACAGGGAAGATGAGCAGTCCATTGATCTAAAACATATGTGATGATTTATCATATGGAAAGCCATAGTTCTGCCCTTGTATTTTCATTTATCTTCAATACTGGCTTCACAAAAAATTTTTCATGTTCAAACAACCTGCTAAAATTTGACGATTTCTGTTGTGTTTTTCCGTTTCCAAATGCTGTACAAAACTTAATTGTCTTTTGTTCTTTTACGGATATGTAAAAGTTACATATGTCACATTTTGCCAGAAAATCATTCCGGCCTTTTGAAAAATTACTGATTCTGGGTTCTTCCTGTTGGTCACCGAATGTACACTTTCTTTTTTCACCCACTTAAAAAAATTCAACACTTATATTCAACTGCTTAGTTATTAATTTACTGTTTTTAATTCAGGGTACTTATTTTGAAAAATATATCATAATCTGTAAATTCTCAGAATTTCGGGCAAGTTAACTTACACGATTTTCCCAAAATTCTGAAATGTTACGTATTATGTATGCTATTAACCACTCACAATTAATGAAACACGCTTTAGCCAAATTAGTAACCACCGATATCTCGTATCAATTATGGCACATATGTATTCTTTTTAATGATACTATGTTATATGCTATATAACAGAGCTAGTCAACTTTGAACTGCTAAGGAGGCATTGTTTACATTACATTTTGTAACCATTTGGAAAGTGGTGCTCCTTTGCGACGGGGTTTTTACTTTTTAGTACTTTGCAATATACTCGTAATTCTCAAATTAAATGATGTGCTGCAGTTTGAATTGATTGATTTGAAGTTTGAATTACATTAATTTTCGATGAAAATGTTTTAGTTTTAGTTCAATATTTTCAAACGTACTAACTCATTCATTATTGGGCAGATAGATGGACAAGCAATGCGTGATATTAGTAGCTTTTCAAAAAATCCCTTTGATTGAAAAAAATTGAATGGGAATTGAATAAACAAATGCAACAAGAGTGGTGCCGCTTTAACATTTGAGTGCTTATGTGAAAACATTGAGAACAATTTTCCGTTGTCCAGGTTGGTTAGGCTGCACTGAAAACTAGATGCAAAAACGTATGCAATTTCTCGCTTGCTTGTACTCATGAGAGCTTTGTTATGAGAAATCCTTCAAGTTTCCAGGCGCTCTTTGGAGTCAATAGAGCTGTGGTTTATCTGCTCTTGCCTATATTGATATTAACAGTTTATGGTTGCCAGAATACTACCTATCTATACTCACTTGTACTCGCTGCAAATGCAAATATGTTTAACGTGAGTGATATGAGAACAAAATATATACTAAGTTTAATTTATTACAATATTCTGAGTATTCTAAAATACGCTACAAAGAAATTATAGGTGGAACGCAATAGACAGTAGTTAGTGGACTATTTAAACTTAATTTTGAATGAGGATTAGAATCCTTTTAAAACTTTCCGGGCCTTCGCTTAGAGATAGCTAGAGTATCTCATTATATCAATCGAATGTAATGGTACTCGAGAAGGTGACATCGTCAAGACCACACTTTGGCCGTATGTCCGTCCACCCAGTTGTGATACATTCTGACTTTAAACCAGTACATAGCATAACTGAATGGGATCATTCGAAACAAATCTTGTTGTCACCAACAGGATTCAAACCAGGGACCATCAGTTTAAGCAGCGAGTACTCTGACTATTATACTACACGGACTACGAAAAATTATGATCGCTTTATCGTTTCATTAAATTTTGTAATTTCTAGCTAATGATTTTGTTTATTAATAACTAAAAATGAATCAAATGAAGAAAGGTGCGACGGCTTTTTAAGATAAACAAATTTTGTAAATCATGTTATTTTTTGGCCCATTTAGAACCCATTTAATTGAATTATGAATTGAATTGACAAATAAATATCAAGCGCCAGTTATTTGGTCGGTTGATGTTATAGCAAAGCGTTAGTGGTTTCGTTCAAGAGGTGGAACTATAAAATTTTGTCCCGACACAGTTGAGTCGCCATCATTAGTCAGAACAGTTAAGAGTGTTCATTTGCCGTTGAGGCCTACTTTTTGAGCAAATTTTCTGGGATCCCAACCTAGCGCACCTTTCGGAATAACTTAAATTTACCCCGTTGGCCGCTGTCCTGGACCGGCAATCAATTGCTTTGTAGGTCACTGGGCGTGAATAAACTGTAAGTGGGACATAATGAAGAACTGTAAATCTCGTATCTATGTGAACCGTCCAAGGACCCTACAAAATTTGAAGACCAGCATCTAAGAAGGAATTGTCAACATAACGCCTGTTATGCTGGCAAGAGTCATGACAAATGCTAAAAGTCGAATTACTAAGCGTATCAAGAACGGGAGACATTATTATCTTGATTTAATTTTCAAAGCTATTTAAAACAAAACTTTAGGTTTGCTTATAAAACACAAATAGAAATTTTCTGATTTATACGAAGGGTTTTATTAAGTTTTGAAAATAATAAGTTATGCCACCACAACCTGTGTATACCTACCTCCATAGGATCCATCGCAAAAATGACTTTCCGAAAAATCTCAACTGATAACTTACACCATAACTTTTATCCACTTGAGTATCGTGCACGAATACAAGTAACAAACCGTAAATTCGGAGTATGTAGCGCATGCGGGTGTAAACTGTTTTGTATGAGTTTTTCATTTTTCTTTCTAATAATATGGGTTACTGCTTTCATTATTACTTTACTAAATTGGGGTTTTGGAAAGCTTTTCTGTTATTACAACCCTCTGCGCATTATTCGAAGTAAACTTTAATAGTACGTGCTTTTACTGTAATTAAAAATTTCCAATCATCTGTAGTTTGCTGTTTTTTGCTTGATTATAATTAAATTTTCAGGATACCTGCACCTGCTACTATAGCACCTAGATGTGAGTTTTTGAAAAACAGGGTTATCCATTTCGTAGTTGGGAAAGTATAACCCTGCCATTTGACATCCGCCAAAACTAAATGTCATCCAAAGCATGTTTTTTTTTTCAGCTAAAGGTTTGCCATTTAGAAATATGGATCGTTTAACAGTCGAAGAATGCGGTAAAATTATTAAATTTTATTATAAAGATGGTGATTCTGCTGTATCAACATTAGGGCTTTACGAGCCAATTCCGGTCAATATAGTCGACCCACACAGCAAACAATTTCGAACACATCGAGAAAATTTGAAGAGATTGGATCGATTATTGATATTGGCAAGGCATGTGTATCATCGCAACATTCGTTCTGCTGAAAATGTCGCTGTCGTTGCTCAAAGAGTGGAGGAAGACCCGAATTTGTCGATTCCTCGACGTGACAACATTTGGGCTTGTCTTACGGTTCATTGTGGCGGATTTCGCATTTGGATTTGCATCTCCATCCATACAAAATCCAACTAACTCAAGAACTTAAGCCTCAAGACCATACACAACGTAGAATATATGCGAACTGGGTGATTGAACAACAAGTCATTGATAACGATTTTTCGAACAAAATTTTCTTTAGTACTGAGGCTCAGTTTTCGCTCAGTGGTTACGTAAATAAACAGAATTGCCGCATATGGGGCTCTCCAAATCCTCAGGTGATTGCAGAAAGGCTTTTGCATCCGGAAAAAGTGACCGTTTGGTGTGCATTATGATCTGGTGGTGTTATTGGCCCGTATTTTTTTGAAAACGATCAAGGAAGAGTCGTTACAGTCAATTCTGACCGCTATGGACGGACGTTAACTGATTATTTCGGAGAGAAATTGAAGATTATGATCTGGAAAACATGTGGTTTCAACAGGATAGAGCCACAAGCCACACAACACAGGCTAATCGAGCACTTTTGCAAGAGAAATTTCCCGGACGCGTCATTTCGAGATTGAGTGATGTCAATTGGCCCACAAGAACCTGCGACCAAACACCTTTGGATTTCTTTTTATGGGGCTATGCAAAAGATTGTGTTCACGCAAATAATCCTCAAAATCTTGAGCAATTGAAAACCAATATTCGTGAGGTTATGGCCGAGATATTGCCGGAAATGTGCCGAAAAGTCATTGAAAATTACCGCAGAAGGATTGAGGCCTGTAAGGGGTCCTGTGGAGAACATTTAAATGATGTATTTTACGAATAATGACAAGGTTCAATCTTTATACTGAATAAAAAATGTTGTTTCCATCTGAATATTTTATGTGTTTTCTTTAGCTTTACTTTCCCAAGCGTAAAATGGATAACTCTATATTTAAAGTCTCCGTTTTGATATTGTTGGAAAAAATATCAAATACTAATTTTGTGCTATTATTTACAAAGTTGATTGAATTTCAATTTTTTACGTATATGTTAGAGTTGGACTCATAAAGACCCACTTTTATGATCTTTTTTCTTCAGATTTTTCACTCATTTTGACTCCCCTTCACCTTTATTATTTTGCTGAAGCCTCGATACTTGGTCTAGTTCTAGTCAATATCTTTCATTTGATATCCATATCGACTACCTTTTGCAGAAAATAATTTGTAGAGAACTTGAAAATTTTCTTCTTTGAACGTTTCAAAGATTGACGTTTGGCTGTTCTCAACATTGTAAATACCGCTTGAAAAACACTGTTTGGACGACATCAAAAAGATCTAAACTAATATGACGAAAGTGTTGGAGGTCATTTCATGATTTGAAAAAATTGACGAGAGATTGTATTTCATCAAACCGGGACAATTTTGAAAAATGCCATGAGCCGGATGGGAAAATATAACATCAGCGCCATGATATGAACCTATGCTGGATATTTTTCCAACGGACCTCGCACAGATAACAGAATTCGGTGTGCTCCATGTTAAAGTGTACTTAAGTACAATCTGCAAACCAGCAGCTCCGCATTTTAGATTTCATATGCCTGGTGTTTATGGGAAAAATATACCTTTAGCCCAGTCATATTAGGGCTTTCACCTCGGAATGAAAGATAATAAGCTGCAAATTGGTATGAACCTTTGTTTTGTCATTCTAAATGTTGTCTCAAAAGTCACAATCGTTATCGTGTTCCCGTCTCAAGATATTCAAGGTCAAAGGTCACAAAAATCGGTTTTTCGCGAATATCTGGCTTCCTATCGGTTAAATGAGACTTGCATTTATTATAAAAGTTGTAGGCTATAAAATTCCCTACAACTTTTGTTGAAACTTTTTTTTCATACGACCAACCGTTTTGAAGGTAGAGCGCGAAGAGTGCACATCGTACAGTCATATACGGCCTAATGCAAGGTCAAGCGTGAGTTATGGTTATCAGTACGTTATAAAGTCAATTATTTACTTGGAAATTATAATTATTAAACAATGCCTATTATTTATGTACTAACTATTAATTATTTATATTTAATTAAAGTAAGTAACTTGATTATTTATATATAATTATTCATATTTAACTATTTAAGAATATCGGGATCATATGTATTTTCTTCATCGGGATTACTTGGATACAGTGAAGCGTTGAGGCAAGCTTGTCCGTTGCACTGGCCGCAAGCTAAAGAACATTGTAGCCCTGATTTTCTGCATCCACAGCGGGAACCACAACCATTTTTGCAATTGCAAAATATTACGTCAACACTTCCACCAACAAGTGTAGCAGCTCATCAACACATAAAACGTGTCTACTACCAGATTCAAACGTGGTTAGGGAAGGACTTAGAACCTAAAGAATGGGGCTGGATGCTTGAAAATGAAATCCTGGAGCCCATACGAACGTTATTACCTCCAGCACCAGCCGAACTACTAAACGTAATAATATTTTGCAATTGCAAAAATGGTTGTGGTTCCCGCTGTGGATGCAGAAAATCAGGGCTACAATGTTCTTTAGCTTGCGGCCAGTGCAACGGACAAGCTTGCCTCAACGCTTCACTGTATCCAAGTAATCCCGATGAAGAAAATACATATGATCCCGATATTCTTAAATAGTTAAATATGAATAATTATATATAAATAATCAAGTTACTTACTTTAATTAAATATAAATAATTAATAGTTAGTACATAAATAATAGGCATTGTTTAATAATTATAATTTCCAAGTAAATAATTGACTTTATAACGTACTGATAACCATAACTCACGCTTGACCTTGCATTAGGCCGTATATGACTGTACGATGTGCACTCTTCGCGCTCTACCTTCAAAACGGTTGGTCGTATGAAAAAAAAGTTTAAACAAAAGTTGTAGGGAATTTTATAGCCTACAACTTTTATAATAAATGCAAATCTCATTTAACCGATAGGAAGCCAGATATTCGCGAAAAACCGATTTTTGTGACCTTTGACCTTGAATATCTTGAGACGGGAACACGATAACGATTGTGACTTTTGAGACAACATTTAGAATGACAAAACAAAGGTTCATACCAATTTGCAGCTTATTATCTTTCATTCCGAGGTTGACCCCTTATTTTTACCTAATATGACTGGGCTACTTCTCAAGTATCGATGTGATCTCTCTTAGTTCAGTGTCGAGTGTGCAAGGTCAAATTGCTTTCAAAAATGATTGATGCTGGTCCCATGTCCTTACTATAAGCGTGATAAAATAAGATAGTTTGAATTCGCACTAATTTTAAGACGCTTAAACTCAATCATCTTTAAAGTTCATAAGCCAACATATTTAGTTTTAAATATTGAACCGTTTATCAACATTTTTGCTATAATTGCATAAGTCTCGTCTTGTTGAAAGTTATTTACCTCAACTCTAGATTGATAAATGCAAATGATTACTAAGCTCAAATGGAAAATTTTAATATTTCATCCTATACTAACTTGGGCACAGAAACAAGTACGAATCAAATTCATTCATCCCTATTTTTTGTATATCCATTGCATGTTCATAATCATTACAGTTCAAGTATCAACGTATATTCTCTTCGTAAGTATGGAATATAAGGAGATTTAAAGACTGGTATCAGAACAATCTTCAGGTTCTATAGCTTTTAATATGGCATTTTGCCTGCTTTTCTGCTATTAAGCCCTGAGAACAGCAAATACTCTCTATAAGAGTATTAATAAACTCTGATAAGGACATCGTTGTTCCGTTATCATCGGCATTATCGTGATGATTATCATTTTCATTGACATTATGAAAATGGTACAGGGGAATGAGAGATTTTATTACGATTTTTATTTTTTGCAAGGTAAGTTTGAAAGAGAAAACGAAGCTCTTAGATTATGTTCTTATCGAACGCATCTTGTTCGATGTATTGCAAATTTAGCAATCATCTTTCTCTGATCAAAAGTTTTATTACAGAAAGCTTGCACAGCTTACGAACTTGTCTAAATTTGTTCTACAAGTAGTCCATAAATATGTTGAGTTATTATCTATTTTCTTTTGATGTGTAAATATGCAGCTGCAAGAAAACAAACTGAAAGTTCACCAGAATAACATTAAAATTTATGAACACAGACCACCAGCAATTTTCTTTGGCAAACTATTTCCGCTTTCAAAATATCCAAACGTTTTCATGCATTTCCCTGAACCATCTCCTTTCCCCATGCTTATAAATAGAAATCATTACGGCTGATTTTCACTTCGACTACTTTGGGTTGATAATGCATAAAAAAGAAATTCTTGCGTGATCCAAACAAAAAAAGATTGTGCAATTGACTTCTAAATAGACTGGAAAATCAATTAACAACTGTTCTGACAATTGTTTAAAATACCATTAAAATTTTTATCTTTACCAGAAGAGATGATTATCCTACATCAAATTAAAGCTAAGCCATAACAGATACTTTAAGAAAATAAACAAATCTCATGTACAATTTGATGTCGGATTCGATTGCGTTTCGCAAAAATCGTCTTAATTCATCGTAGCAATATTTTCTTTCGAAATTCGGGAAGATACTTTAGTTTTTTATCGATGCGAGCAAAACTTCAAGAAGTGTTAAAATCTGTTCGGGAACAAAAAGCAGATTTTTTTTTCTTAACAATACATGTTTGATTTTGGTCTGTTGTAATTCTAAACAAATTGCGTCAATAATTGAACTTACGATTTATTTATAAATATATTTGACTTTTTCCATGCTTGTCTGATACTAAATGGCTAGTAATAAAGCGAACAATAAACCTGAACCTGAAGTAAATTAAATAAAGACACCGTGATAAATGTTAAAAAAATTATTTATAGTTGCTCATTGATGATCTGAAATTGTTAATTCTTTGAAAAGCCTGGAGTAAATTGATTAAATAAATAAAATCATCACACAAAATTGGAGAATTTCATTGCCAAATTGCTCCCTTTCCAACATGAATATCACAGCATGAAGTTTCACGGGTTGGTATCATATTTGTATGGGCCAGCGTATCTTTTTTATTTATTTATTCATATTTGAATTGTTCTAACAGGCTTTAGGTCCAATTAAAATAAGGACAAGAAAACAATATCATATAATGAAATTTTATGTTTTAAATAGAAACAATATTAAATAATTAATATGTGAAATTTTCACTTGGAGAAAATTAATTTTGATAGTAAAATAAAACAACTTAAAAATTAATTTGCAACAACAACATATCGTGCCTTGTTCAAATTCAAATATGCTTTCTTTAATCAATCATTATAACCTTTATGAAAACATGAAGTAAGTTTCAAAACGTTAAAATAACCAAAGACTTAATGGCGCACGTAGCACCTTACTTTAAAAAATAAGGCAATTAAAAACTTTAATCTAAAAAACAATATCGTATCTTCATAAAATAAAAACTATAACATTTTATCAATTAATTGGAAAAGAGGAGGTAATACCAACAAACCCGATTAAAAATTTCATATAATCCAAAAAACATAACAAGTAGTCCGTGTGGCTTAGTGGTTGGAGCACTAAGCTCGTAAGCCGAGGGTCTCTGGTTCGAGTTTCGTTGGCGTCAACGAGATTTAGTTCAAGTGATTCTTCGGATGGACTATAAGCCTGTTCAGTTATGATACGCGCTGGTTTAAAATCAAAATGTATCGCAGCTGGGTGGACAGACACATGCTAAAGCGTGATAATGATCATATCACCTTGTGGAGCGCCGAAACATTCGATCATGACAATGAGGTACTCAAACTTTCTCTAAGCAAAGGCCCAAAAGGGACTGTAGTGCTATGAAAAAAAAAACAACAAAATAGGGAACTTTCAGCTTAAATCTAATATGTTTAACTTAATTCTAATTGATTCTAATCGAAAGCTTTATCTTATCTAATATATTTGCATTTAAGTACTCTAAGCCTACCTCTTAAATCCTATCTCTAAATTACTTGCATTCTCGGTATTTTTGCGTTTGTTTAACACAAAGTTCAAAGAAAAACAGTTTTCCTTAAAGCGCAAATAAAATAGTTTAAACTAAAAAAAATATTTAACAAACACTGAAGAAGAGGGAATACTTACCCTCACAATATATATTATATATTTGTTTTTTAGGGTTTTGTACTAAAATACAAAACCCTATTGCAATCACGACCTGTGTCCCTCTGTCCGTCCGTCCGTCCGTCCGTCTGTACGTCACAGCACTTTTCATCCGAAACTATAGAGGCTACAGCCATGAAACTTTGTGGAAAGGTCAGAAGTGGTGACTTCTTGAAAGTTCAAGGGTGAAAAAAATTTTCAAAGGGGTTTAAGGGGGGTCTCCCCATATAGGGAGGTGACCATTGGTAATCATTGGAAAGGTCTTAATGAGATCTGTTCAAAACAAGTCTTAAATTGGCTTATGAGTACCGAGGGGGGAAGGGGAAATGTACGAACTTTTCGCGTACCCCCCCCCCTCCTCGCGATTGGACACCTTCCATCCGAAAGATCTGAAAAAAATCATGAATGTAGGCCTTAATCAGTACAACAACAACAAATACATGAGAAGTGGAAATTCACTCAACTTTGTTAGTAATAGTATGATTTATCGATTTTATGTTTTCTTGAATAAAATCTAAACTAAACTATAATTCAATAAAATTTAGCAAACAGATGACTATTTATAAGATTGATCTTTTCTGAAAGTTTCATAAAGATCGAATAGTATTTGACGAAGTTATAGCGATTTGAATTTTCCTGTATTACTATGGAACAATACTCGTATGCCCCGTATTACTATGGAAATATATGGCTATGGATATGCGCTTTTTACCGACTTAGACACTACAGCTTTGCTAGGATTTGCATGAAAATTGCAGGAATGATAGGTATCATGAAGATGAGTACATATAATTGAAACAAGTCGAAGAGGCAGGAGAGAGCTCCTAGCAAAAGGGCTTTGTAGCCATTCTAGGATTCGAAAAAATAGGTCATGAATCGATGATTACAGTACAGAGGAGTGGCCCCTGAAAAAAAATTTCATGAAAGGTAGCCGATATGGGTATCAACTGAAAGTTCTCTATGAGAGCTTTTCAAAACGGTTCTTAAACTGATAGTTTTTGCTTCAGTGGGGACACAGGGGGGAAAATACATGAAAAATGTGTTTCCTCCCTCGCGAATGGACACCCGTGATCTAAAAAATCTGAAAAAATTATCAAGGGAGATATTTATGGGTATAACTATAACAAATACCTCAGAAGTCAAAATTCATTCAACTTTGTTAATAATGGTATGATCCTCGAATTTCACATTTTCTCCAATAAAATCGTCTTTGACATGTTTCTTGATTTTATTCGTGTTACTGCATTTTGTAAGTTGAGTACAAAACCCTTCTGACATTAGTATAGGTCTGTCTATCCAACTTGTTTTTAATTTAAACTATTTTATTTCCGTTTTAAGGAAAACATTTTTCATTGAAATTGGTATCCTATCTCTACCCGTAATTTACCAATTTCCGTACATTTTTTGTCGCTTTTCAGGGTTTTATGACACAAATTTTACAAAGTTTGTCCATCTGTTCATCTGTCCATCTATCCGCCTGTTTGTCTGCGCATCAGAGTAAGTTTCCACAGAAACTATAGAAACTAGAAAGCTTGAACTTTGTGAAAAGGTTAGAAATGATGGTCTTTCAAAAGCTTTGGTCCTATCAAACTTTCAAAATTATCGGTTGAAGTGGCCCTTAATCATTTTTTACCAAATGCACTCGAAGGGGTGAAATGTCCTGATTAGTGTTTTCAGAATCTGAAAGGTGAAAGTTACTTTATAGATCAGGGGTCCAGAGGAGGCAAAACGTATGAAAAATTAGTATCCTCCATCATGCTGATTTGACATCTTTGAGCCGAAAATTCTGAAAAAAAGGTCGCAAATGTAGGTCTTTATGAGTACAAGGGGAAAATACCTCAGATTTCTTAGTAATAGTATGGTTACAAATCACACTATTATTGACAAAGTTTTACATTTTCCCTCAACAAATCAAAATGGTACCTTTATATTTTTCCAAATTCTGCAGTTATGGTGATCACTATAAGATCTTTATGCTTACAAAATTTCATGGAAATCAGGTCAAATCAGGTGACTTATAGTGAATGCAATTGTATGGAATTAAAACAGCAATAAAACGTGTTGATAGTTGATACATACATATTTCAAATTCACTTTTATTTTCTTCGGTTTTTCATGAAAATTTGAAGAACAGTGGTTTATTTGAATATATTCAATTAGCCAATCATTCAAAAACAATATTCAAGCTGGTACGAAATGGCGGTTTTTATGTGCTTACGAAAGAAACTAAGCAACTTTTGGATAAATTTGAAGGACGAATGATTCATGTCATCAATTTATGCCACCAGAAAACTTGTTTCGAACTCAATGATGATTAAAAAGCGATGGTACTCTCCAAATTTTTTTCAAAAAAATCTAAAATTGATACTAACAAAGCTGAGCAAATTTATACTTCTAAGGTGTTTTCCGTTATTGTAATCATTAAAAATTCTATTAAGATTTTTTTTTCATAATTTTCGGTTGCGGGGGGGGCGTAATTTTTTGTGTTCTGCTTTTTCTCCCTTCCCTGTTATAGAAATTGCAGTTTTTTGAAAACCCTAGCAAGCGTTCTATTTGATTCCCTGTTCGACTTTGTTCAGTGATGAAAAAGAAATCCAACGGGTCATATCCTTATATAATCCTTTAATCATTTTTTGACTGCAAATCTTTCATTAGCCAGAAACTTTTGAGTTCTTCATAAGATATGACTTCAGCCTCTCAAATTCCTGAGAAAACTTGCTATGACGCACAAACGGATGAAAGGACCGACAGGAACCAATTTTAAGAGGGTATTGAAAAAAAATTGTTATTACAAAATTCTCAGGAAAACGGATTGGGCGGAATTTCAAAATAAGTGTAATCGGAAATGCCAGAAGTCATGTCCTCCTTCTGATGACAGCAACTCTTGTATAATGGTTTCTGATTAAAGGAATTTAACCAATGATGAAATACAACTCTTTTGACTAAAGTTAGAAAAGCTGTCAAGAAAATCGTTGAGGAAGCATTTTTCAAGATTAAACATAAGATAATATGGAAAGATATGAAACGCCAGCTATTGGAAGGTTAAAAATATTAAAAAACCTTCTTGTCACACTTTTCAGCAATATTTATTATTATTTATTTGCTTCAACTATCCCTCTTTGGCTTTGTTGAAATTACGACTGCAGAATGTCTACAACTTATCTGTTCATTTATCAGGAGTAAAGTCAGCATCAAATGGGCGAGAAAACTGAGGGGTGTTTGTGTACAGGACCTAAATGGCATTCTCATAAAGTTGAAAAGCATATTTTGCATCAAATCTTAAAGCCGCTAGTGACGAGATAAATCTTCTAGATAGCACTGGTATTGAAATTAATAATGCGATTTCAAATATAAATGAACATAGGACTATATACGACGGTTTACAGAGGCTCACCCTGGTTTGTACTCATTTTGAATAAGTCCACTTTACAAATCCTGAAACACTGTTGAAAGTTATTGAAGCAAAAATCAAGCCTAAACGCTAGACTCATCCTTTAATTCAATCAACTCATGTCAAGTGGAAACCTTTTTGATTATTTTGTCAACTATTAAGACTATTGTCTAATTTGACAGGATAAACAACTAGAAATCATATGGTATTTACAATATCCGAAAAATAAAACTACGGCTTGTTGTGTTAGAAGTAAAGTCAATGTAGACAACAGACTATAGTTTACCTAAGAATTAATACAGCGCCCAGGCACGCATTGAGTTGAGGCAAAGAGTGCCGGAATATTAGGCGTACAGAGGCTGTTTGGTACGAGGGTCATTCAACAAGTACTTAGCCTACAGAAGAAAAACGAAAATTTTGGAAAGGTGGCAATTTATTTTTCAACATAGTCTCCTTCAAGCTCGATACACTTGACCCAACGGTGCTCTAACTTTTTCAACCCGTCCAAAAAATACATTTTCTCGGGGGCTGCAAAATAGGCCTCCGTGGCGGCAATGACCTCCTCATTCGACCGAAGTCTATTCGCGGCGAGTGATTTTTTCAGGTTTGGAAACAAAAAGTAGCCACAAAAGGCCAAATCTCTAGAGAACGGTAGATGGGGCAGCAATTCGTAGCGTGATTCGACCGATTGAGAGCCGGCGCGTTGTCGTGGTGGGACAGCACCTTTTTTCTTCGCCAACCGGGGCCGCTTTTTCTTCAATTTAACGTTAAATCGGCCCAGTAAGTCTGCATAGTAGCGCCCCGTGATTGTTTTACCCTTCTCGAGGTAATCGAGGTGGATCACACCTTGTAAGTCCCAGAAAACGGTGGCCATCACCTTTCCGGCCGATCGAACAGTCTTCGCCTTCTTCGGAGCACGTTCGCCGGGTGAAGTCCAATGTTTCGACTGTTCCTTGGTCTTTGGTGTGTACCAGTGAATCCATGTTTTGTCGACGGTCGCGAAACGACGCAAGAACTCCGCTGGACTGCGTTGAAACAGCGCCATACACGTCGCCGATGTGGTCTCACGGTTGCGTTTGTTTTCCGGTGTGAGCAAACGCGGCACCCATCGCGCCGACAGCTTTCTCATGCTCAGTTTTTTGTGTAGAATATGATGCACCGTTCCTTCTGCGATGCCCACAGTCTCAGCTATCTCGCGAGCCTTCAATCGACGGTCTGCCAACACGAAATCGTGGATTTTTTTTAAACTTTTTCCTCCGTAGCAGCCGTTTTCGGGGCACCTGTACGTGGCTCATCAAAAACCGACGTGCGGCCACGAACAAACTCGTTGAACCAGTTCTTGACGGTCGCCAGTAAGGAGAAGAGTCACCATACACAGCATCTAAGCGATCTTTGATTTTGCATCGCGTTTTCTCTACCAAAAACAAGAATCTAATCACTGAACGATACTGTTCTTTTTCCGTTTTTGTACAACCGACCAACACGCTCGCTTCCAAAGGCTATCAAAACAAAACTAATGAAGGGAATGACTGAAACTTTGACTGTAGGCTACTAAAAAATGTACTGCACGATGGTAAAACTCTTTTGTAATAGCAGCGCCATCGGGCGGTGAGGCTAAGTACTTGTTGAATGACCCTCGTATATCCTAAATATAATAGGCAAATTGTCAGACTATTACGCGATATGGCCGGATTATTAGGGGGCAGCGATGCCAGTATAGAAATAAAGTATAAGGCGAGTGGCGAATTGAGTTGTATAGAACGAATGTATTTTTCTTATTATTCCTTAGCCTATTTATACAAAATTTTTCCGCTTGTGCTTGACAAGCTAAAATCTAAAGTCCATAAGAAAAGCTATTACAAAAAAAATCTTATGCTAAAATGCATTACTAAAGAAAGTGTGCATCGCATAATATTCTACAAAAATTTACTCATATAAATCTACAAAGGAAAAATTGTACACATTGGAAATGCATCTATAACATTCTGCAAGTAATATGAAGTGCTCATGTGTATTCCAACTAATTCATGAAAAATATCGATTGGATTCTCCATATGGGAATCCAAATGCATTTAGCCATAAAGCGGAAATCTTTTCATTGTTTGTAAACCGAAAGTCTTTAATCGAAAACGATACTTTGTCTTCCAGCGTGAAGACAATGCATCGGCATAGTTAAATTCAAGTTCAATGAAATTAGTAAACAAACGTTTTTTGTTTACTTTAATGTTCTGGCGCATGCCTTGTGCGTAATGTGATCTTTTCAGCAGATAAGAAATGTGTTTGGATTGGAATAAGAATTTGGATATGAATTTTAATAAGAATTTTTGAATAGGAATTTGAATTGAATTTTGATATGTAGATTTATTGCATTTAGAATTTGAATTGGATTTTGAAATGTAAATTTAAAAAGATTTCCTATGTATGCTACAGGCTATGTGTATTTTTCCATGCTTAGTGCTTACAATCTATCTTTAATTTGTATTTTTTTTTCATTCAAACGCTATTTGCTTTATTTTGACATTTATACATTTTGGGAGTAAATTACTCCCTTCTTCAGTGTCAATTATTATTTTTAAATTGACACTGAAGAAGTAAGTAACAAACTCCCGAAATATATATTGTTACATGTCCAAACATTTCTACAAGCTACTGTCGGAATTGTTGTCGCAACTATCAATGACATCATGATCAACAAACGAATGTACTCGAAAGCACAAGAATCGACCAAGCATGATCAACATGTGAAAGTGAGGTCACTGTGGTGTGTTGATCGAATATTCCAGGTAGTTCGCCAATGTACTAGAAATTGATTGAATGACTAGAGGCCCTATGTAAAGCCGAGCTGAATGAATGGGGGATATAGTAAAACCACGATAGTAAAACTGCGATAAGTGTGGAGTGCGCATTAAAAGCGATATTGATTGTTAGTGAAGACAGTTGTAATAGGAATTTATAGACAAGTGAAAGTTAGATTAAAATGCAATTTGTGGAATAGTGAAATTAACGATTGTGCATTCTTAGTAAATAAACTCTTTTACCTTAATTTGAAAGACAGTGAGTTTTCACTTTGCCGGATTCGCTGGAAATTGCGATTAAAGTAATTACATGTTATTCAACAATATGTTGAATAATTCATAATTCGCAAATGGGTCGAAGTGAGACTGGAGATGCCAGATGAGTCGCGCTTGATTGGATATGCAGATGATTTTGTAGCTCTATTCACTGGGTGCACCGTTGATCAAGCGGAAAGTAGGTTAGTTATAGCAATGCGCCAAGTGAGAGACTGACTGACTGCTTGCGGATTCACCCTAGTGCTGGAGAAAACCAAAGTGGTCGTCATGATGAAGAAGAGAGTCCTTAAACTGAGGACAATCAGTATTGTAGACATACTTATTGAATTGAAACCAGCGGTGAAGCATCTGCAAGCAAAAAAAGTGGATTCCACTGCTCATTCCGGATCTGAAAAAATAGCTAAATTGAAGCCATGGTGGGACTGACTTCTCTTTGAACCAGTTTTTGACTGAGAATGAGTGCGTTTAGTCTGAACTGCATAACATTGGTAGGTCATGGTCTCTTGACTGCAGATTTTTTCCAAGAAAAGATAACGATGCCACTTTTTGTGCACAAAAAACGAGATAGGCTGCGGCAGGACTTCTGCAAGGAAACAGGAGAGCTCATCCTGGATAGTATATGCGTGAATCAGTTGATAAATGGAGCTATGTGGCAGATTATATTCAGGCATTCCTAAAAGAGAACAAGGATTTACAGAGGCAGGGTTCACTTATCTAGCGAGTCCTCTTCGTTCTTTCCTTCTCGCTAGTGGAGGGATCTACCAGTTTGAAATCGTCCCAAAGCGTAGAAAAGCACATTGTTCTAGATTAAGTTGGCTGGAGAAGTATTTAGAGGGTTGTACAGCCACTTATTAGCATGAGAGCCCCACATTCAGTGCATAAATGGCATTTACTTTCTGACCCAAAAAAAGAGTGAAACAGTCATATTATTTCCAATCGAAGAAAAGAAAGGAGTCTTCATGCTCTAAAAGCTATCATCCAATTAGTTTGTTGCCTTAAAATTTGCAATGTGTTTGAAGTGATATTGTAACAAGCATCAAACTCATACATTGAGAAATATGAGCTGATGCCAAACTGCCAGTTGGATTTCCGTGCCAGGTATTCCACGATATATGCGATTATGAAATCAACTCCACGCATCCGTTGAAAAAGAAATAATAGAGAATGTTTTAGAGCATGTCTCATTGATATGGAGAACGCTTTCGATGAGTTATGCCTAGGTGGACTAATTTTTAAACTCCCTCAGGAAAAGTCCCGCCGACACTTTATCGCAATGATGTGCAACATGTTGTGCGGGAAATAGTTTTTTGAGACTAATTTACATCTGACAGCAATATGCGACTTCAAGGTCTTGAATAGTCTACAGCAAGGACCAGCTACTATGCCTTTCCTCTTCTCCATATTCTTTTGCAAGCTCTTGAGTGGATTTGATTTGACCGTACTGCCAAAGTCATCATTAGTAGCGTTTGCTGATGATCTGGTAATTTATACCGCCAACCATAAAACCAAAGTAGTTCAAAGGAATCTTCAAACATTTTTTAATGATGTACAGCTCCATACGAGCAATTTGCAAGTGAAAGTTAATGCACAGAAATGCGATACAATTTTGTTTCGGACAACACTGTAGCTGACAACTCAAGACCTGAAACACAATCGGCAGATTTTCCACATTATGGCCAGTGAAGGCAGGCTCTCCCTCTATTCAGTATCTGTACTATACCAGACATATCCAAAACAGGTTCTGCAAAGCACGAAGTAGTCATCTCCCTTGAACGACTCTTTCATTTGAGAAACATTGTCATTACAAGACTCTCATTAGACCAGTCTTGGTATGTGGATATCAGGGCTGGCGTAATCAAAGTACTAATATAATGGGGACATTAAAATATTTTGAAAGGATATGTCTTCGTGCAGATACTGGTTTGTATAGAAACCATAAAATGGATTGAAAACACTATCTATCGAATCGAAAAACTTATCAAATTGCTGAAGTGATGAAAACTAACATATTCATTTAAAAAATACTTGAAACGAATTGGCGGCCATTTTAAGTGGGAAATACAGTAACAGAAGCACGCAAAGAGGTCTAAAGGAACCAGCCAAAAAAGTAGGAAAAATTGGTACGAAGAATGCAAGGAAGTGGTTAAAATAGGAACTAAGCGTTCAGCAACCAAGCTGGTCCAAAGAAGAGCAACATAAACAACTCCAATGACAAGCTAGAGCAAACTGAGCAAGCTTTTAAGTGCTTCTGCTAGAGGGGTTTTGAATCTTAGGGTTCAAAATAAGTTTTCGGATGTTATGAATCCATGACGTGAGTTATTCATCCAATATAGTACTTGTATGAAAAACCGTTCAAATTCAACTAAAGGATGCAGTTTCTTTCATAAATTCATAAAAGCTGGCATTTTATTACAGCTTAAATAATCTTTCCGAATGCCCCGACAATTGAACACAACCGAATCGAGCACGTTTCCTTAAGTTTTCAAGAATATCCCAAGAAAATAAGAGTGCCGTTTTACTGTTGTTGTGGTTCCATACAATTAAAATGACTTTAACTCACTTGATTATGATTTGATTTCCATTAAATATTGTAAGCATAAAAGTTTTACATTAATCTATATAACTATAAAATTTTGAGAACTTTATAGGTATCGTTTCGATTTTATGGAAGAAAAGGTAGCGTAATGATAGATCATTCCATTATTAACAAAATTGAGTGAATTATTACTACTGAAGTATTTGTTGCCCCTGTACTTTTAAAACCTACCTCGTGATATTTTTCAAATGTTTTCACTCAAAAGCGTCCAATATCGAGGTAGGGGAGTACATATTTTTCATACATTATGCCTCCCCCTAGATTCTTTGGTGCATAAAATGACTTTTTTATTTCATATTTTAAAAGTTCTAGTCAAAATCTTTCGTTCACCTTCGATTGGTAAGAAAAAATATTTTATTAATGGACTGTTTGATAAGATCTAAACTTTTGAGACCACCACTTCTGTCCTTTCCACAAGCTTTAAGTTTTCTGGCTTCTTTGGTTTCTGAGAAAACTTGCTTTGAAGCATGGCAAGACGAACAGACAGGACGCAAAACTAGTAGGTCTTCGTAAAAAAAATTTTACAAAGCGCTAAAACTGTGCCAAAAGAAGAAACGACAAACTATCAACACCAAACCTTACAGATAAACGAAAACATGACTGTACATGAGGTCAGATTGGCGTATGCCTCTATTAACAAACTAAAAGGTGACTACAATTAACAAACCAGCCAAACAACAACAAAAGTGCACCAGATGCAATCACAGGTAACCCAGTTGAAATTAAAAACAGATGGCTTTAATACTTCCAAAAGCTATTCACAGCGTCCCCAACAATTAATAAAGTTGGAGAAACTCTAGAAGCAGTGGATAAGGTCTCACTTTCATCACCAATCAGAGACAAAATATAGGCAGCAATACGAGCCCACAGAAAAAAAACAGAATCCCACAATATATGGAATACCAGCAGAACTCCACCAGAGTGGGGGTTCTAGTCTAGGTAACATTCTACATCGGTCAACATGCAAAACATAGTCACAGCAGCAGTTAAATATAATATTTCTTGTACACCAAAAGGCATCGCTCTGCTGTGTTCATCTTATACAGTGTTCTCCAAAATCATAAAAAGAAAATTTAAGCCGTACTATGAAAGTATGAGTACTTAGGCGAGTATCAGGGAGGTTTTTGAGGTATATGATCTATAATAGACCAAATGTTCTCAGGAAATAATGCACTGTACAAAATAATGCCGGAGTTTGGCTTGCCAACAAAAATAGTCCGTATGATCAAAGTCCCGATGCTAAATGCAAATTCCCAGATCAAGGTGAGGGTCAAACTAACGGACACTTTCATAATGTAATCAGGCTTAAAAAAAGGGGATGAACTTGCCCCAATGCTCTTTAATATTGCGCAAGAATATTTCATCAAGAATGGGTACACTGATGTTGATTTTCTTTGACTTTAAGAAAACATACGACAGTATTGATCGTAACATACTTTACCAAATTATGCTTTGCTTTGGTATCCCAGCCAAATGAGTTCGTCTTACCAAAATGACAATGATGTCAGCGACCTCCAAAGTCCGCATCAATAACCAACTCACCAATGCCTTTGACACAAATATCGGACTAAAATAGGGAGATTGTTTGGCCCCATTGTCATTCGCTTCGGCTCTGGAGTACGTCAAAACACGAGCTACATTACTATGAAATCCAAGCCAAGTAGTAGTCTATGCGGGCGACATCAACATTTTGTCACGGTCATTAAAAACTGCAAAAGAATTCTTCCAAAAATTTTTCAGTGAAGCGAAACTAGTATGGCTACAAATCAATGAAAATAAAACAAAGCTTATGAGGCAGTCGAGGAAGAATACATCAAATGCACCAAATATCACACTTGGCAAAAACAGTACTGAAAACGTAAGCAAATTTGTGCATGTTTGCGCCAAAGTAACTTGAACTGGTAAAAAAAGAGACAAAATATGCCAAAGAATACCGCTCGTGAATAACATAATTTTTTCGATTTGATGATCTTGAAGACCAGCTGCATACACAGGAAAACAAAGCTCCAGATATATAAATCTGTAATAAGTCCTATGTTAAGCTATCCGCAAACATTTTGAACGTCTTTGGGCGATGGGTCCCGAGGCGAACAATTGGAACAAAGCTAGATGGAGGCCAATGGTGAATTCGATACAACTATGAGTTGTATGAAATATTTGATGAGACGATGATGTCAACGATTATAAGACTGTGGAAGCTGCAATGGGTTGACCAGATAGACCGTATGGAAGAACAATGAATACCAAACAAGTTGGGTAAACAGACCTACGCTCGTGTCAGAAGGGTTTTGTATTCAATTTTCAAAATGCAGTCACCAGATCGAATAAAGTCAAGAAGCATGTCAATGACGATTTTATTTGAGAAACTTTGAAATTCGAAGATCATACTATTACTAACAAAGTTGAACGAATTTCGACTTCTGAGGTTTTTGTTATTGTTACACTCATAAATATCTCCCTTGATAATTATTTCAGATGTCCATTCGCGAGGGAGGAAACACATTTTTCATGTATTTCCCCTCGTGCCCTACTGAAGCAAAAACTGACAGTTTAACAACTGTTTTGAAAAGCTCCCATGAAAACTTTCATTTCATACTCATATCGGCTACGTTTGATGAATTGTTTTTTCAGGTGCCACTCTCCTGTACTGTTATCATCGATTAATAGTCAATTTTTTCGAATCCTACAGTTGTTACAAAGCCCTTTTGCTAGAAGCTCCCTCCCGCCTCCTTGACTTGTTTCACTTATGAGTATTAATTGTAGGTACCCATCTTCAGTCATTCATTAAATTGAATCAAGTGTTCAAAGCATGCACCTTAAACGTTGAAGTTGGGAAGAAATAACTCAAAATTATTCAATCTTCGCATTTGAAACAGCCACTATTTTGTTTTACGATTACTGATACCACTAGCTGAACTGATTCTCAAAAGTATTCATGACACCTATCATTCCTGAAATTTTCATGCAAATCCTAGTAAAACTGTGGTGTCTGAGTCGGTAAAAAGCGCATGTTGTTCCATAGCCATATGTTGCCATAGTAATACATGCAGCGCATATTGTTCCATAGTAATACAGGAAATTTCAAACGACTATAACTTCGCTAAATATGATTCAATCTGTATGAAACTTGCAGGGTTAATTGACCTTATAAATAATCATCTGTGTACTGAATTTCATAGAGTTTAAGGGAACCGTTAAGATTTTATTGAAGAAAATATAAAATCGATAAATCATACTATTACTAACAAAGTTGAGTGAATTGCGACTTCTCACGTATTTGTTGTTGTTGTACTCATCAAGGCCTACATTCATGATTTTTTTCAGATTTTTCGGATCACAGGTGTCCAATCGCGAGGGGGGGGGGGACACAAATTTTTCGTGTATTTCCCCTCCCTGTGCGCCCCTCGAAGCAAACTTTGCCAAACTAAGACCTGTTTTGAAAAGTTCTTATCAAGACCTTTCATTTGATACCCATATCGGCTACCTTGAATGAAATTTTTTTTTCGGGGGGTCACTCCCCTATATGGGGAGACCCCCCTTAAATACCTTATAAAATCTTTTTGTACCTGAACTTTGAAGAGAGCACCACTTTACACCTACATACAAAATTTGATGCTTCTAGCTTAAGTAGTTTCCGAGAAAAACTGCTGTGACACACGGACGGACGGACGGACGGACGGACAGACAGACGGACAGACGGACAGACAGGACGCGATTTTAGAAGGGTTTTGTAAAATTATTTTACAAAACCCTAAAAAGTATTCGTTGGGAGAACTGAAAGCCGGAGACCAGTGGGGAAAATTAAGAAACAGTGGTCTGACTCGGATTTCAAAATTGGCGGACGCGGTTAATGAGCCAAGATAGTTGACGGCACTATTTGCAAGAAGTAAAGGCCCGAGAAGGGCTGTAGTGCTACAAAGAAGAAGAAGAATGTCTAAGTCCACACAATTGGTGGCATATGCTGATGACGTCGAATTTATGGCACGCTTAATCTTAGATGCCAAAAGATATTTTCTGAGCCTAGAATCTGTAGCAAATCAAATCGTCTACGAATCAATGAAACCAGAAATAAATTCATGACTCAAACAAGGAAGAAAACTCCACTTCAAAAAAACCTGACCGTAGACGAGTATTGACCGTAGACGAGTATATGTGAATAATTTTATTGATCTTGGAGCCAACTCGAATCAAAGAGGTGCTCAAAAGGACTAGATTAGACGCATTATGACTGCCGCAAATAAATCCTATTATTTTGCACTTCCTGTTCTAAGGTTCTAATAATTTCTATTTTTACTATCTCCATATTTACAACTTTGCTGAGAGTGATTATATGAAGTCAGAAAACCGTAGTGATTGGAGGAGCTTAATCCTGGAAGCCATGACCTTTCTTGGGCGGTTGTGCCAAAGATGATAAATAGTTTTGTATATGTACTTTACTCACAGGAAATCTTCATGCTTTGATAAATATCAATTGCACTTTCTTTGTTAAATCACTGCGTACAAAAAAAAATTTCGAATGCAAAATTATAAGCGTTTTTAATTAAAATTTTTTTGATCAAAATAAAGTTTAAATGTCATTCTTCTTCTTATATTCAATTTAATTTTTTATTGCTGTTATGAACAAACCAAAGGCAGTTAACGAATAATAAGGATTAATAAATTCAAAAGTTCAACGGCTTTTAGATGTCGCAATTTTTATTTGATTTATGCAAAACCTGATACCAATAAAGTGCCAATAAATTCTACTGATGTTGTGATCATGGTAAATATCTAATTCGAGAATCTGAGATTGGATAGGTTCAAAAATACGATTGTTTGAGATTTTTGTCACCTCTTTTTGACTGAAACTTGGTAGTATAGGTAATTGAGTCAAGTTCCTCTATTCTGCGAAGAATTATGCAAGAAGTTGAATTTTTAAAATGTAATACTTTCGCTACCAACAGCAAAAATCGACTATTTTTTATCTGTTCACAAGGTAGTTCCGATTCAAATGAAACTTTATTTTATTTATACCACATCCTCTTTGGGCTCTTCACCTAGAGAGACTTAGAGTATCTCATTATATTGATCAAATATATCGGCACTCAAGAAGTTGGTATGATCAGTACCACGCTTTCGCCGTGTATACTAGCTGCGATACGTTCTGATTTTAAACCAGTAAGTTCCACAACTAAACAGGCATACATTTATATCTCTCAAACAAATTTTATTTTCATCAAGGGACTTAAATTATGGACGTTTGGCCTACGCAGCAAGTACGCTAACCACTGCACCATGCACATTACCTGCCAGCTACTTGGTTTATCCGATGAATTTCAGTAAAAATAATCCATGTCAATGGACCCCTGAATTTTTAAAAAACAAGCGGAACTTGTTTTGGTTGCAACCAAAGCGCTTACTAGATATTCATAGAAAATCTCTGATATTCAAAGTATCTTTATGACAGAAGGTATTTTTAAACGACCTCGCTTTTCAAATTTCAAAGTGGTGGCAAATCAAATGTTTAGTTTTTGGCAGATCTACAGCGACCATATTTTTTATTAAGTTTAAATTGAACTTAACACAATTTTGACTCAAATTCTATTCAAATACAAAAAAAAATTATCTAAACTAAATTTTTTCCGAACAAAAATTTAATGCAAGCCAATTGGTATGCATATCATTTTTGTAAACATGCTCCTCGTTTTTACTTTTATGTATCTAAATTTATCAAATTTTTGTTTGTTTCACCACTACATCTTTTTCGGGCTTTAAGTTAGAATATCTCATTATCTGTAAGGCTGCATTCATAAAAAAATAAAACCCAAAGAACCAATCATAATTCTAGCAAGGTTCAAACCTTTTTGTCAATTGAAATCGAACGGAGCTTACGAAGAATTTTTTTTTCGACTGGTGTTGCCAACGGAGATTTTTTAAGTGGAAACAAACAAATGATCAAAAACTATATGAAATGCCATTATCTTAGGAAATTCGCTTCAGTTTCGATTTAAATGCAAGTAGTCTATCAAGGAATCCTTGCATCCACTAATTTGCAACCTTACAACCAACTATCGAAACGCTCTTTGAATCGCATTTGAAGTTTGCATAGTTACACGGTTATAAAACTTACTGAAGTATTAAACACTTTAACTCAAGCCCAATGATTTAACTCTTTTAGAATAAAGGTTGGATTGCAACAGTATTACACCTTTCCTTTAGGTTAATGGTACAGCAAGAGCGAAAGACCGCCATAAATATTTTGAATAGTGTATCAGTGTTAAAAGAGAAGATTTAACTCGCTTTTTGCCAGCGGTCATCAAAGAAAATATAAAGAATATATTTTAGAGAGGCAAATAAATATCCTTATCCCTTTCATCCTTTCCGGCTTTTCTTTATGAATTTTACAACCCAAGCTTTCCCTGTTTTGATAGCAGGAGCAATTTTTTTCAGTTTGCCTTTTATCAAGATATCTCCCGAAAAAAGTACTTTTCTGCGAAGATGATAGTGTCTGTGCAGAAAAAGACTCCTTTCAACTTTGAAATTTTGATATAAACAGCTCCTTGCTGGTTGCACCAAAAATTTCCATTAAAATTTGTAATTCATTCACAGCATTATGAGTAATTAATCATTCAATGCCTTTCCAAAGTCTTTTGCACCACTTTAAAACAAGGCCATTTACATTTTTATTTTTAACATCCATCAAGAAAAATCTCTTCTCGGAGATTATTTCATATTCAAAGAAGCAGCAAGAATGAAGTTTTCGACGCAGATTGTGTTGTACATTTCAAATTTACCATAATACGCTGGCTATCTCTTCAGCTTTATGAAGTAGAATTTGTTAAGACCCTTTTCCGAGAGAAATGATCCTCTTTGTACCTATCACAGCGAACAGCATTTACCTTTCTTTATTCATTCAACACAACTTTCTCCGCAATGGACTGAACTGTTTGAGGAAGAATGGATTAAATATTTCGAATGAAAGGCTAGTGAACATTTAGTTGTTGTGAGGAAAGTCTAACAGACTTTATTTTCATTTTTATCAGGTTTCCTTCAGCTTTTTTTCAGCAAAAATTTGCCAGTACTTTTTGTGTCCTACGGCAAATTTACGTGCAATGGTCAGAAACGGACTTTGGTCCAAATTTGTTTTCATTATCTTGAGTTCGAGAAAGGAGAAAGCAATTACTGGAATATAAGGTAACTTGTACGATAAACTTAGAAAGGAAATATTTCGCCGTGTTATGATCATGAAAGCTAAAAAGAGACGGATACGATCTGAATTTTTTCTCGATTTTCTATTAAGCTTAAATATTTTTTTAAAACAATTTTCCAAGAAAAGTTTAAAAGAATTTTCTTCGTGGAAGCTCCGAAGTATTTTTACAAGAAGATTCATGAGAAAAACTGAGCAAGAACACGCTAATTTAACAGAATTCCCGCGGCAAAATTTTTCTTAACAATGTATAAGAAAGCATAAAAGCTAAATAAAATCATTTTAAGCTTTCCAAGATTGCATACTTTTTGGATTCCACTGAAATTTTCCAGTCTGAGGAGATTCAGGAATTTTGTACTAGACATACGAATATCGAGCAAAAGGCTTCTGAGTACGTTGGTCTTGAGTATGTGATGAATATTGAATTTCTCACGAAATTAAATTGATATTGCATAAGATCATCGGAATTTAATGCTAATATCAAAACTTGAACATACGTTTGCTCCATAATCCTAATGGAACACGAAATTCTTTTATTTATAAAGAAGTTATAAGGAAGATCAGTATAAAAAAAATATTGATTGCAGCATCCAATACGATAAGGATATAATTTCAACATTAAAATTCATGTGACTTTAAGGGTACCGCGAGCTGAAAAATTTACAGGCGTTTAAAATGTTGCGCATTTACATCTATATATCAAAAAATTAATCAGTTAGGATAATTTTTTATTAATTATTTCTTGAATTTTGTTTAACCTCAGGGGAATCGCGCTATGAGCATGTTCCAGCCCGCAGCGAAAAATCGGTATTATTCTATAAATTATGCCCCGCAGCTGGTCCCACATGCACCGTAGCCAATCCCGATTACCCTACCTACCCTTTCTTTAGTTCGAAGAAAGTCGATGCACCTGAAACCGCTGAAGAAAAGGTTTGTTATCACGAGATTGCATTTACGAGTAGCAGCAAACTGCTGATTGTGCGAGCGCTCACAAAAGTATACAGGGTCTCCCAGAAATCAATGTCACGCCAGTAACAAGTGAAAGGCCAAATTTTGGCTGCTATCAGAAAAATATTTTAAAAAGTTTTCATCATGTACTTTTCAAATTCTAGTCCTGTCAAATAAGACTTTGAAGGTTACAGAAATTCCCATAGAGTTAAAAATTAGTATGAATATTCAGAATACTATTATAAATGAATTGTGAAAAGTCCCAATCAATCCCCCTTGTGCAAAAAATTTTATTGATGGTGAAAGTTTTCAAAAAAAAGGTTTTTCGCGTTTTTCATTTAAACGGTGAGTTTTACAGCAAAAGTAGTCCAGACAAAAATTGTAGATCATCCGATTGTCTACTAAAATGTACCCACACTTTTTTTCATAAGTATTGCCATTTCCCTGATATAGCGGTTGAAAGAATTGAAAAAAATATTTTATTTGTAATATGCACACGTTTCCACACCACCCATGAGGTAGCGTGCTTGGCGCTTTTTTTAACGTGGTTTTCCCGGCAGGCCTATTTCACGATCTTTTGTGATCCTATTGAATTCAAATTGAGTATTGAAAATGATGAAAGCTGTGTAAATTATGTAATATACAAATGAAAAAATAATTCGGAAAAATTATTCGTCGGATTCGCAATAATCCAACTTCTAGTGTACTGTCTTTGTTTTCTTCTTTTTCTTCATCTTCCTGCTGGGTTCAAATATGTTCTAAAAGTGATGCATCATATGTCTCATCACTGATATCGTAATTATCCTCATCTAGTATCGATTCAACATTGGAGCACGACTGTCCTTGACAATTGGTACATGCTAAAGAATAAAACAGTCCAACCTTTTTACAGCCGCATTTAGCATTGCAACCTTTTTGCAATTGCAAAAGATGGTGTTAAGGAGTTTTTCTAACACTGCACATTGAATATCCTCTCGAATAATTGCTGCTGCAGCTTCTAAGATGCGAAACCGCTCTTCTTTTTTATCTGTTTTTTTTTGTACCAAGCTTGATTTAAAGCATCATAGTGACTATCAATAAAACATACGAATGTTAATGATCCTGATTTTTCTGTGATAATAATTTTATCACCATACTCCAACTTCAATCGCATTTTAATGGTTCTGTTATCTATTGTCGATTTTTTACAAATACTTTTCAATTCGTCTAATTTGAATTAACAATCATCGTTATTTTCAATATACTTAAATATTTCTCTCATCGCAATATTTGTAGCTTCATCTTGAGGACGACCGAATTTACCCCCCAGTGGTCGGTTTCAAAAAAGAACTGCAGCAATCGTTATGATACTTAGCCTCGGCAGCGACTAAATCATATTCAAATTCAATTCGAGCAGCAACAGCTTTAGCTACATCATCACAACGAGTTTTAGCTATAGTTAGAATACTGTCTTTGAACGAAAGTGTAGTCACTTTATAAATCTTACGTCGGTACTGCAGTGCTTTTTTCTTCTCCAACTCTTCATTTAATTCATTGCCGCAAAATAAACAACATGATTGAAGCAAAATTTAATGTCACTTACTCGTGCTCTAGTACGAGGAGGACTTATTTTTGATGAACTAGCTTCTCCTTCTTCTTGGTGCCGTTTTTTCACGCCATCAATGCTACTTTTCTGAGTAAAATTTTTTCGACACTGCGCATGAATTTTTACAGATGCCTGGTCTTTTAGGTACTCCGAAAACTCATTACCTCCTTCAATACTTGCATCAATTAATGCTTTCATGCCACGATCAACAGTAACAACTCCACGACATTTTTTTTAAACAGTAAAATGTACAAACTTTGTTACAAAATACAAGCGATAGCCACGAGTTGTCAATACGAAGGAATGCTCACGGCTAACAATATTTTGTTGAGTATGAGACCTTTGAAACGGAGCAGGTATACGAGCATCAACACGCTGACAATTGAATGGAAGACAGATGCTACTCAAGGCCAATGCGACATAATGAAAATAGGGGCGAAGTTTTTGACGTTCATTAATATTCTAAGAATTTTATAATTTGTATGTACGAGTATAAGACATAGGGACTCATATGTTTATTCGTATAACGGTTCAAGAATGTATATAAAAGTACATTAACGTGCATATTACAAACAAAATATTTTTTTCAATTCTTTCAGCCGCTATATCACGAAAATGGCAATACTTATGAAAAAGAGTGTGGATACATTTATTGTAGAGAATTAGATGATCTACAATTTTTGTCTGCACTATTTTTGCTGTAAAACTCACCGTTTAACTGAAAAACGTGAAAAACCTATTTTTGCAAACTTTCACCATCTATAAAATTTTTTCACAAGGGGGATTGATGGGGACTTTTCACAATTCATTTATAATAGTATTCTGAACATTCATACCAATTTTTAGCTCTATGGAAATTTTTGAAACCTTACTTCTATTTTAAGGACTAATTTGACTGGACTTTTAGTAGTACCAAAAAACAAATCGGAGAAACAGACGCCCTGTGACGATCTTTCAAGTTCTGTGACTATAAATATCAACTTTTCTTCAATTTTTTCCTAGAATGAACAACCCTCTTGTAAATTGAATTTGAAAATTAAGGCCAAACTGCTTAAGTTCTCAATAAAATAATTATGTCACCCAAGCGTATCTGAAAATAAAACAAGTTGGGTAGACAGACCTATGCTCATGTCAGAAGGGTTTTGTACTCTACTTACAAAATGCAGTAACCAGCTACGAATAAAATCAAGAAACATGTCAAAGACGATTTAATTGGAGAAAATGTGAAATTCGAAGATCATACTATTATTAACAAAGTTGAAAGAGTTTTGACTTCTGAGGTATTTGTTAGAGTTATACATCTCCCTTGATAATTTTTTCAGATTTTTTAGATCATGGGTGTCCATTTGCGAGGGAGGAATCACATTTTTCATGTATTTCCCCTCCCCTGTGCCCCCACTGAAGCAAAAACGGTCAGTTTAAGAACTGTTTTGAAAAGCTCTCATAGAGAACTTTCAGTTGATCCTCATATCGGCTACCTTTCATGAAATTTTTTTCCAGGGGTCACTTCTCTGTACTATAATCATCGATTCATGGCCTATTTTTTCGAATCCTAGATGGTTGCAAGGCCCTTTCGCTAGGAGCTCTCTCCTGCCTCTTCGACTTGTTTCAATTATATGTACTTATCTTCATGATACCTATCATTCCTGCAATTTTCTTGCAAATCCTAGCAAAGCTGTAGTGTCTAAGTCGGTAAAAAGCGCATATGGCTCCATAGCCATACGTTTCCATAGTAGTACAGGGCATATTGTTCCATAGTAATACAGGAAAATTCAAATCGCTATAACTTCGTCAAATACTATTCGATCTTTATGAAACTTTCAGAAAAGATCAATCTTATAAAAAGTCATCTGTTTGCAAAATTTTATTGAATTAAGGGTACTGTTTAGATTTTATTCAAGAAAACATAAAATCGATAAATCATACTATTACTAACAAAGTTGAGCGAATTTCGACTTCTCATGTATTTGTTGTTGTTGTACTCATTTAGGCCTACATTCGTAATTTTTTTCAGATTTTTCGGATGGAAGGTGTCCAATCGCGAGGGGGGGGTACGCAAAAAGTTCGTACATTTCCCCTTCCCCTGCCCCCCTCGGTACTTATAAGGCAATTTTAAGACTTGTTTTGAAAAGATCTCATTGAAACCTTTCCAATGACACCCTAGTCGACTACCAATGGTGAAAAAATTTTTTTGAGGGGTCACCTCCCTATATGGGGAGACCCCCTTGAACCCCTTTAAAAAATTTTTTCACCCTTGAACTTTCAAGAAGTCACCACTTCTGACCTTTCCACAAAGTTTCATGGCTGTAGCCTCCATAGTTTCGGAGAAAAAGGGCTGTGACATACAGACGGACGGACGGACGGACGGACGGACGGACGGACAGACGGACAGACGGACACAGGTCGTGATTGCAATAGGGTTTTGTATTTTAGTACAAAACCCTAAAAAAGTTAATGAAAAAAAATGTAATACGCTATTTTGGCCAATAACTTTCAAAGATGGCGCCTTTACCCTGTATTCCATGATAGTCTGGCACTCGTTAGATGACTTCATAGCTGAGAAATGAGCAAATTTTTTAAGGCACTGCTGCTTCCAAGGCAGAATAACATGACTATTTTGAGGGAGATAAAGACGCCACCTTGGTTAGAGATTTCCACGGGCTATCAAGTAATTTGTTAATTTTAGTATCAAGTTTAAAATAAAATTCAGTTATTGAATATCTTTAGTTGTGATTTCGATTTAATTAGATTTACAAGGTTATTTAAAAAAAACATTCGAGATGTTGGCCCTTCTGCTGTAATGCGAGCTCTTCTCTTCTTAAAAATGGTCACGTAATAAAAAAGACATACCATCTCGAGGTAATATCTTCAGCGGCTTCTAGATCTTCTGACGTACATAGCTCTAGTAAATTTTGAATGGGATTAGAGTACATTTTTTATTTTATCGTTCCCAAGTAAAAGATATGCATCCATTAGTTATTTCGTAAAAGCTAAGTTAAAAGTCGAACTTTTATTGTTCTACCAGAAAATATCTTTCAAATGAAACCTACCGAAAAGTAAATCCAATACTTTGGTAAAAAGAAAACTTTTCTATTCATCTCCGGTCAAAAATTATTTCCAGACATACTTACAAGAAAAAAAGCAACAAAGAATATATATATATATATATATATATATATAGATATATATATATATATATATATATATATATATATATATATATATATATATATATATATATATATATATATATATATATAGATCACGTTTTCCATGCTTCGTAACATTCCTGGAACGCTTCGACTGGGATGTCCGCGAGTACCCTCGTCATGGCCACCTGGAGGTCCGTAATCGACTCAAAATGGATTCCTTTGACCACCGGTTTTGTTCTGGGGAACAAATAAAGCCACAGGGTGATATATTGGACGAATAAAGCGGCTGTTGCAACACGGTGATCCCTTTAGAGCCAAGATACTAGGACACACTGAGGGCTCCTCAGAAAGGTTCTTCGGAACGATCTTCGCGCACAACTTTTTCATCCCAAAATCGTCTGTTAAAATTTGTCTGACTTTTTCACGGTTCATACCCAGTTCTGAGGCTAACATTCGAACTGTTAAACGCCGATCTTCATGGATTAGGGCGCGCACACGCTGCGCATTCACATCAGACCACACCTCAACTGGTCTCCTCCTCCGCGCCTAGGCACAACTAAGAGCACTATCACCATGCACTTTTACAATTTTAGCGTACGTTTTTGAAGCTGTTTCGCCCGATCTGGCGAAAAATTTTATCGCAACGCGTTGCTCTTGATTTCGTTTTTCCATTTTCGTGACGAGCACCACCAACACACGTCTACTCAACACGACACAGCAGGTGAACTAAACAAGCTAGAGCGATGTTAGATATATCAATGTAGAAGGGAAGGTGCTGGGGAGGGGGAAGGAAACTTCAAAGTCGCAGATTAACCACAAGTTACTGCTTAATGTTGATTTCTGTAGATTTCTGTAAATTGTGGATTCTAGATTGCATTGATTGGGTCTTTTGTACATATCAGATTTATTGTGCCCCCACTTACATTGAGATACCTAGAGCTTCTTGATCAGACTTCATGTATCGAAGATTCCGCAGTGCGTCAGAAGCTGTTCTAAGGAATTGCTGCAAGCCTGCAGAGCTTGTAATTGCCTATTTCCTTGAGACTGTACTTAAAATACCCTTAGATTTTCAAATGTCTCGGGATGAATTTCGTAAGGGTTCTTAAGTTTACTTTTCGCAGTCTGATGTGCAATTTGAAACGTTTTTTCTCATAGGATTAAGAAAAATTTTAGATGTTTTGAGCTTTGGATATCTTTTCCAGAGCGTATAGCATTTTGTAGCTTCTTATGACTTCAGATACCTTCAAACGAATTGCTTTTTGATCACTGCTCTCCTGCGTACTTTCCATAACTAAACGGACTTATAGTGCATATTTGTAGTATGTTCTAGCACCCAACATAGAATAAACTCGTTATTCTCATCCAGCTGATTGCATTTTATATAGCATTCTTCAACCATTTTAGATGTTGTTGGTCATGATTCTAATGCTTTAATAGCTGCTTTAGTATCAGATAAGATAACTATCGTGTTACCCTTGTATCTCTTGTTCATGCATCGTTGCACACTTACTGCAATTTTACAGAACTTCACCAAGAAAATGCTTGGCATCATTTCCGGGGGTTCATAGTGTTTAGTGACAGACCGGAACACCGCAATTCCTGTTCCCTCTCCAGTTTTAGATCTGTCAGTGTACCACTTGATTGCATGTGCCTCTACAAGAAACTTATTGCTTAGCAACGGCCCACTGATCCAAGGGGCAACATGGTTGGTTTGACTTAGTCCTTATGCCTAACTCTCTCTTTTATTTTGGAATATGTATGTTGTATGCATTTATATGATTCTAAGTTCCATCTTGTAGTGAGAGGTTTTGACATCCAATGGATTATGTTATGTTTTGCGTGTCTATTGACATGAATTGCATTGTCAAGAACCTCTTGAATATCTAGAAATACCCCTAGTGCGGGTTCCTCACACTCCAAGGATTCTTTTATCTTCCGTGTTCGCGCCTAGAAGATGTTCTCGGTAGATTTGCTCATTCTTTACGCAAGTTAATTAGGCAGGAGTAGATGACACATAAGTGTCGATGTCTTATATAATTAAAAGTAATAAAGGTATAATCGCGCACTGATCCCATTCGAACCTCGTCGTTAAGATTTGTTAGAGAGTCCCATATCATAACCTTAGTGGTAATCGAAGTGATATGCCTAGTATTATGCACAACGAAGTCAAAACTACCTGATTATTCAATCAGTACCCATCAAAGCTAGGTAGGCTGATAGTTTGACAAATGTATCACACGCAAAAGCTCGTTGCTACTAGCGCACCTTGAACCTGAGAACTGTCCACTAGTTTCCGCATCGTTCTAAATATAAACAATATTAGGCTAATTGGTCTGCGTGCCTTTGGGTTGGTAGCATCATCCCTCCCCAACTTCGAAACGAAGATCACTTTTGCCTCTCTCCACCACTTTGGCATGCTTCTCAAGGCTACAGTAAGCTCTTTATATCCGCATCAAATAGGGCATGAGCAGATTTTATTCTTTTTGAATGAGGACTGTATCTTTAACTCTTGATTTAAAGGGTTGAAAACTCATTGTCGATTCCCTTTCATTTTCTAAAATTTGGTTTCACTAGTAAATCCAAATAGTCAATCCCTTATTTATAAATTCACTCCCTGGAAAGTAGGTCTTCATTAAATGAAAAGCTCTCTTTTCACTAGTAGTTCCCATACGGCTACCACCGAATCTCTTCGGGGTAATGGATTGCCTGTTTTCCTATTATATCAAGGCTTTATGAAACGATAGTGTGGCAGAGGTTCCCTTGGCATTTTTCTGAAGCTGCGATAGGTTGCCCTACAGATTTCCTTCCAATCGTTTACCAGAATTCTGTACTGAACGACGCAGTTGTAAGTACATTCTGCTGTAGTCGATAGCTTTCGCACTTTCAACGTGAGTTTTACGAACTTCTTCATTCTACTAGCATCGTTCCCTCTCTCCCTTTTTTGGTATGATACAAACAGGAGAGCTTTGTTCATAGATATGAATTATTGCCTCATTGATTTCTTTTGTAATATGCACCAATGCCAGAAGATATCTTAGAGTTACCTTCACTGTAATATGTTGTAGGCTGTATTCTTAAAAAGGATTTGCATGAAGTGCAGACTATAATTTTAGGACTCTAAGGCAAGGTTTTCTCCATTGTCAACCCCTCTGCATCGAAATTCTCTGGTCAGTCTCTGCTGATACCTTTCATCTTCTTATCGTGAGATTAATGCCCATACTGTTACAAGTGATATCCAGTACTATGTTTTTGCTCTTGTGATGAGAGTGCGTTTATTACTCACTTTAATGATATACAAATTTGAATTTATTACGCATTCGAATAATTCGTATCTCTGTTATTGGCATTTGTGCTGACCAACATTTGATTGTGGGCATAAGCCCTACATCCAATTATAATAGGCAGGTTGTTTTTCTCGGCCAAGGCATGGTACGAACTACTTGTATATCACTTTTTCTAGTGCTGGTACACATGATGAATATTATGTGATACTCTAACTATCTCGAAGCAATGGCCCAAAAGTAACTGCGGCACTTAAACAAATAAAAAATAAACAATTTCTAGTCTACTCGGTAAAGAAGCAGTTTTCAATCATTTGACAAAATTTGAAATTTTTTTCAATATACAAAAAAAACGCACTCGACTATGTACTTTCAGCAGCAGAAGTGCGGAAAATGCAATGGGCAGTCGGAAACGGCAGCAGCCAACGATGGAAAAGTAGCGTCACTCCACATACGAGTATTTGTGACGGATCGTTAAGCTAAATGACAATTCTCAATAGACATTGGAGCATATTTGTGTTTTTTTCCGAAAAATTATTTTCATCACCTGCGAGAAGAGTCTAATTACGAGCTTTCGTACAGAGGAGCCATAATAACGCTTAATCTTGGTCTAAACCGTGACTTTACATGGAGATGCATCGCAGTTGTATATCCAAACTTATTCCTAGAGTTGATTTTCTCGCATACTATCACCTACTTGTGGATGCAAGTAGTCACTGGCTCATTGATGCAACAACATACATCAGCGTGGCAGGATAGAGAGTCTCTGGCGAAATAGCAACGGTGTAGCCCATCTCATAACCTTCTCGCCAAGTATCCAGACATCACCCATCCTAATGGAATAGCCATAGTGAAGCACGAGACTGTTAAGCCCACACCGTACTTACCAGTCTCACATAAACCCAGGCATCTTGCATCAGAGAAATTTAAAGTAGCCCCCAAATAATTACATGCACTATTAAAGGGAGGAATTGCCAGACTATCACAAATCGACTGGTTGTCTGCTCTGCATATGGTGCTGAAGAACGGAAAAGTGTGGAGAACATGCGGAGACTACGGTGGACTTCACACAAGAACGGCTTATTCGAATTCTCGTTTATGATGTTTGGATTGCGCAACGCTGCGCAAAATCACTAGGTACCTTGAGGTTTGAATTTCTGCTATGCATCAATTGACGACCCATTAATCGCATTGCCATCATTGGAGAAACATTTGAGCTACGTTAAGATCCTCTTTCAATGCATACAGCAGTCTGGAGCTATGATTAATCCTCCTGCAATTTCAGCTAGGAAAGCATAAAAATTCTAAGATATCTCGTGAAAAACAGTGGTGCTCAACCACTACCTTCAAAGGCTGAAGCCATCTAAGAACTCACACGGCCTAGCATATTGAAACAACTTCAATAGTTTTTAGGTATGGTTAATTTCTACCGGCAACTAATACCGAGTTCTGCAGAAAACTAGGCGCTACTAAAAATATCCTGTAAGGCAACGTCAAAAAAAAAAAAAAAAAAATGGTAGTACAATGGAAAATGAAGAAAAAGCTGCAAAATAGCTTAGCTAACACTACATTGCTATTTCATCCTCAAATCAGTGCTCTTTTGGCTATATTTTGGGATACTTTGGACTTCACTATTGGAGCTATTCTTCAAGAGCTCGTCAATGAAACATAGCAACCACTGACATTCTTCTTGAGGAAACTCAGTTCGGCTGAACTAAGATATGATCGTAAACTCTTAGCACTCTCTTACGTGGCTGGTTATTTTCAGCATATGGTTGAAGTCAGAGGTTTCACCATCTTCATCGACCATAAACCTTTGACGTTTGCTTTTGGGGAATAGGATGGCAGCTTCACTCCACGATAGTTCTGCTATTTAGAGTTAATTGATCAAGTTCCCCCGATATTACCCACAAAGCTGGAGAAGACAAAGTTGTAGCAGATGCTCTATCACGTGTTGAAGTAGTCAATCCAGCTTTTGACTTAAGAAAAATGTCTGAAGCTCGGACAAAGAACTCACAGCGTTAGAAAGCGGTACGGCATCAGGGTTGCGGCTGAAATTGATAAAAATTCCGGAGACGTCACGACTTCAACAGCTTGTTCCTTTGCACCTGCACAGTATCGTCAAGCAGTTTTCAATGAAATACATTAATTATCTTACTCCGGAATAAACGCAATAGTCAAACTTACAATGTAGAGTAATATTTGGCAATCGAAAAAAAAATTGCAGAGAGTGGGCGAGAAACTGCATCCAATGTCTACTAGCGAAGGTGACCAGAAATTTCTATAAAACCAGAAACGTTCAAACCTGCATCAGGGCGATTTGACCATGCACATATTGATATCGCAGTCATTCTGTACGCTCAAGGCTATCGATATGTATTAACATGTGTTGATCGTTTTTTGCGCTGGCTAGAAACTACGCTACATGCAGGTCAAGAAGCTTCTCATTCACTTGTACCTTCATCACCAACTATGTTAATCTATTTAGTGTACCACTATGAATTACGACTGATTAAGGAAGATAATTTGAGTCAAATTTGTTCAGAGAATTGAAGATCCTGACTGGACAACTCATTTCAAAACAGCAACACATCACTCGACTGCAAATTGAATGGTTGAGAGGTTTCTTAGGCAACTCAAACCCGTTATTAAGCGCTACAAAAATCTTAGATGGATAGATATCCTTCCGTTGGTAATGCTGGGTATTCGGGCAGATAGAAAGACCACTTCGAAGCAACATCAGCAGGAATAGTTAACGGTGAACCACTCAGTCTTCTTGCTGAACTCTTTACTGAGGGAGATGTGCAGGATACCAATGTAACCGAGTTCGCTAAAAACTTCGATAATATATGCAGTTCCTTCGTCTGACCGATGGGTTCTATACAAGGTGAAAAATCAAAATTTATCTATATAGACCTAGTGACTATTCTATACGCATTCGTTCGACACAATCGACCAAGAATGCCGCACTTTAGCTGACATATGATGGTCCCTTAAGAGTAGCTGCACGATTGGAAAAGACATTTGTCATCACTATTGAGATGATACCTTATCCATCGATCGACTCAATCCAGCCTTGAATGATGAAATCACTGACAGAAATCAAGAAAGCAACTGGATGCTGGTATTCCGTCTCCAACGAGTAATATTTCAGCCTTCAAAACCAGTAACGAAACCATATCCCGTCTCAAAAGCTCCAAATCATCAGCTGCAGGAGAGGGCCATGCGATTAGGAAGACGTGTCCAATTCCCAGATGTCTACAAGCTGGACTTCCTTAACTTCATCACTAGTAGAGAGGCACTGTAGCTTCAATGTCACCAGAAATACCAGAAAGAGTATTCAAAATAATTGTAAATAGCTGGCTAGTTATTTTTCACTCAAGCACGACGCAGCCGTGCTGGTAACCGTCATTAAAATTCGAGACGTACAAAGCGTACCTTCATAAAATTTTATGATTGGAAATTTCTCTAGCAGCATGTTGGTAATGCATGTGTTTCTTCCTTAATCATCCTTTTTCTTATCCGAGTTCACCTTATGCAATTCGCATCCATTCGTAGTTAGTCAGATTTTGCTTCTCGTCTTGTTCAGAGATTTATACAAATGATTCGACTAAATTTGTGCTTTATTCCTTTCGGTTGTATTGTATTTCAGTAAAACAGCTAAAATTTAATGATGCATTAGAGAGTTTTCGGTAGGAAAATTTACACCTAGTGATGAATATTTATCAAATTAGATTTGCTAATGGTTACAACTCGAATTTGAATGGATCTGCTGCATCATTTTGAAATTTTCCAAATACTCCTGACTCCACATTCAAATGTATTTTCAAAACGAGTCCTTTACAAAGATAACGTTTTTCGATTAAATCTCAAAACTTTATTTACTACTCAACTACTTTATTCGCTTGCACAAATAATTCAAATGTTTGTTTCCTTATTTACCATCCCTCTTTCAAAACACCATGCATCTTTAAAAACTAAGCAATAGCAATGTATAATCACGAGTCTTCGGGCTTATTCCATGACTTTGTGACTCTGCCTAAAAAGTCACAACGGCACAACTTTCCTTCCTAAAAACTTAATGAAAATACAGGGAAATCCAGTCCCAACAAACACATTATTACATCGACATCTTCTTAAACAAAATTTGCATTTTCACTAAGTTTAATCCAACCCCTAATCCTGTTCTTCAGGTGAAATACTAATCTCTCAGTTTACCTTCCTTACTTTTTGCATCCACCTCATCTCCCTCGGTCGCCTCCATCGGGCCACCTGCCTATTCAAAGTAAAACGATGATAACATTAGTCTATTTTGGTGTCTAGAGTAGCACAAGATAACTTTCTGAATTGTTGAGTAATAAAAACTTAAACAGCATGGTTCTAAATAATTAACTTAATAGCCCTGTAATACCTGGAAAAGAAGCAACAGAGGGGATGGCTTTTGAGGGTAAAATCACACAACAGGATGGCTGTATCGTATTTTGTACTGCGTCTTATGTGAACAAAGTGTAACATGACTTGAGGAGCAGAGTAACGTTTTCATCCAAGATGGGACGGAAAAACAATTTTCTTACCTCAAATGTGGGCAGCTTAAGAGCATAGGATGGGTCTGAAATTCACCACATAATTCCTACACACTTAAAGTTCTTAAAGCTTTTGTGAAGTTTATCTGAAGAAATGTATAAAGGATTCTTTGCAAGGGATTGGGGAACAAATTTAACAGCGTCACAAAGGATCAATAAATGTTGCTCGTAATTACCTGTTCTGGTTCTATAAAGTAATGTGATTGCTAGAAAAATGCCTTATTTCGTGAGTCCTTATTTTATCAGCTTATTTTGTATTAAATTATTTGCACTGAATGAATTCATACTTTAATTCCCTGAGTGCAAATAATGTACAAACTTAAAATTAAGTGAAAATGTTTTCCCAAAGAATTCATTTAATTATGGTACGATAAATAATCTTTATTAATTCTAATTACGCCTTCATTAAAACGTACAGTAAACTGAATGTGCACCCTGCTCAGAAGATAATTAAAAAGCCATTGGAAATCGACTTTCCCCACACGAAACCCCTTGATAACAATATTAATGAATGAAAATTAAAGAGATTAAATCCATGCACAAACACGTCCTTTGCATACTCAGAAGCTATCCTTGGCGTTGTTATAGAGGACTGTTCTGACTACTTAAACATACATACTTGCTGCACACGTCCCCAAAATGGAAATTATTTGTACATTGAGTCGTATCCTTGCAAAGACATTTTGAATGAAAGCTAACGAGAACGAAGAGTATTTCCCCAGGAATTATATCTATGTTTGTGTTTGCGCCAGTTTTGTATGTATCTTTCCTAAGGATCTTAATCCAACTAAATGCAAATGAACTTTAGAATGTTCAAATGTAGAATTTGGTGTTAAGAGGAGTACTGAACTGGGCAGCGACTGTGGCAAATTTCAAAATTGCTTCAGTTCCGCATGAACCGAACATTCCTGCAAAGTGAACCTAACCTTTCTAAATCGTTGCTTGCATAAATTTGTTCTTAATTGTATCGCTGATTTCAAATAATATTGAAATTTCTTAACGATTGCGGTTGATAAATCATTAAAAGAGTGGATTTCAATAGCATTCGTAAAAGACTTCAAAGGTGAAGTTTTATTCGTAAATGATGAATTCTTCAATGGACAAATGAAATGAAGGATATACTTAGTAAGTAAACGTTCCTTGCCAAATACTTGAAATTGTTCCTTTTTTTTGAAGAAGTTCTAAAGAATACTCATTTGAAGACTTCATAAGTATTGAAACTTTGCTAAGAAAACCAAGACAAATGACTTCTGGTCTGTAAAAACGTTTATTTCATGATTGTACAATTTTGATTAAAGATTATTTTATAACAAGTTGGGTAAACAGACCTACGCTCATGTCAAAAGGGTTTTGTATTCACCTTACAAAATGCAGTCACCAGATCGAATCAAATCAAGAAACATGTCAAAGACGATTTTATTGGAAAAAATATGAAATACGAAGATCATACTATTATTAACAAAGTTGAACGAATTTCGACTTCTGAGGTTTTTGGTATTGTTATACTCATAAATATCTCCCTTGATAATTATTTCAAATGTCCATCCGCAACGGAGGAAACACATTTTTCATGTATTTCCCCCCGGTGCCCCCACTGAAGCAAAAACTTACAGTCTAACAACAGTTTTGAAAAGCTCCCATGAAAACATTCATTTCATACTCATATCGGCTACGTTTGATGAATTTTTTTTTTCAGGGGCCACTCTCCTGTACTGTTATCATCGATTAACGCCCAATTTTTTCGAATCCTAGAATGGTTACAAAACCCTGTTGCTAGGAGCTCCCTCCCACCTCCTTGACTTGTTTCACTTATGAGCATTAATTGTAGGTACTCATCTTCAGTCATTCATTCAATTGAATCAAGTGTTCAAAGCATGCACCTTAAACGATGAAGTTGGGAAAAAATAACTCCAAATTATTCAATCTTCGCATTTAAAACAGCCACTATCTTGTTTAACGATTACTGATACCACTAGCTGAACCGATTCTCAAAGATATACATGACACCTATCATTCCTGAAATTTTCATGCAAATCCTAGCAAAACTATAGTGTCTGAGTCGGTAAAAAGCGCATGTTGTTCCATAGCCATATGTTGCCATAGTAATACATGCAGCGCATATTGTTCCATAGTAATACAGGAAAATTCAAACCGCTATAACTTCGCTAAATATGATTCAATCTTTATGAATCTTTCAGGATAGATCAATCTTATAAATAGTCATCTGTGTACTGAATTTCATAGAACTTAAGGGTACCGTTAAGATTTTATTCAAGAAAACATAAAATCGATAAATCATACTATTACTAACAAAGTTGAGTGAATTGCGACTTCTCACGTATTTGTTGTTGTTGTACGCACCATGGCCTACATCCCTGATTTTTTTCAGATTTTTCGGATCACAGGTGTCCAATCGCGAGGGGAGGGGACACAAATTTTTCGTGTATTTCCCCTCCCTGTGCGCCCCGCGAAGCAAATTTTGTTAAACTAAGACCTGTTTTGAAATGTTCTCATCAAGACCTTTCATTTGATGCCCATATCGGCTACCTTCAATTAAATTTTTTTTTCGGGGGGTCACTCTCCTATATGGGGAGACCCCCTTAAATACCTTATAAATTTTTTTTGTAGCTGAACTTTAAAGAGATCACCACTTTACACCTACGCACAAAATTTGATGTTTCTAGCTTAAGTAGTTTCCGAGAAAAACTGCTGTGACACACGGACGGACAGACGGACAGACTGGTCGCGAAACTAGTAGGGTTTTGTAAAATTATTTTACAAAACCCTAAAAAAGATATCATTTTTTGAACTAAAGTGTTTTCCAATAAGAGGTGTTATTTTGGATAGCCCGCTATTTTGGTAGATGTTACTTTTGAAGCTGTCATTTTTTGACATTTGACAAGTAAAAACTACACCATTAATAAAAATGGCTCAATACACGCTTCAAAAACGCATTGAAATTATTAAAATTCACTATAAAAATGGTGAAAATTTGAAAGAGACGGTTCGTAAAACTCGAACATTTTTGAGTCGTCGTGAAGCACCTTGTCGGACCGCAATACAGAAATTGGTGGAAAAATTCGAGCTGTTGGGACAACTTAGTGATGTGAAGAATGAAACTCGTGCACGTCACTCAAGAACAGCCGAGAATATTGCTGCTGTAGCCGAAAGTGTTGAAGAAAACCCAGGTTTGCCCATTCCTCGTCGTTCTTTGGAATAAGGCATTCCACAAACGTCATTACACCGTTTTTTGCGTAAAGATTTGGGCCTTAATGCTCATAGAGTTCAGTTCATTCAAGAAATCAAGCTGCTCGATCATCAACAACGTCGTGTCTTTGCTGATTGGGTCCTTAAAATGCTTGAAAATTCAGAATTCCATCGAAATCATCTTGAGTGATGAAAACCCAAGAATTATTGTTGAAAGCCTCTTTATCCTCAACGTGTGACTGTTCGGTGCGATTTATGATCCGGCGGAGTCATTGGACCTAATTTTTTCGAAAATGAGGCTGGAGCAACAGTTACGGTGAATGGATTGCGCTATCGAAAGATGATCAATGATTTTTTATGGCTTGAATGAAATGGAAAGGCTGGACAACGTTTACTTTCATCAAGATGGCGCTACGTGCCACACAAACAATGAAACCATTGATCTTTTACGGGAAAAGTTTCCGGACCGTGTTATCTCTCGAAGAGGTGATCACAATTGGCCACCAAGATCTTGTGATTTAACACCTTGCGACTTCTTCCTTTGAAACCACGTGAAAGAAAAGGTCTACGCCAATAGTCTAGAGTCGATTCAAGACCTCAAAGATGGAATTCGTGAGGCTATCGAGGACATAGGGCATCCACTTTGCGATTTGGTTATTGAAAATATCATGAAAAGGATATGGTCCTGTAAGCGTGGTCGTGGTGGTCATTTGCCTGATACTATTTCTCACTATTAACGGCATACCTTCTTCTTTGTAATGTAATAAATATACGTCATTAATGTTAGAAGATGGAATTTTTCTTTTAATAACAAAATAAATTTTCTTTTAATAACAAAATAACACCTCTTATTGGTTCCAGGCTAGGTTCTCAGATTGACAGGGGAGGTGTTTAGTGGGTAGTCCAAAGGTATCCTCTATAGGAGTCCCACACTGCCAGACTCGGCGGGCGTAAATGCCTTCACCTCCCTACCACAAAAAAAAAAATGGAAAACCCTATATAAAGCGGATAAATTAAAATAATCTATTATATGTTTACATTTTTTGGTGAACTTATTGAGAAAAATTTATGCATTATTCACTTTAAAGCTTGAAATTGACAGTTGAGCACATTATGAAAAATATTCGTATTTAGCTCACAACGACCCTATAAGTTTGGATTCTATGTATCGATAGGCTCTTTTGATTCTTCCAATAATTTTCAGGTTATCTGCTATTAGGAGTAGTCGCTCTCCAAACTAAATATCCAAGTTAGAAGAGAAATTGTCAGAGATGAAGTCTTACTGGTAATCCAAAGGTGTTACTAGTTCTCCGATGGGTATAATACCGATTGCCAACTTGGCAGTTTGCTATGCTTCATAAGATTTAATAGATGTATATTGCTGCAACCTTACGGCCATTTGGGCATCAGCCTTTGTATAGTGCAGTCTTGTTTCTGTGGGATCCCAAGTGAACTTGTTTGCTAACGGTCTGTTAAAATTGAGGCTTCTATTATTTGTGTAATACTTATTCCCATCCGGCATGTGGACACTAAATATAAACAATAGTGCGTTTTGAAACGCCCAATTCAAGAATTTCTGTTAATAATAGGAAAAGAAATCGCGATCCGTCTCCGTACGAAATTTGCCTTACCCATTTTAAAATGATCAAAATACCCGAGTTGCAACAAAGTCAAATACCGTTTCACCTGATTTTGATGACAACACTGGACATTGTATTAATCCTATCAAAACTAAGGTTAGAGTTCGACCCATAATATTTTCTGGATTTACCACGCGGTAATATCGATTAAATTATGAAAGAATTAAATATCTATTCATATAGAGTTAAATTAATGTTGATAGGAAAACAAATCGTTTGAAATAATCTCGAAATTTTGATAAAGACAAAAAACATCTCAAACTTGATAAAGTCAGCTCCTTTACCATCAGCGAACAGATATGCGTCCATTGCAGGTAGTCTTATGAAGTATGCATAATATTCTATTGGAAGAACTGCAAAAAACTTAAATATCAAACTATGATGTAACCATAATAAATATCAAAATGTTCAATGCAAGAGCACAATATCGTGGTAGTGTGAACTATCTTTTATATATACAACCAGAAACCAAAATCATTGACTTACGCAAAATTAAAACAATATCCCACACTTGCTGGACTTACCACAAGAACAAAAACAGTGAACTGGCCGAATGTCAAAACTGTCAAAGATATTTTCATGGCTCCAGCCATCGTCATTTACCAAGAAAGGGCTCCATTTGCAGTGGTGACCATAATTTCTCCAGCTGTACCCTGACAAATTAAGATCAAGCTAAAATTGAATTTAATAAACTTTTAAAAGCCGACAAAAGCGCATCGAAATAGTTTTGGCCATGTAGGAAACTTTAATCTATGCCTTACCACCTTGAGTCGAATCATCAATAATCGAGAATATAGGTGTTCTGATTCAAGGTATTAACATCAAAATCTATTCTGTTAATTTTTCAGCCACCCAACATATGGCTGAAAATTAACTCAATTTGAAAGGGACTTGTAAAGATTCACTAACAATAACCGTAGACACCTGATTTGTGGAGGGTTGAATGCACGACGTTAATAATGGCACTGCTCACGTTCAAATAAGATGGGCTAGTTCTCAATAACGTACTAAATCATAACAACATCTACTTGCATGCATTAAATGAGTTTTACTTCCTCCCCTCCCGCTGAAGGTGAGGACCCCCTTGAAGGTCGCTCATAGCGTAGCAAAACAAGGCCTGGCCCGAAATAATATGCCAAACGGTTCCAGGCTAGGTTCTCAGGTTGACAAGAAAGTCGTTTAGTTGTTAACACAGTAACTCGTAAGCATGCGAGCCTTGCAATGAGTGCATAAATGGCATTCTATTCCCAACCACAATAAAAAAGAAACATCTTACTCATGTAAAAGATCTGTTTTCATATTAGACATTATTTTGGAAATGCAAAATTATCTGATATCACAGTTTTCGAAGCCCTTTTTACCACACTTACTCATGGGACTCAATACCAAAAATGCTACATATAAACATTCCTCTACGCAAAATCCTTTTTCATTTCATTAAACAAACTGAAAAGTATACAGAAAATACATAACTAACAGTATTTCATTGACTCGGTATACTTTGAAATTGCTGAGAACAACGTGCTAAATCAATTTGCAAATTAAAACACTTAATAAAACTTAATGAAAGTATTGAAATTAAAGTACTCAACGAGTCAACACTAGTTAATACTCATATCTAACATGTATACATTTAATCTGATTTGACATTTGTACTCGTATATGACCTTTCGTTCGATACAGACGTGTGTTGAGTTTCATCAGTTTATGTTATTTTATCGCTAATTTTTTTGCTAAATTTAGATCTACAGCCAACAAACTTCTTCAGGTTATGGGCCCAGATAATTAAATAAAATTTATAAATTTTAAGAAGCAAAAATTAAAAAGATTCCAGTAGAATTTTCCCGATTATTTTTTTCGCTTTGTTGAACGTACATTACAAAAATATAAGTCAAGGCAAGCAGATGGAGGCTAGTTCACAATTAACACAGACAGAAGCAGCAGCAGTGATTAACTTAGAATCGCGAACAGAATCTATTGTGAACATCAAATTGAAAATGTCATCGTTTCTTTTAGCATCGATCGAAAAACTGTGTGGTAGAGAAAATTATTCCACATGGAAATTTGCGATGGAGAATTCCTTGGCAGTTGAACACATGTCTCAATGTTTTACTGATGCAGAAACAGATGCGCATAAAATTGCTAAGGCCAAAGGTGAGATTGTTTTGAGTATTGATAAAAGCAATTACATGCATGTCACAGGAGAAACAACAGCAAAAGAAACGTGGGATAATTTGAAGAAAACGTTTAAAGGTGAAGGAACTGTGCGGAAGGTGACATTAATGAGAAAAATGGTCAACACAAAATTGGCTGAATGCTCTTCAGTGAAAATGTACATGACTGAAATAATTTCTACGGCACTACGGCTGAATGAAATAGGTTTCAAGTTTGATGACGAATGGTTGGCCATATTTTTGCTTAATGGATTGGCCGATGAATATTTGCCGATGATAATGACATTGGACGTGAGTGCAGCGAAGCTATCGAACGATAGTATTAAAACGAAGACAGCCGAACAAAGGGCATTGTATGAAAGATAAGATATCGAATGGTAACGCAATGATCGCATTTAATGCTGTTGTTCTGAATGGCAAATATATAGATAGATATGATTGGTATAACGATTTAGGAGCAACAAAACATATGACCACGCATTTTAGGAATTGGTTAATTGGAATGGATAAAATCGATGACCCGCCGATTCGAGCTGTGAATAAGAACATGATGAAAGTCAAATCCACTGAAGTAGTGAGTATTGGTGTGAAAACTGATAGAATGAGCAAACTTTAAGTGGCGTAGTGTGTGCACCGGAACTAACGGTAAATTAATATCGGTGAGCCAAATAGTTGCTAGTTGAAACTCTGTGAAATTTTCAGTCGATAAGTGCGAATTTCACAATAGTAAAGGCGAATTGCTAGTAAAGGCGTCATGCGTTGATGGCTTGGTTAAATTGGATGGCTTTTGTGGTGGCTCAAATGGTATTGCACCAGCAATAGTGCGCGCAAATGATTCAATGGAGCTGTGGCACAGACGACTTGGCCATTCGAATGTGAAAAGTCTGGATATGGTGCGAAAAAAAGCAGTAACACAAATGTCAGTCGTTAGCACCAGTCAGAGCATTGACTGTGTAGCTTGTTGTAAAGGAAAACAAGCAAGAAAGCCGTTCAAGCATAAAGGATAAATAAATATTTGCTAGAGCGTATCCATAGCGATTTGGCTGGAAAGATGGAGCGAGCATCGATTGGTGGAAACAGGGACGTGTTTCTTTGGCAATGTTTTTTGCTTGTTGTCCTAGTTCCTTTTTTCAATCATTTGCTTGCATATTTCGTCGAATCAGTTTATGCACTGGGTTCCTTTTTTCAATCGCTTTCTTGCATGCTTCATGGAATCAGTCATTCCTTTTGTGACCACTTCTCTTACTGTCTTTCACATAGTTCCGATGTCATCATTACTTTCTCCCGCCTGCGAGCATATGTTGATGCGTTTTGCCAGCATCAACATGTATCTAGAAATTACTGAGCTATCATTTAGTTTATGTATCTGGTGCCTCGGATTAACTGATTTCCTTGTTTACAGCTCTTGGAGATGCAGCATTGGAACTTGATCCTTATAAGGTAGTGGCCCAAAACACAGACAGCATCGCGGAATGAGCGTGTATCGAGAATACTGGTAGGAGCTCGTTTTTATATGAGAACATGGTCAATCTGGTTGAATATGCGACCATCTGGCGATGCTCACATTCTCCCATCGATGTGTTTTTGTGAAAAGCGTGTAGAGCTTACTGTATAGCCTCTATTAGTAGCGAAGTCTATCAGACATTGTCCGTTGTTGCTGATCGCTGCATGAAGGCGACGTCCACTGATTGTTCCTCTGTGTGCCATTTCTTGGCAAATTTTTGCATTGGTCACCCGCAACAATTTTGATATCGTTTGATGACAATAGATCAACAGTTCATTCCGGGATGCTGTAAAATTTTACCTTGATTACATCCACCTTGTCTTCTGTAGTCGCGTGGGTGTTGACTAGCCAGACATTAAAAAATTTGTTCTTGATAATTATTGCACAGATCCTTTGGTTAACGGTCTTCAAGCCAATGATAATTTGTTTAAATATGCGGTGAAGAATGAAAGCCGCTCTAAACTCATGGCTTCCTTGCGAGGATTTGCTTTTAAACATGGTGTTCGTTTACATGTTTGCAGTACAATTATATTGATTCTGTATTTCCTTATTTAATTCAAAGGTTGTTGCAGTGCACCTAGTTTGTTCAATAACCGAATGTTTCAAGTTCCATAAGATTAGTGCTTGTACGTTGTGATAGTCATTGCCGTTTATCCAATCAGATCCGATGCAGTGTAATGCTCATATTTTTTTTATACGGGATCACCGCATTGTTTAATTTATCAGCCTTCAGATAGTAGCTGACTTATTTTGCAGTTTTTAGGGTTTCGTACTAAAATACAAAACCCTATTGCAATCACGACCTGTGTCCGTCTGTCCGTCCGTCCGTCCGTCCGTCCGTCTGTATGTCACAGCACTTTTTCTCCGAAACTATAGAGGCTACAGCCATGAAACTTAGTGAAAAGGTCAGAAGTGGCGACTTCTTGAAAGTTCAAAGGTCAGAAAAATTTTCAAAGGGGTTTAAGGGGGGTCTCCCCATATAGGGAGGTCACCCCTCAAAAAAAAAATTTCACCATTGGTAGTCGAGTAGGTTGTCATTGGAAAGGTCTCAATGAGATCTTTTCAAAACAAGTCTCAAAATTGCCTTACGAGTACCGAGGGGGGCAGGGGAAGGAGAAATGTACGAACTTTTCGCGTACCCCCCCTCGCGATTGGACACCTTCCATCCGAAAAATCTGATAAAATCATGCATGTAGGCCTTAATGAGTACAACAACAACAAATACATGAGAAATCGAAATTCGCTCAACTTTGTTAGTAATATTATGATTTATCGATTTTATGTTTTCTTGAATAAAATCCAAACGGTACCCTTACATTCAATAAATTTAGCAAACAGATGGCTATTTATAAGATTGATCTTTTCTGAAAGTTTCATAAAGATCAAATAGTATTTAACGAAGTTATAGCGATTTGAATTTTCCTGTATTACTATGGAACAATATGCCCTGTATTACTATGGAAACATATGGCTATGGAGCCATATGCGCTTTTTACCGACTCAGACACTACAGCTTTGCTAGTATTTGCATGAAAATTTCAGCAATGATAGGTACCATGAAGATGACTACAAACAATAGAAACAAGTCGAAAAGGCAGGAGACAGCTCCTAGCAAAAGGGCTTTGTAACCATTCTAAGATTCAAAACAACAGGCCATGAATCGATGATTACAGTACAGATGAGTGGCCCCTGAAAAAAAATTTCATGAAAGGTAGCCGATATGAGTATCAACTGAAAGTTCTCCATGAGAGCTTTTCAAAACAGGTCTTAAACTGACAGTTTTTGCTTCAGTGGGGACAAGGGGGGGGGGGTGTAAATACATGAAAAATGTGTTTCCTCCCTCGCGAATGAACACCCGTGATCTAACAAATCTGAAAAAATTATCAAGGGAGATATTTATGGGTATAACTATAACAAATACCTCAGAAGTCAAAATTCTTTCAACTTTGCTAATAATAGTATGATCCTCGAACATGACATGTTTCTTGATTTTATTCGTTACTGGTTACTGCATTTTGTAAGTAGAGTACAAAACCCTTCTAACATGAGCATAGGTCTGTCTACCCAACTTGTTTGATTATGCTGGCATCCTCCTTGTTGTCTTTCTTTTAGCTGTTCATGATTCTTCTTTTATGACATTCTCTTTCTGGGCTTTATAAGAGTATATAATTGACATCCAATGTCCATCATTACTTCTCATACTGGTTGTATTTTGGGAGAGATAACATATTTTAAGCTAGAGATAAAACGAAAGTCCATTGTCAACTGTGAAACGTAATTGAGATGCCTGAGTTGATGCGACGAGGCTTTGTTTGTGGATTGAACAAACGCGTATGTCATCAGCTGGGACGAAGAATGTAGAGCCCTCCAAAGGGTAGCGAAAATGGCAAACGCTTGTGTAGGGAGGCCTGTATAATAGCAGCGTCACAATAAAACCACGGAAAAGTTTATCGTTCCCAAAAACCTTCAGAGATCTTTTACGGTGACGGGTGCCAAAGGTATTCCACCTCACTCACGCTAAACACGCACTTACATACGTTGACATCAATCTCAAGTTCGGACATGTGCTGGAACAATAGGCGGAGGTGCTGTACATGTTCCTCCTCGAATCTTGATGTGAGCAGCATATCATCCAGGTAGCATACACAGAAGTCGAGACCCCAGAAAACCCTGTCTATGAAGCGCTAAAAGTCCTGCGTAGCTTTACGAAGACCAAACACCATCCCCGTGAATTTGAATAATCTAAATGCAGTCGTAACCATCATTTTTGAGACGTCCTCTTCTGCAATCGGAATTCGATGAAACACCCTTGACAAAAAAAAAGTATGCCACTCAAGGTTAGCGAATCATCCTCGATGTGTCGCATAGTGTGTTTATCCGAAATGGTATCAGCGTTGAGACCAGGCCCTTTCTTCTGGGCAAGGTGCTTGGGACTTGCCCAAGAACTCCTGAACAGTCGGCAAAGCTCTATCCAGCAAGAACTAGAATTTCCCTTTTGCTAAGTGTAGCTTGCTTTGATTCAGTTGACGAGGGAAGTCTGGCACCTGGAGCCCAAAGTAGTAATTAAATGCTTTGTTTGGTACGCGGGGATGCATTTGGAGGCTACAGGTTTCAAGTTAAGCCAAGTTATAAGTGCTTTATTTAATACTCATTGTTATAAGTTATAAAAGAATAAAAAACAAATTCCAAACAATGAAAATGCAAAAAATTAATGGCCCAAATAGCTCTCTCAAATTTATATGTTATCAACGAAACACATTTCATAAGAAAAGTAAAATAGCAATTATTACATTTTTTCTGATTCAGTTATTACATTTTTTCTGATTCAGTTAGAAAAAAACCACCAACACTATTCAAAAATTATTTATAATTTCAACACAACAGCGAACTTTTATTCTTATAAAATTCAATCAAAACCTTTGTCTTACAATAAAAAAATACTACTCCTAACTTAAACGTTAAACGTTATCTCTAAACCAACTACGATAGACATAACACATATCTATCCTAATCTTGAAACTTATCCCTAATTTTTAACAAACAACACATAAAGTAGCAATAATGAGCTAAAACTCAAAAACTAAGTAAGGAAAAGGGCAAAAACAGATAAAAAATTCGAATAATTTAGACGTTGTTATTTAGCCACCAATACGTAAATTGCTCCCTCTCAGCTCGACCAACCTCAATGAATCTAGCAAATGAGTATCTTCATTAGAATTTTTGGTCTTGTGAACTCAAACTCGGAGGATATTTTATCTTCTTATCGGTGGCCTGTCTATATATGTGATATATGATTAAAACGCCGTCAGAATCAAAAGCATATCGATTCAAGTCCAAATACATGAGCGTTTCTAGAGGAACGGTGCCAGTAGCGAGGCAAGTCGCTATATACTCGTCTATAGGGCAAATCGGGTATAAAATCCAAGGGTTTTCACTCATAGTTACAGATCTCGCGATATAATTCTGAAGGAGTTTCAATATGAAGATACCGACTCTTGTCACTTTAACAGTTTGATAAATCCTGCTATAGGATATATACTCCTTCCAACCTGTCTGTGCAAACTAGTACATCCACGAAAATATATTCTTTTGAAAACTCTTAACTTTTCCATAGTACTAGCACTCTGGTTGTACCAGATCTGACATCCATATGTCAAAACTGGTGTAACCAGGGTCTTGTAACAGATTACATTGACCTTTTGATCAATGTATCTAGAATGGAGGCTGCAGGCTTTGGTAGGGCCGGAAATTTTCTAAGTAACGATGAACACGGCGAACTCCCATCGACGGTCGAAACTGATACTTGCTAATGCTGACTAACCTTGCCTGTGGTAGACGCACGGGACCGTGAGTTATCAATTCCTGAGGCCCATAAATGGACCAAAATGCTTGAAAGCCCAGAAAAGGGGTAAGATCTTTGTCACCGTATGTGTGAATGACCGTTTTGTTTGCTGCAATGAATTTCTTAGGAGATACATTTTGAAAAGCAGTCAAATGGGAGCGACGGGGATATCCACTCTCGTGTCAACGAGAAGCCTTAGTTATAATTCAGAGTCAAACATTTCGATGCGATCTCTTGGATAGCGGCTCGATTTGTTTTTCGCTCGTTGGCTAAGATAGGAATATGACGGTTGGCACTTCTTTGCTGCCGTACTGAAACGGTGATAAAAATAAAAGAAAGGTTGCATGTTGAAACGAGGGATTATATAACCTGCAAACGGAAGAGCTGCTCTGCCGAGGCGGTATCCAAATGCGGTTAATCTGCTTGTCAGCTCTGCAATGCTTCTCAGGATCATATCGGTGTCAGGCGTTGGCTGTGGGGCCGGGTCGATGTAGATGCTCGATACTGTATATCGCATGCCAACACTGGGTATAAGATACGTGGCGGACGCCAATCGCTCAAGGCTACCACGTTCGTTGCCGGCCAGAATGGAGGCGCTGTAGCTATCATGACTTAATTATGTTATCCGGTACGGTACTCCAAGCTGAGCACTGAAGCGTGAAAACTGATATGGGTATTTATCCTTCATTTCTAGCTTGAACAGAACTTGGTGCAGAAATAGTTAACAGTCTCTACTTGAGGGTTTTGTGTTTGCTTACTTTGAGTGAAAACTATTGCAACATTTTCCAGAATTGATATGTCCACCATATTCAGTGCATGCTTAAATTGAAGAGAGACTACGCAAATTAACTCATATTCTATTTAAAGTGGGTGTCATTTTGTTTTTACTCCAATGAGGTAACTTGTCATACCAGACGAATGTATTGTAGTTTTTTTTGGATTTTTAGGGTTTTGTACTAAATTACAAAACCCTGTGTCTGTCTGTCCGTCCATCTGTATGCCACAGCATTTTTCTCCAAAACCATAGAGGCTACAGCCATGAAACTTTGTCGACAGGTCAAAAGTGATGACTTCTTGAAAGTTCAAGGGCGGGAAATTTTTCAAAGGGGTTTAAGGCGGGTCTCCCCATATAGGGAGGTGACCCTTCAAGGTATGTTCTATATACCGTAACTCCCTGTCGTATCTCTGCGCATCAAGTGGTACTATGGTGAGGCGATTTACCATGTGGTGAAACGCTGCTAATTTATGTTGTATGGTATGGTGAGACGAAGCAGGTATTGTTCTCTGCGTTGTCGTTGGCTTGCGGTAAATATCAAATGCAATTCCTCGATTTTCTTTAATGATTCTGAGGTCCAGGAACGGGATCCTATCATGTTCCTCTATTCCCATGCTGAATTGGATACTTGTGTAGCGGAGATCAATGGCTACAACATGGCCATGACACAACAAATGATCAGGAAAAAATTACAACGTAACAATACATACAGCCGGACTACATTATTAAAGCAGGTGAAGGCACTCGAAAGCACTACAATAGCAGCGGTAACTTTTTCAGCAGCATTTTATAAAATCAAACGCGCCCTGAAAAATAAAGGCATCAAAATTGTGGGTACAAGCAGGTCAACACAACTTAAAGCAATTCTCGGAAGCGCCAAAGATCCAAAGAACCTCTGGGAGAAGAATGGGATATATAGGATAACATGCACGGATTGCGGAAAAACTTAGATTGGACAAACAAAGCGGCTAGTAGGGATCAGGGTCCAGGAACATATCAGCGAAGTTGTAAGCGCTCGAACAAGGAATAAAGCACTTTCAGAGGCGAAATCAACGGTGCCGAGGCAAGCAATGGAGGGAAACCACGAAATAACGAAAGACAACGTCGAAGTGTTGACAGAGGTGTCAAAACAGCGGAAGTTCGACGCTTACGAAAGCTGGTATATTTATAACGAACCGCAGGAAAAAAGAATGAATGTAGACGTAGGTAAGTGCCAGTCATCTTTATTTCCTTTAATTTATCAATAAGCCACTTAAAAATTGTAAAGTTCCTAATTATGCTAATTAACTTTATTTCTCTTAACCCTCCAAAAAGATCATTTTGTTAATTTGCTAATTACATATAATTCTTAATCCTCTTAAAGGATCACTTGTTTAAATTTGGAAGATTTATAGCTAGGGTAATTAACTATAATTGTTAAACGCCTTAATAGACCATTTAGCACGGAAAAATTGTTACTTGTAGTGAAAAAAATTAGATGTATAAAAAAAGGACTGTTGTTGCTTATAAAAAGCACTTGTAGAAAAGCACTGAAGAAGAAAGGACGTTCCTTTCGAAACGCGCGTATGCAATTCAATAAAAATTTAATATTCACCTAATAAAACGGAAGATTTTCTTCTATTTAGTATCGTTAAAGAGAGGTGAAAACAGCCGAGAAAGAACAAATAACCTTGAAGTTTTAGCGATTTGAATTTTCTGTATTACTATGCAACAATATGCGCTGTTTTACTATGGAAACATATGGCTATTGAACAATTTGCACTTTTTACCGACTTAGACACTACAGCTTTGCTAGGATTTACATGAGAATTTCCGGAATGATAGGTATTATGAATATCTTTGAGAATTGGCTTACTTAGTTAATCGTAAACAAAATAGTGGCTGTTTTAAATGCGAAGATTGAATAATTTTGAGTTATTTTTCCCCAACTTCAACGTTTAAGGTGCATATGTTACTTTGAACACTTGATTCAATTTAATGAATGACTGAAGATGAGTACCTACAATTAATGCACATAGGTAAAACAAGTCGAAGAGGCTCAGGAGAGAGCTCCTAGCAAAAGGGCTTTGTAACCATTCTAGGATTCGAAAAAATAGGCCATGAATCGATGATGACAGTATAGGGGAGTGGCCCCTGAAAAAAAATTTCATCAAACGTAGCCGATATGAGGATCAAATGAACGTTCTCTATAAGAGCATTTCAAAACAGTTCTTAAACTGACAGTTTTTGCTTCAATGCGGGCACAGGGGGAAATACACGAAAAATGTGTTTCCACCCTCGCGAATGGACACCTGTGATCTAAAAAATCTGAAAAAATTCTCAAGAGAGTTATTTATGGGTATAACAATAACAAATACCTCAGAACTCAAAATTCTTCCAACTTTGTTAATAATAGTATGATCTTCGAATTTCACGTTTTCTCCAATGAAATCGTCTTCGACATGTTTCTTGATTTTATTCGTTGGTTGTTACTGCATTTTGTAAGTTGAGTACAAAATCCTTGACATGAGCGTAGGTCTGTCTACCCAACTTGTTAAATTTTATCCATTGATATTGTCGCGTGTTATGGTTCGCGGCCAATAATTTTAATGTTCCGGTAAAGTGAAAACGCACTGTCTTTTAAGTTAAGTTAAAAGAGTTTATTTACTAAAAAAAATTAACAGTTATTAATTTTAACTATTTCAAAACTTGTCTATACATTTTTACTTCCACTGTTTATCACTTCACAATCAATATCGCTCTAAATTCGCACTCCACACTATCGCAGTTTTACTATATCGCGGTTGTAAAGAATCCCCCCATTCATTCAGCTCGCCTTTATATAGGGTCTCTAGTCATTCAATCCATTTCTCGTACATTGCCGAAGTACCTGGAATATTCGAGCAGCTTAATGAATGGGCAGTGACGTCACTTTCAGATGTTGATCATGCTTGGCGGGTTTTCGAGTAGATTCGTTTGTTGATGTTCTTAATTGTTGTGAAAACAATTTCGACAGTAGCTTGCAGAATTATTTGTACATGTAACAATATGAAGAGTCCAGGATAAATTGTGATTCTAACCCAGCTCTTCTTCATCAGCTTTTCACTACCGAGGGATTCCCGTTACGGATGCAAAATACTATAATCTCTGACTTTTCATAAAAAAAAATATTTGATTTCGATTAGATATTAAATTTCTACTTTGATTAAAATTACAAAATAAAATAATTGGCTGATTACATGAAATTTACAAGACCTTTGCGGCGGAAGTCAAATTCGTATTCTATGAAAATATTCATTTACTTGTGGATATTTAAAATATCAATTGAGAAACGGATTTTCATTTCCCTTTGAAGCTACGTGTATAAAGGCCTTGATTTAGCTGCGGCTTTGATCAACAGCCTTGCAAAATCTGGTTGGTATACTTCTAAACTAAACATTTACTTCAAAGTCAGCCATTTTGCCAAGCAGGTTTACACAAACTACCAAGAATTATACACAATTACTGTAGCCAATATACACAAGAATCTAGATTTAAATGAGAACTCATATAACAGTGGTAACAGGAGATGTACCCTGAAAGCAATTTTTAAAGATTCTTATCGTTTCAGCAACTTTCTTAGCTCTTGCTCTTGTTTCCTCAAACCCTCTTGCCACAATCTGAACAGTAATGTTGAATTTTTTTGAGTGGATAATTTATATGTATGCATACTAAAGTTGGTCATATTTGAAGATGAAGAAAATGAAAGATGCATGGGTTTAACGTTTTTGTATGTCTTTCATATAAATATGTAGGGTTTTCAATCACTGAATTCGGTAGAAAAGAGCAACGCAGATAAAAACTGGTTCCAGATGGCACAACCATTAAAGTTTCCATCGAGTCACATCGTTTTCCAAGAACACACCACTTTAGACGTGTTTCAAGGACTCTCTGTCTCTTTTAACATTGCGTGCATTTTTATGTCGGGACATTCGAGCGAGGAATCTTCCAATAAAAGTAAAAGCATGAAAATGTGATGCCTCGGTCCTACCGCACGAAAGTTTTCGCATTGCTTTTGTGGTGAGAGTTTGTGATTCTACCACACCCATTGGCTGGTAACGTTAAATGAAAGGAAAACTTCTGTTTCCAGAGTGAAAGAACAGAAAAACAAGCAAAGAAAACAAAAACAAACCCACAAATGTTTTCAACAAAGTTAGTTTCGCATTTTCCACAATACTTGGAATTAATTGATTAAACGCTGGCGTTTTATATTGATTATATTGAATAGTCTCTGTATATTTTCCAGCTATAGGAATTTCAATTAGGGACCTCAAGAACAATAAGTAATGTGAACGAGGATAAATATAATAGAATATGAGTACGATATGATATTTGCAAATGTAATATAAATTTTTCTTTCCAACAGTCATTTATTTATTCTTAGGAAAAAACGACTTTCAGATACGCCTGCTGGCTTTGTCAATTACTCCGCAATTGCATGATAATAAACTTCTTGGATAAATTAGAACTTCTTACTTTCTGGCAACCTACAGTGTTGAAATGTAGCATTTCTTACGTCAAAGTTTCATCATATAAGAACATTAGCTTTGAAATAATCTAGAAATACAAGGTTTGAAACAATTCACCTCTGCCAAGGTCTACAGCTTTAATTATTTTTTCCAGGTTAAATAAAATGCCTACCTCACAGCGTAAGAGCGAAGTAGGCATTTTACTTACCATTCTCACCAATGGCTTGGAAGATTGAGTAAACCCTCAATTTCCTCGTGTCCAGAGTTTTTTATGTATGCCACAATTTTTTTCTATAAAACATTCTAATTTTTGGCACTTTTTGATGTTTTTCGGGGATTAGTTTCTTAAGACCTAAAATATATATTCCCATAGTTTTTTGCTGATCGTCTTCCAAGCTTGTTTAACAAAATTTCGTGCTTGACTAGGTGGAAAGATACAAACAATAACAATTTTTTTTATGCAAGAAAAAACTACAACAGTTTGATGTCCTGCTTAAACTTCGTTTAGCTTCCTATCTCAGATGTTAATTGTTGCATTTTGTAGCACTGTGGAAGATGGGTTCTTAGGGCATTTTAAACTTTTTTTTAATGAAGACCTACTAGTCTTTTGTCCTGTCTGTCTATCTACCCATCCAACTGCTTGTCTCAAGTTTCCTCAGAAACTATAAAAGTTAGAAAACACAAACTGTCAGGAGTGGTGGTCTCTCAGAGGTTGAAGCCTTCTCAAATCCCAAATCAGGCCTTACGGCTATTGAAAAAAAGTCTTTTCAAACATTTCAACATTTTTAACGGGGTCACTCTGATAATTTATTTATTTGTTTACGTTTTTTCTTACAAAACCTTATCAATTCCAATTACAAAATAGGTAATATGAAATATATTGTAACAAAAATAATAAAAAAAAACTGAGCTACTTGAATAAAAACAAGTTGGGTAGACAGACCTATGCTCATGTCAGGAGGGTTTTGTACTCAACTTACAAAATGCAGTAACCAGCAAGGAATAAAATCAAGAAACATGTCAAAGACGATTTAATTGGAGAAAATGTGAAATTCGAGGATCATACTATTGGTAACAAAGTTGAACGAATTTTGACTTCTGAGGTATTTGTTATAGTTATACACATAAATATCTCCTTTGATATTTTTTTCAGATTTTTTAGATCACTGGTGTCCATTCGCGAGGGAGGAAACACATTTTTCATGTATTTCCCCCCTGTGCTCCCACTGAAGCAAAAACTGTCAGTTTAAGAACTGTTTTGAAAAGCTCTCATAGAGAACTTTCAGTTGATACTCGAATTGGCTACCTTTCATGAAATTTTTTTTCAGGGGCTACTCCTCTGTACTGTAATCATCGATTCATGGTCAATTTTTTCGAATCCTAGAATGGTTACAAAGCCCTTTTGCTAGGAGCTCTCTCCTGCCTCTTCGACTTGTTTCTATTGTATGTACTCATCTTCATGATACCTATCACTCCTGAAATTTTCATGCAAATTCTAGCAAAGCTGTAGTGTCTAAGTCGGTAAAAAGCGCATATGGCTGCATAGCAATATGTTTCCAATGTAATACAGGGCATATTGCTCCATAGTAATACACGAAAATTCAAATCGCTATAACTTCGGTAAATACTATTCGATCTTTATAAACAATCCTATAAATAGTCATCTCTTTGCTAAATTTTATTGAGTTTAAAGGTACCGTTTAGATTTTATTAAAGAAAACACAAAATCGATAAATCATACTATTACTAACAAAGTTGAGTGAATTTCGACTTCTCATGTATTTGTTGTTGTTGTACTCATTAAAGCCTACGTTCATGATTTTTTTCAGATTTTTCGGATGGAAGGTGTCCAATCGCGAGGGGGGGGTACGCGAAAAGTTAGTACATTTCCCCTTCCCCTGTCCCCCTCGGTACTTATAAGACAATTTTAAGACTTGTTTTGAAAAGATCTCATTTAGACCTTTCCAATGACACCCTACTCGACTACCAATGGTGAAAAATTTTTTTTGAGGGGTCACCCCCTTATATGGGGAGACCCCCCTTAAACGCCTTTGAAAAAATTTAAAGCCCTTGAACTTCCAAGAGGTCACCACTTCTGACCTTTCTACAAAGTTTCATGGCTGTAGCCCTTATAGTTTCGGAGAAAAAGTGCTGTGACATACAGACGGACGGACGGACGGACGGACGGACGGACGGACAGACGGACAGACGGACACAGGTCGTGATTGCAATAGGGTTTTGTATTTTAGTACAAAACCCTAAAAAAAACAAGAATATGAAATACTAATAAAGCATTAGGAGCTAAGAAAAATGCTACGTAATTTACTTTTAAAAACGTTTAAGGAATATGACAGGGGACCCAGCTGGAGTTCATTGTAGCGACGTGATACGTGTACTAAAAATGAATAAAAATGAATATCAATTCGAGCTAACGGCACAATTAATATGTCAGCTGAACGCATTCTTGAGGTGGGCGTATATAAAGCCTTTAAGGATGGTTAGATGAAAGAATTTTCTTCTTCTTCGTAGCCCTACAGCCCCGATCGAGCCTTCGCTTCCTGCAGATAGCGCTTCCAACTGTTTCGGTCCATTGGCCGCGTCCTCCAATTTCGAAATCCAAGCAGCGATGAACTGTCTTCGTCGAACGAGTCAGACCAGCGTTTTCTCGGTTTCCCCACTGATCTCCGGCCTTGAATTCACCCAACGAATACCTTTTTGGGTATCCGTTGTTCGTATGGATGAAAGAATACCGTGATATACTTTAAATAAGCAACACAGGCCTAAGAATATACTTCGTTTTTTCGAGTGACGGGATGTTGAAAATCGCGCTCATCGTAGGAGCTATAAGGGTGATTATATTTGTAGAATAGAGAACGTATGAGTACGCTGTGCAGTCTCGACAGCATCCGATAGATTGGTATAGGGGGGAGACCATACTTGGGAAGCATACTAAAGAATTGATTGGGCTAAGAGTACAATGAAGTAGCCCTTAAAATATGTTATCAAAGGTAGTCAAGTGGGGTATCAAATAAAAGGTATTGATCCAATCTTTTTCAATCTGAATCAAAAATAAATTTGAAAGATTTGTTATATAAGTTTTGGCTGAATAGTTCAAGTTATCAAGTCACCGATGCATATGGGCAAGCATCATCTACAAAATCAAAAAACACTCATGCTATCGTAGTAGAAAACTGGCAGTGTATGAAGATGTATAAGTCAAATAAATTTGGGCCAAGGAAAAGGCCTGGAACGATTCCAGCTCATATTGATTTTGAAGCAGAGTGATTGCCTTCTGAAGCTTATTAGATAGATTCAGAACGTATAGTTTGAAAGCTTATAGACCATTTTCTAATGTCAAATAGTTTAGAAGGTATACTCTATGTCTAGAACAGCAATTCCAATAAAATATTTTTCTCTAAATAAATTTAAATTTTCGGAAATTGCATATAAGAGCTGCAAATTAGTTGAGTCTTGGGCTGACTATAAAGGCTCTATATTCAGTGCATGCACACATGAGCATAGTCACTACTTTAACTGCTTGAGATAATACAGCGCATGCTTATATGATCTACACACGATCTGAATGCTCGAATAATAATACAATCTTGCCTAAGTATCTGCTGATTTTATTTAGATGGTATTACTGAAAATTTTCCTCGAGACAGGTAAAAGGGATACTCCTTTCGAGTTTTCACACATTGGAGTATCTTCATGATAATATCTTTTTCAGTTTGTCTATAATAAATAGTGTAGTGAATTTATAGTTTATTAACAAGAAGTCTGGACGTGGTAAAGGCAGAAAAGTTAAGGGCAAGGCAAAGTCCCGTTCAAATCGTGCTGGACCGCAGTTTCCGGTCGGTCGTATCCATCGGCTTTTGAAGAAGGGCAACTATGCTGAGCATGTTGGTGCTGGTGCTCCAGTTTATGTGGCTGCCGTCATGGAATATCTAGCGGCTGAAGTTTTGAAATTGGCTGCAAATGCTGCTCGTGACAACAAGAAGATCAGAATCATCCCTTGGCATCTTCAATTGGCCATCCGCAACGATGTAGAATTGAACAAATTGCTGTCGGGAGTGACAATTGCACAACGTGGTGTTCTGCCCAATATCCAAGCAGTCCTTTTGTCCAAAAAGACCAAAAGAAGGCATAAACCCATCATTAAGCAGCTGAAGATCATCTTCCCAGATTTTCCAGAAATGTACTAGCAATTTTTTAGTAAGCACATTTGAATTTATTTTTCTAGAATCGGTGGTTTGATATCAATACTACGGCTGTATAATCTTCATCAAGATAATTTTAAGTGACTATAAAAATCTAAGACCGAGCATTTTTAATGGACGGAGTACAATAAAGACACCTCCAATTTGCTTGAATATGCCGCACCTCAAATGAGTTGAGTTGGCAGTAGTATACTTCAACCATAAGGGCTTTGTGACTATCTTAAGATGAGCGCAACTTTTTTGACGACATGAAAAATCATTCAAATATATTCAAAAGATTGAGGGCTTCTTTCATTAACACAAAATATACGCTGTTTTATTTTAGCTTAAAACATTTTTGTAAATACTTTCCTAAATATTCAAAATTTCCCGTGAAAATCCAAAGAAAACTAGTACCTATATTAGCATAAAGACTTGTTGCTCTCATAATTCCGTACGATTGAAATGGCTATAACTTGGTTGATTACGATGCGACTTCTATGAATGGAAGTTTAAAGGCGCTGAGGCAATTTCGATTTTAAGGGGGCAAACGTAAAATTGACAAATCATAATATACTCGCGAAGTTAACCGAATTTGATTTCTGAGGTATTTATTGACCTTGTACACATAAAGGCCTACCTCCGCGATTTTTGTCAAATTTTTTTTGACTTAAAGGTGTTCAATTGCAAGAAAGGGAGGAAAGACTAATTTTGCATATTTTTTGCCCCTCCCTAAGCCACTGAGCTCACAAATTGATTTTTTATTCTAGATTCTAAAAGTTCTAATCAAAACGTTTCATTTGAAACGCCACTCGACTACCTTTGGTTAAAAAAAAATCTTTAATGATCACTTTAATATAAGGAGCACCCCTTTCAAAACTTTTGACACGAACTAAACTTCTGAGAAGTTTGATAATTGCAGCTTCTATAGCTTCTAAGAAAACTTGCTGTGAGGCACAGACTGAGGGACAGAAAGGACCTGAAACAACTACGTCGTTGTGGGACGTGTAAAAAGGCCCGAAAAATCGTTACAGTATTTTTTCTTATTCTACACAGTTTAAAATAACAATATACTGCTGTTTTGTTGTCCTTTGGCATACAGAAGTAAGAGTTGATTCATTTACTAGCCTGTAAAAATATCAGTTTCGCGTAAACCAAAATTAATTCTATTTATCAATGTCAAACATCCCAAGCAAAACCTTTAATCAGAATTTTTACTGCTGCAAGACTAATTTAACCAAAACTGGCTGAGCACGTAGGAGAGCGCTCCTACCTGAAAGACTTTGTAACCATCCCAGGGTTTGCAACAAGTTTTTTGACGGCATGAAGCAATGACTCACAAATGAATCGATTTCTCACATATTTTTTTTTCGTCCCCCTGAACATCCTGACACATAAAATGACATTTTTGTTTGAGAATCTAAAAGTTTTTCCTTTCTTGCTATATTTTATTCACTTTACTGTTTCAGCATATGAAGGGTGTGGCTCTGAAAATTCTTTTCCGGGCAACGAAAATCAGGCAGAGAAGCCTGGAAAATTATTTGTGGTGGTAGTGTTTGGCAAGTGAAGTGTATCATAGGGTGGATTTTTAGTTATTTCTCTTGTTGCCGGTAATAAGTCGTTAGGTGGTCAGTAATTATTGTTTTCCCGGTAAGGAAATTTTTGTGTGGTGGTGGAATCGCGTGGTAAGGTGCAGGTATATAGGAGGCGGCCTTTGCAGTTAGGTGGCTGTGAGCACCAACCGTTTTAGGTTTGATGCTTTCGCTTCGGCCAGTCTTCTTCTCATTTTGGCGACCTTGTGGAGGCTCGTGGATTAAACGAGTGACGCCCACGCTTGTCTTTGGGTGAGTTAGTTGGGTCTGTAGAGCCTCAACCAGAGTAGTCCAAATAAAACGACGGGGATCGGTAATAAGGTCATGAAATTAACTTTCCTCTATAGGTAACCAACCACCTTACGTCTTCCGTTGTGAAGTCATCGACTGAACTTTATAATCAACAATATTGATGACCCACATGTACATAGTCGTGAATGTATTGAAAGACAAAGAAGTGTTTGGAGCACAAAGTTGTAAGTAATTGTCATCGCTGAAACAAGAGTTTGTATATATTTTTAGAAACGTCTACATGCAGCACGTTTCTGTAATTAGAACTTTGAACTTAATACCTAATATAGCTCTTATAATGATAATGCACTTATACAAATCTCTGATAATACCTGCACTTTGTTATGGGTGTGAAATATGGACCCTAATCCAAACATCCTCAAATATATCGAACGCTTTCCAAAGATGAGCGCTGAGGCGAATTATTAGAACAAAACTTGACGGGGACCAATGGCAAATTAGATACAACCATAAGCTATATGAAATTTTTGACGAGCCGGACGTATCAATGATTGTAAGACTGTGAAAGCTGCAATGGGCTGGCCACGTAAATTATATGGACGGACCCAAAAGCGTATTCGTTGGGAAAATTGAAGGGCGAATATCAGTGGGGAAACCGAGGAAACGCTGGTCTGACACGGTCGATTAAGACAATTATCGCTGCTCGGATTTCAAAGTTAATGGACGCGGTTAATGGACGGACACAGTTGGAGGCACGATAGGCTGTAGCGCTAGGAAAGATAAGAAGAAATATAGTGCATTTAACTAGAGAAAATGTAGAAAAAAACGATGAGAAGAACTAGTATTATGCTAGTGTTTTAAGAAGTGTAACAGTGGAAAAATTATAAATTGATTTTTATTATGATACTTAAAACACTTGATAAAATATTTAAAATGAAATATGCAAAAGATTTTTATTACTATTTAGACGGCAATTGATTGACTGAATTCCAAATGAAACACGAATGACTGATTTCTTTGGGCCAATGATGAAATTAGCTAACTAATTTTACAATTAAGATTTAGTTACGCACATTGAATGATATAGTCGCAATAGTATTTTCCTAGGGACAATTACGATTTTAAGCAAAAAAATTCAAGCACAGCTTTAAAAACGCTTATGAGGGCAATTTACTGCTCTTATGTAACCTTCGTTTGTTTGGGTTTTGTTTTGTCTGCCTGTTCATAGGTCCGAGTATCACAGCAAATTTTCTCAAAAACAATATAAGCTAGGATGATGAAATTCTGTACTTGTGTCAAAAAAACACCCCTTACAAAGTTTTATAGTTTATAAGGTATAAAGGAAGGTCCCACCATATATTGAATTAATTCGTAAAAAAAATGTTTGCCAGCGGTAACCAAAATGTGTATCAAATGTAAGGTATTGATGCAAAAATTTTAAAACAGGTTCTAAACTGGCAGTATTTCTATTGAGGGTTGCAGGGAGAGGGAACCTCTACAAAAAAAATAATGTATAACACCTTCACCTTTGATTCTACAAATCCCAAGAAAAAAAAATCATAGAAATGATATTTACGAGTAGGGAAAATTAGTTCTAAACCGGGTAAAATGGTAAAATCAGGACATAACATTTTAGTGCAATTCAATCACCATTGCTGGCTAAGTTAATTAGAATGTCCACAAAAGTTGAATGTCATTCATGTATTCCTGTAGAAAATAACTTAGGAAACAGTTTTCATGGAGGCCAAAAGCGTGATATAATTTCGTTTATCAGGGTAGATTGAATTTGCCTGATTAGTATAAATCAAGGCGTACAAAGAATATTTAGGTAGGAAAATCAGGACAAAAAGAGAATACTATGAAAATCTCAGAAGAGTAGCAAATAAGATAATGAAGGTTAAGAAAAGAAAATACTATGACGACCAATTGAGAAGTATGGATGTAAATCTATCGAGCAACAATACAAGACAAGCATACAAAGTAGTGGAAAGCCTGAAACGTGGTTATCAGCCCAAAGCCACGCTCTATCGTGATGACATCAGCTATATATCATCGCTGATGAAACCAAGATGAAGGAAAGAAAGGCATCATATTTGAAGAACCTCCTTAATCCTCGGCACAGCTCCAGAACATCGGAGCGTATAGATGTATGCGGAGAGCTTCCATTGGTCCCACCAACTCTGGATGAAGTTTCTTCCATCAAAGCCCAAAAAAATAATAAAGCGCAAGCATACGACAGTATTAATCATGACGTACTGTACCAAATAATTCTTTGCTTTGTCATCCCAGCCAAATTAGTCCATCTTACCAAAATGACAATGACGTCGACGACCTCCCAATTCCGCATCAATAACCAACTCACCGATGCTTTTGAGACAAATATCGGACTAAATTAGGGAGATGGGTTGTCCCCATTGCTTTTCAATTTGGCTCTGGAGTATAAGGAAGCTACCTGTCGATACGGGAGGTACATTACTATACATGTCGAGAGAATGGAGTCATCATAGTCAGCTTTTCTCCTCACTGCGCAGATCACGTACAACCTCTTGATCGTGGGTCCATTAAACAACTATTATAGTCAAGGAATGATGACATAACTGCATTATAATCCAGGCCGTATTGTTACTCAGTTTCAACCCGAAAGTCTTTTTTTGGGATCGCGTACGCTAAAGCTGCTACTGTTCAGAATGCTATAAATGATTTTTTTTTTAAACTGGGAGCTATCCACTAAATGCGAATGTCTTCTCAGATCATGATTTTGTATATGTTACTGCAACGGATCATGCCGTCAATCTACTGAGCCCACGATGGACTGTTATGATCAAGTTACGGTTGGAGCTCAAAACGAAAATACTGTTATCATCACAAGTAGGCAAGAATGATTATGTGCCTAAACTAATGCCGCGAATAGCAAGAGCCTCATCAAAAAACTCGCAACCAATGCATCTAAGACAATCACCAGTATGTCCTCAACCAAGAGCTTCACGGCTTTTTTTGGCCGATATTTTATCTAAACGGCTATGAACATGAACAAGAAAAAAGCCCCAAAACTTTGTGGTAGCATAGTGAATAAAAAAAAAAAAAACATTTCATATGATCACTTATGGCACTTAAATTTATGGGAATAATAGAAAAAATGATTCGAGGGTGCAATATCTTCAGTGCAAGAAATGGGCCCATGGAGGCTGTACTGGTTGGGAACCAAAAGAACTTGATGCATTCCAATGCTCTCGTTATTAAGGGTGAAATAGGGTATAGAATGTCAATATACGCGGGTTTGGACCTCACATAGGGCAAAGCCATAAAATCTCAACTTGATAATTTCGTGTTACAAAGAAAAATCAAAATAATGATCTCATTGAATCAATATGTGACTAATAATAAAGACTAAACAAAGGCGCATATGTGATTTGTAGTTCTCAAGACATTTCCTTAATCGTCTCGGGTACGCCCCAACGTCTTCTAAGAGTCCAAAAAATACCTTATAAGTTAAAATATGATCAACTTTTTAAAAAATAGAATGTTTATGAATTTTGAGTAAAAATCAAAAAAGGATCCTTAAATCTTACAAATCATCTGCATTCTTTAGCACCGTGAAAATTTCATAACAATCGAACAATAAACAGCCAATTAACAACTGATTGAAAATTCGCAACAAGACGTGACACTGTGGAGATACACTGTACCAATGATCTAGATATTATATGTATGTAGATATGTAGGGATTTTGAAAAAAAGTATTAGAATTTTTTTAAAACATTGATATTTAATCATGACTGTTCAAATAATGAGGTTAGTGTATTGTAAATGAACTTGTGGTAAATTGAAATACAAAATGACAATATTTTAATTCCTTGAACTGAATTTATGGAATCTAGGTATGGTTCAAGTTTTGATGTTCAGAAAACGTTGTTTGAGTTACTAATTGGTTAGCAAAAACCTTCTGGTTGGAGCACTTATCTGCAACTTCGACTTGTTTCATTGCTTGTTGTATCGTACTCGTATCAATGTAAAGCAAAGGAGATTAGTTTCTATAGACTAATGTATAATTAAACAAGGCTCCCTTTCAAAATTTTCTTCTTCCCTTACAATTAAATCAGGTATCATAACAGTTTTTAAAAATTTCACACAAATTCCATCCTAAACATATTTGATATTTTCAAAAATCAAATTAACTTAGCACTGCCTTGTCGTGCTTGACAGAGAAACAAGATCCTTTAGGGCTTAGTTTCAATATGCCAAATTTAAAGAGAAAATTGTAGGTCGTTATTTCTGAAATCAAGTATTGTACATGCACGCGAAACATATAGTATGTATCATGACATCGTAGAGACAGTTAAATTGTTTGCAGGAAGACTTGTCTAACAGATGTACTAACACCGTGCAAAAGCACCCTTTCCATCCTACGTTATCTCTGTTACAAAGTTAACATTTTCATTTGAAACAAACTTCGTATTGAGTGCCAAAGTCATGAATGTTTATATGCCTCATGTCGGGAAATGAAGCTCGAGACAAATTTATATTTACTCGTAATTAACTTTGTACTCTAATGAGGGTATGTAAATAAATAAATCTGTGGTAGCACATGTCGTTCAGGTACAATCTGATTTGGTGAACACGAACCAAGTGCTTTCTCAAAGAGAATGAATTTATTTGGTTCATATTACTGTTGGATTTGAAAAGTAATTAGCATCGTAGATTTAAATCAAAGAGTTTAATTTTTGCTTGAACGATAATTATGAAAGGAGTTTTCTGCAGAATGAAAATATTTCATGTTACATAATTGCAAAAAAGAAAACGAAACTAGATTACTGATGTTCTCATTTTTAGCGTAAATAAACGGTTGCTATATTTCATCATCATAACTATGTACTACCCTTTACAGACTGCTTACAGAATATTTCCTGAAAGCCTCCACCACCTGCACTATGCATTCGAGAGTATTCTTTCGATGTAAAATCATAAAAACTTAGCCGTCTGCAGATAAAACTTTTTAATAATCCCCCAGTTAACTATTCTAAGGAACAAACAGGAGCGGCTCGACACTAGCGTCACTATCATTGCGAAGTTTCTTTACTCCATTTCATCAGCAGTGGATTCGTGAAGGCACCTCAGTGTTCCCTTTTTTCTGCTCTTCATAATCTCCCATTCATAGAACATACACATTAAAGAATGAAGTAGTTGAATTTAATAAACAAAAGGATTAGTAAGTTTAATCCAACGCTGAGAGCTTAACATGAAAAGTATCTTACAAGACAGGATATAAGAATAACAGAACAACATTTACCATCCCTTATATTTCATTATGCCGTTTTGTCTTGTTTACAAGAGGATTTATAAAAAATTGAAAGAAAAATATTGAGTAGAATAGCAAGAAACACTAAATGCTTCAGAAAAATTGCTGGAATTACCTGGACTTTTATAAGAAGTTCAAAGATAAAGTAAGCTCTTGATAGTTGGATACAAAACAGCTGCTACTTCTTGTACTAGTGCAAATGTTTGAGCTCCAGGAAAAATTATTTTGCCAGCCTTTTCCGCCGCGTTCAAGATTTTCAACATAAGCTCGGTGAACAATACAAAGGATAGTAAAGGTAAGCGAAATATTCTTTGCCTGCTTTAAAGTTTCGAATAATAACAATGCCGATGTTGATCACTTAAAATTTGAAAAAATACAGAACCGAGATTACCGTTATACGTTAAATGCTATTTCTAAAGAAATCGCTATAAAAATAATCTGTATTTTTAAGGATTAGATATTGCTTACGCGTTCAGTATTAGCTGGACGAATAAGAAGTTTTTATTGAAATCATGCCAGTTTGTCAGCGCGTCTGTTGACTTGTCCGTCTTAAACAGCACATTTTCTTTGAAACTGTACGATCTACATACACCAAACATGGTAAGTATGTATATAAGAAGTGAAAGCCTCTTTAAAGTTTTAATATCAAAAAATTGTAGTAATTTTCCGTATCAGATGAAAGAGTTTGATGAAAGATTTGTGATGTAGCTTTTATAGTAGTGTAAGCAACATTCAGTGGTACAGCGCGAGGAGTAATGCTGGAAAAATTTGTATCTTCTGCCCTCTAGATGATAGGTATCTATGTATGTAACCTGTTAAAGTCTGAATAAAATCATGAAGTTAATTTTTTATGAGCACAACAACAAAAAATATCTTGAAAGCTAAAGTTCGCTCAACTTTTGTTCATAATATTAGGATTTATAAATTTCACATTTTTTCAATAAAATCGGACCGGCAATCTTAGTAGATTTCCCTACAATTAATAATAATGGAAGTTTGTTATAACTTTTAAGTTTCGTCAGAGAAAGGCCGCATTCAGTAATGTTACAACTATTCAGTTTGCTGAATATTACAACAAGAATACACATTTTAACTACTACATTGGCTTTCGATCAAACATGACGTTATATTTTCGGCCTTATGTTTTTAAAAATTTCAGGGAACATGAATAACTTCATTGATTTGTTCCATTTTGTTAGCGTCTACTAATAAATATCCTGAGTAGAAATTCACTTTGGGCCGTGACTAGGCCCTAAACAGGAATTAAGGCCTAAGCAGATTCTGATATTCTGTTAGGAATTGATGAGGTAATGCGATACGTTAATCACTAGGGCCCGATGGAATTTTCCTAAACAAATCCTGAAACAGAACAACTCTAGATATGCTCCATTATGCCCAAATTAAGAATACTTTGGGCGTGCCACATTTGAGCCCCATCAGGCCCACGTTAAGCATGCCCAAACTGTCAAAAGAGCAAACTTCTTAATCTCACTTTCAATTGCGAAATTTTCAATCGACCATTTTTTCACCCTTCACATTTCACCGAAATTAAAAATATTCGAAATTGCTTTACCTGGGTATGCTTAATTGAGCCCTCGTCAGGTATGTTTAAGCTTTTGACATGCAGGAAGTTGCAATTTAGCTTCGATTTGCACCAAATTTTCAGGAAAGGTGTTTTAGATTCATATTTTGGCTAAGTTTACTAACCAATCAAACTGGCAGGGCAAAAATAAAATAGCGGCCATTTTAGAGGGGAACTGATGAAAGTATAGCTTTGATGAGGATGTAATTTGACACAGATATTTATTTATAGTTGAACTGTCTGCACCTAAATTGTGGCCGCTCAAATAAAAAAACGTGCAAAATTTTGATACTGAGGCTGTGACCAAACCTCTCAATTGACCGGCCGCTAAGTATTTACTAAAATATACTTCTTCCCACCTCTTGGGCCTTCGCTTTCTGCAAATAGCACCTCCAACTGTCTCGGTCGATCAACCGCGTCCTCCGATTTCGAAATCTGAGCAGCGATGAACTGTCTTCGTCGACCAAGTCAAGCCAGTGTTTCCTCGGTTTCCCCACTGGTCTCTGGCCTTCAGTTGTCCCAATGAATAGCTTTTTGAGTATCCGTTGTTCGTCCATGCGGTTCATGTGCCCAGCCCATTGCAGCTTCCACAGCCTTGCAATCGTTGAGACCTCCAGTTCGTCCCTAATTTCATACAGCTCATGGTTGTACCGAATTCGCCATTGGTCCTCGTCTAGCTTCGTTTCGATTATCCGCCTCAGGATCCGTCGCTTAAAAGCTTTCAATATATTTGCGGATGCTTGGGTTAGGGTCCATGTTTCAGAACTTATTAATCTCTCGGCTTCAAGTAATTTAGTGGCGATCTGTAATATTTGCATAATATTTTGCATAAAAAAAGAAAGACATAAGACTGCATTCGTTTGTTAGTCACTGGCTCAAAAAATGTTTCATATAAATGAAAAACAATTCTGTTAGCTTTGTGCCTTGAAAAAGCTTATCAAAGCTGACTACAGCGAAAGAATTCTGTCTATTACAGGAAGTAACGATATGAAGCAAAATGACAAATGTCTTAATACTTCTCTAAACTCAATTTCAATATCAGCTCAACTTATCGTCAGGTCATTTCTCCTTCTAGCAAAAACTGAAAATTCACTGTAAATTTTTAAAATTATTAATTCCTCATCAATTGATAGGGGGTTTCAAAGGTATCTTATAGTATATTACCCCCTACACGGGCGAATATGTTCCGAGTTGGGCTTACGGACCCCGAAAACTCGTCTACAGATGCCCCCGATTGAGCCATCAAACGAGAACGTGGCTCACTAGAACTCGAATTTTCGGGATAACCTATTCCCATTTCCTTAAGATATGTAACCCCACACACTCACGCCGCAAAGAAACAAAAAAGAGTTATCTCCGTTTGCAGCTAGAACCACGGTTAATCACCATCTGGACTAAGGTTCATATTAAATGCTTGAAGAAATGCGGACACTATTTAAACCATATTTAAATCCAAATTTCGGACATTGACACGTCACTTTTTTAGGGTTTTGTAAAAAATTTTAAAAACCCTACTAACATCGCAACCTGTCTGTCCTTTCGTGGGTCACAGCAATTTTTTTCGCAAACTTTGTAAGCTGGAAGCATCATATTTTGTACGAAGGTGTAAGGTGTGCCCTCTTTAAAGTTCAACTACAAAAAATTGTATGAAGTATTTAGGGAAGAGGGGGAGGGGGTCTCCCCATATTAGGGACTGGCCCCCGAAAAAAAAATGTTTCAGCAAAGCTAGCTGATATGGGTCTCAAATGAAAGATTTTGATACGAACTTTTCGAAACAGATCTTAAACTGGCAATTCGTGCTTCAAGGGGCACACAGGAAGGAGAAATACACGTAAAATTTGTGTCTTCTCCCTCGTGATTGGACACTTGTGATCTGAAAACCTGAAAAAAATTACGGAGGTAGATGTTTATGAGTACAAAAAAAACAAATACCTCAGAAGTCAAATTTCTCTCCACTAACAATTGAATTTCACATGTTCCCCAATTAAGACGCATGGATACCCAACGTTCAAGTAGTCTTATGAAGATCTTAATACTCTGCAAGTTTGAAGAAAATCGAATCATATTCATGGAAGTTATATCCATTTGAAATTTCTCCAATTATAATAACAGAGAATTTTGGTATTTTATGACCCTGCCGTTTTGATCAGACCCTGGAACTTTGATTCGATATTCTTAAAATTTTCTAATCAGATCAATAATATAAATTTTTCCGGGAGTTCATGATATGAGTGATTTTGTTATTTTGTAACAAAATGGCAACCGTTGAAAATAGGGAAACAATGGATCTTCTTTCATTGTGCACGTATAAAAGAAAAGCCATTGTTTTGACATATTTCTTGACTTTATTTATTGCTGGTGACTGCATTTCCTACACTGGGTGCAAAACCCTTCTGACATGAGAGTACGTCTGTCTACCCGACTTTCTTTTTTATTTTGAAAACTATCAGTTAAGATAATATAAAATTCAGAATTCAGAAAACTTATACCTACGTATTTTGAAACGTTCCTGATGCTGGATATGCTGCAATCCTAGAAATTCGATTGCACCGCTGATTGGTAATTTCGCTCCTCCAGGCTCAAAAGCTCCGCTCACCTATCTCCCGATAAACGCTTTTGTTTCAAAACACTTGTTTAATTCTCCCCGCTTCTCCGACTCATTTCTCAAAAATCTTGAAGAAAGAGAAAAAGAAGACATAGAAAATCTGCACTCTCCGATTGTCAATCGTGACCACCTCGTTAATTTTCTCTAATCGAATGTCCTGGTAACTACTACCTTGAGGTCCCTTTGCACCTTGGATCCACCGTTAAGGGGAATTGAACCTTGCGGTATGTCATATCTTGTGCATGTAACTATCAGTAGGCAATGCAATGCACTACAGCCTCCTAGGGCTTCACGGATCCACCGGCTTAGTAACTTCATTGCTTGTGTTTGGCTGTTGCATTGGCGGAAACTTCAGTTGTTGTCAATTCAGAAATTTTGAAATTCGTTGGATTTACTGGCGCAGCAATTTTGTTGTCAGTTGCAGTGGGTGTCGAGTGGCAGCTGTTGCCCTGTCATCTTTTTCTGCGGCTGCGGCTCTTATTCGAGATGAAGGTGATTGCTGCTGTCACTGCTATTGAGTTATCACAATTTGTATTTGTTGTTGAGGCTGGGATTGAATAAGCAATGGCTGCGTCTGAAGATTACGAATTTCAGTTTCTTTTTGATTTCAAACAGGTACTTCAGTGTTTGAAACAGCCTGTATTATTATTGATCTAGCCTCACATTCCACTACTGCATCATGTTGCTTCAGATAGAAATCCACATCAAGATCATGACAATATTCTAATACTGTGCAAAACGAATTTGCACCTATTTTGAAGACATCTTGCAACTTAACTGCTTAGAGCTGACCTTAAGCTTTGTGCACATTTTATTCTTGCAATGCAAATTGGATGTAATAAATTTTCTTACCTTCCTTCGAATCCTTATTCAGCTGATGCACTTATTTATTTATTTATTACAAAATCAACTTACAAACTAGTAGATCGTTTGGATTCGAAGTTCTTCTTCTTTATAGCACTACAGCCCCTCTCGGGTCTTCGCTTAGAGATAGTTAGAGTATCTCATTTTCATGACCGTATTGATTTTTTCAGAAGTTGGTTTGGTCAGTACCATGCTCCCGTGTGCTTGCTCAGCTATGTTATGCTCTGATTAAATCAGTACATATCACCACTAAGTGAACACTCGCAGTCTGTCCGGAAAATCCCCTGAACTAAATCACGTTGCTCCCAACGAGATTTGAGCCTCAGACCTTCGGCTTATGCATTCATGCTCTAACCACTACGCCACACAGACATGGATTCGAAGTAAGGAAGGTTCAAAAAACGTAGATGGTCATCATAAAGGGAGTCAAGAAGGTTGAATTTGAAGAATAGAGACCTTGTGAATCTTCGTTGAACCGACTCAAGGACACCGATGTTCTTCCTATGGTATAGACTCCAAATTTGGGAGCAGTACTCCAAATCACTACGTACTAGTGAAATATAAGGCCACAAATAGGAGGTGATATGTTAGAATGATGAAGCAAATCGTAAAAAAGACCGAGTTAAATGGGAGGCTCTAATAATTAGAGCAATGTGGAGATCAAACTTCAATTTTTAATCAAAAAGCAAACCAAGAGCTTTAAAAGAAGTTACTCAAACGGATCTCAACAAGCCCATACACCAAGAGAAGACGAAATTTATTACAGAGAATGTCATCTGATGGCATTTAAAAACGTTCAAGGAGGGATGGTTTTATTCACACCAGTTACTAAGACGTACTGGATTGATTTGAGGGATGTCAACGTCTAGGACGGAATCAATAACTTTTCAATGTTAAAGATATCGGCGTAAAGGAGACAGGAGGATCTGATAACATAAGGTAGATCATTGGTAAAAAGTAAAAATAATATGAGGCCAGGTATTGAACTTTAAGGAACTCCTGAGCTGGGGTGAAAAGAAGAAAAGCAAGAGTTGAAAGGACTTAGCATTGGCGACTCAGGTCATAGGAGAGAAGCCAGGAAAAGAGACAAAAAGAAACATTGAACACTAAAAGATTATCAAATAGGGGATAGTGATCCACTGAATCAAAAGCCTTAGAGAAACGTCAACTTGCTGTTGCTGATCGAAGGCATATGCAATATGATGAATAAAAGAAAATAAGTTTATGACAAAATTATGCTGTTGATCTGCTTACCAAAACAAGGAAGGAGGGAAATAGGAGGATGGTTCGAGACGATATTACAGTCACCAGATTTGAAGATACGAAAAATGTGGGCAACTTTCCATTGGGAAGGGAGAACTCCACAGGATAAATTCAAATTAAAAATAGTTCAAAAGGAAACGCAAAGTGAAGAAGATATAGGCTTTGCTAGAGAATTTGAAATGCTATCAGGGCCCCCATCTTTACTGTTGTCAAGATTATTTAATGGGAGTTCAACTTGTAAGGGTTTGTACGAAAATTAGTAGAGGAAAAAGAGCAAGAAGATTAGTTGAAGGACTTTACACGCTACATATCGCTATTTTTTCAAGCCGAACATATTGTGAACTTCGGAAAAGTCTTCCTTGCTAAGCAGCGTCAACAGCAAATATATATCATTCAGAATAGGGCGATTGCTAGTTCATGACTGATCTTCGTTCAATATTCTTCAATATGCAAATTACGTTCATGCTCTAGCTTCTTCATCTCGAGTTTCTGATTGCTGTCCTCCCACTTCAGCGTATTCTGTCTTAACTTTAATATCTCTTCACATTCATAATACTCCGCCGCGATGTAGCCCAGTGACACGAGGTCTGGTTTTGGGAAAGTTGCGGCATCTGGACTATTATAGAGGGCTGTTGTGAACATGGCGTTTGTTGCGGAATTCGCCGTTTGCGTGGTGTTTCCAGCTGCATTATTCTTTGGTTTATATTGTTATCTGAGCCTTCATTGGACATCTAAGTTCAAACTCAGATGTTGCTGAGCCTGCGAGATAAAAGCTTGAAGTTGAAATAAGGTTTGTTCCAGTCCTACTCGTGCTTTACGGATATTGATGATGATAACGACGGTTCTGGCTATTGTTGTAGTGCTTAAAATAGCCTACGCCTACACAAGCTACATAAATATATTTAATAACGTATCATCTACTCATTATTTAAACTCAGTCATTTAATTTGAAAAAAGAATGAATCAAACTTCTTGGTTCGGGTCTTCTCAAAATTCTCTAAGCATCTTCGCAATTGGTCAATTATGTTGTTGTTATTTCCTTATTATTTTAAAAAGATATTTTGTGCAGAGTGAGGTATCTTTTCCCATAGATATTATAATGTAGTATGAAGCTGTGTAGAGTATGACACTTACGATTCGCTTTATTTATTTTCTGGTTATTTCCCAAACATATTTTCTTTTATGTATCATATTGTATATGCCCTCGATCAGCAACAGCAAGTTGCCGTTATTTTCACGGGTTTTTCTAAGGCTTTTGATGCAGTGGATCACTCTCTTTTATTTGAGAAACTTTTAGGGTTGAATATTCCTGTTTGTTTTTTTTCCTGGCTTGCTTCTCTTCTTCTTTTCGCCCCAGCTCGAGAGTTCCTTAAACACTTGGCCTCAAATTATTTTTACTGAAAATCACCAAGAAAACAGTGAAGCAATAAAAGATCAAATCACAAATGATTTAACTTCAAACAGTTTGGAAGTAAGTCAAACCTCAGTAAATTCTGCCAATAATGCTGCTGTTGATTATGGAGTAAGTATTTCAGTTTACCGAAAGCCTAAAAATGGTTTTATCACAAACTTATTTTCTAGAGCTTGCAATTTTGCTCCAACTTTCACCAAATTTTCATGAAAGCTGTGTTGAGTAAATATTTTGGTTAATTTTATGAACCAGCAATATCGGCCGGGCAAAAACAAAATGGTGGCCGTTTTATACGAAAAATCGCGAATTCTGCTCTGACTAAAGTATAGCTTCAATTTGGATGAAATTTGGTGCAGAGAATCACTGAACTGTTAATGATTCTTACAATAAAAAATCCAAAATCGATCCGTCTGAAACAAAATAGATGTGGCCTGAAGGTCGACAAACGTGCGAAAAGTTGCTATTACAACCGATGTTAATGAAATTCGACAGTTTTGGCAGTTTGAAAAGGAAGATAAGTATCTAAAAAAATGTTTTCAAAACTGGTGGTTAGGTCTCAAAAAGCAAAATAGTAGCTAGTTGAAGCTCGAAATTTCAAGTCTTCTAAAAGTCGCAATTTCGATCCCATGTGCATGAAACTTCGTTTCAAGATAGAAAATAATCAAATGTAGGGATTCTATTCGTGAAAGCTCGAACTTTATATATATGTCACCGGAATACGCTTCACTTCAGAGCAAGGCATCCGAAATTGTTTAGATTCGTTTTGGCCGCCAAGCCGGCGCAATTTTTTCGGGATGGAATTCATAAATTGCCTGAAAGATGGGGAAATATTGTAGCTTCCGATGGACAATACTTTGAATGAAATATACTGCACGATTTTTTCACAATAAAGCATCGAATTTCGCTAAACAATTCCGGTTATTAAGTTGTGCACCCAAAAACAATCCAAAATTAAATATATGCATTCAAATGTGTGGCCCCCAAATGTTAAAAGGTACGGGCAATTCACTATTTTAGTAGCAACTGCGATAGTAAATATTTTTCATGGAAAAGTTGGAAATAGCTTAATTTGGAGGCATACGAGGTTCATTCAATAAGTACTTAGCCTACAGAAGAAAAATGAAAATTTTGGAAAAGTGGCAATTTAGTTTTCCATAATCTCCTTCAAGCTCGATACACTTGGCCCAGCGATGCTCTAACTTTTTCAACTCGTCCAAAAAGTACATTTTCTCGAGGGCTGCAAAAAAGGCCTCCGTGGTGGCGATGGCCTCCTCATTCGACCCAAATCTAATCTCGGCGAGTGATTTTTTCAGGTTTGAAACGAAAAGTAGTCACAGGGGGCCAAATCTGGAAAGTACGGTGGATGGGGCAGCAAAACAAGAATCCAATCACTGAACGATATTGTTCTTTTTCCATTTTTGTGCAACCGACCGACACGTTTGCTTCCAAAGGCTATCAAAACAAAACTTATAAAAAGGATTGACAGTAGGCTACTAAAAGAATGTACTGCACGATGTTAAAACTCTTTTGTAATAGCAGCGCCATTGGGCGGTGACGCTAAGTACTTGTTGAATGACCCTCGTATATACAAAAAACTAATTTTATGGTATTGAAAAATATTTTTTACAATACCCTACTAAAATCCGTCCGTGCGTCACAGTGCGTGTTCTCGCAAACCACATAAGCTAGAGTGATGAATTTTCTACATAGGCCAAAAGTGGTGCCGGTTCAAAATTTGCAGGGCATAAAAATATTTTAAGGTGTTTAAGGGGGTCTTCCTACACAGTCGGGTCTCTTAAAAAATCTTGTTTTACTAAAGGCAGCCAATATGGATGTGAAATAAAAGGTTTTGGTTAGGATTTTTCAAAGCAAGTCCTGAAGAAGAAGCATTTGCAAGGGGGGATGCAGGGAGAGGGAAACGCACGAAATATTTGCATCCCCCATTTGCGATTGGACATCTTTAGACAGGAAAATCTGAAAAAAAGAGTCATGAAAGTAAGCCTTTATGAGTAAAGGCCAACAAACACTTCAGAAATTAAAGTTCGATCAACTATTTTAATAACCGTACATTTTATTAACATGTTCATCTATAAAAGCCAAGGATGATTCTTAAATTCGTCAAAAATTTGTATCTTCATTTTTTAATGCATAACGTATGTTTTCTGAAAGTTTAATTAAAAACCGAGGCGTAGACAGGTAAGTTATACACGAGTTAAATTTATCAATGATAACAATAATTACACGTGATCCTGTTTAAATACACATGTGCAAAACACCCAAACACTTTTGTTTTGTTGAAAATGTTAGAAACATTTTTTCAATATTGATATGTCATCATGACTACTCAAACATTGGGATCTACAGGCTGAAAACAAAATGATAGCAAATTAAAATATTTACATAATCACAATTGTATTTTTCCGAGCCCAATTCATGGAATTTATGTGCGAGCCAAGTTTTGATATTCAGAAGACCCAGTTTGATTTACTAATTATTTTACAATATCCTTCTGGTAGGAGGACTCTCCTGCTACTTTTACTTGTCGTTAAACAGTGATTGACTTTGAAAGCAGTGGGCTATTAAAACTATTTGTTTGTTTGTTGAAAATACATGTACTTACGAGGACTTTGCCTTTTCGCCTGGCCTTATCCATAATTCCAAGTTTTATTAACCACAAAAATCTGGAAAAATTGGAGATTTGAACCGCCATAATTTTGAAATTTGCCCATGGATGATCACTGAAATGACAAAACCCTTATACAAGTATAATTGTTTTCTATCCTAAAACGAAGTTTCATACACATCGGATCAAAATTGCGACGTTTAGAATTTCAAGCTTCATCTAGCCGCCATTTTGTTTTTTGAGATCTGAGCTATAGGTTTTTTATATAGTTCTTTAGATACTTATGGTTTTTATACTATAAGACTACCGAATTTTATTGACATCTGTTGAAAAATTTGGTCCCAACTTCAAGTACAACAAAAGTTCAACAACAGTTGGACAGTTCGACTTGTAATTTTTAGGTCTTTGTAAAAATTTTTTTTACAAAGACCTACTAGTTTTGCGACCTGTCTGTCCGTCTTTCCGTCCGTCTGTTCGTCTGTCCGTCCGTTCGTCTGTCCGTGCGTCACAGCTAGTTTCCTCAGAAACTGTAAAAGCTAGAATGCTAAGACTTTGTAAAAAGGTCAGAAGTGATGGTCTCTCAAAAGTTAAGGTCTTAACAAAAATTTAAAAAATTGTTAAGAGGGGTCCCCCCTAATAACGAATGACCCTTTAAAAATTTTTTTTAACCAAAGGTAGTCGAGTGGGATATCAAATGAAAGCCCTTGATTAGAACTTTTAGAATCAGAAATAAAAAAAAATCATTTTGTGAATTAGGGGGTCCAGGGGAAGGCAAAATGTACGCAAAATTTGTGTCCCCCCCTCGATATTGGACATCTTTGAGCCGAAAAATCTGAAAATTGTCAGGAATGTGGAACTTTATGAGTACAAGGGCAACAAATACCTTAAAAATCGAAATTCACTCAACTTTGTTAACAATAGTATGATTTATAGATTTCACATTTTCGCCCATAAAATCAAAACGGTACCTTTAAACTTTTTGAAATTTCGCAATTGTAAAGACTGATCTAAGATATGTACGTTCACAAAATTTAATAGAGATCGAATCATAATCAAGTGAGTTATAGCGATTTCAATTGTATGGAATTACAACAAGAATAACACGTGCATATGGTTGATACATATTTCAAATCGACCTAGGCACTTTTATTTTCTTTCAATTTTCATGAAAATTTAAGGAATGGTGTTGAACTTGAATATGTTCGATTGGCCGAACATTCAAAACAATCATTTAAGCTAGATCAAAATGGTGGCTACACTGTGCTTATGAAAGAAACTGTGCATTTTTTGCATAAATTTGAACGAATTCATATCCAAGTATTGGATAAATAATTCAAGTCATCGATTCACACTATCGGGAAACTTGTTTCTAACCCTAGGATGTTTGCAAAGACCTTCTGGTAGGAGCACTCTCTTGCTTACTCAACTTGTTTATTGTAAGATTGATCAAACAGTTCAATGAACTTCTGCACCGAATTTGCAAATTTCAACCTAATTGAACCTATAATATACCTAGTAAATTCCTCTTGAGAAATTTGCCTAAAAACATCTTATGTGAATGTGGAACAAACGATCGTATACAAAAAATTATGTATCGTTGGTGACTTTCGTGATTATTTGAGTGTTGATACCAAAATATATGAAAAAATGGATTTGTTCGCCATCGACTCTTCTGGAAAATATGAACTTCAATTTCCCAACTTTTTAGAGATCATTCATGAAAGGCATGGAAAGAATTTATCTCTTTAATTGGTTAGAGGAATCACTAAGCATGAGAAAACTTTAGCTTATTTGAAATTAAAAATACTAATGTTAACTAAACGTAGTAAATCTATTTCAAGGCGACCCTTTTTACAAACCAAAAATGTTGATGTATCCAAGAGTAAGTACCAACATTTGTCAAGTTAAATAGAACATGGATAAAAATCTGAGTCTTACAAGTTTTCCACAAGCTATAAGACAAGTTTAGTGAAACCTTTATAAAATTAGTGAATAAAAAATACAACATCACAGCATGAAAAACAACTGAAAAACGAATGAACGAATAAAAATTGGACGAAAAAGATAACGAGAAAGAAAAAATGCAACAAGCGTTCGCTGAGAGCTCCAATTATTTGCATAATAAGGTCAAAAGTACTTCAGAAAACTTTAGCGTTAGTATTCGCTGTCTCCTCTGTACTTATCTTCATTCTCTTTTGAATTAGATGGATATCACTATACTTTTTGCTGTCTTTATTTCAAGCTGAATGTTTCTTCCTGCTGGGTCTCGTGAGCTGGAAAAATCTAAGGAAATTCAATTGGATTGCATTCATCTTTTTCTATGTTTTCCAGTTAATAGAATTTATTCCAGCACGTCATTATACTCATAAAATGAATTTTATAACGACCTACTCGTTTCGCATCCTAGTTGACTGTCCGTCCATGCATCGCAGCAAATTTTTTGAGAAAATATTTAAGTACTCGTAGTTATAAAGCTTAAACTTTATGGGAAGGTCAGAAGTCTTCCCGAAAACTTAAAAATTTTGTGTTTCGCGTCACATACATATAGTCAGATAAAAAAACCGCAGTGTGGCACTCTAGGAGTGTCCGGTGGGAAGTTAGACTTCGTTTTGCAAATTATTATGTAAACGTTAAAAAGTTTCATGCTTGTCAATGCAAGAAAAGTTTAGAAATTAATGTGAAAAAAGTCTAGGATGTACATAATATGACAAATTATGAAAAATTTTTCTTGCTTTTATTAAGCTAAACTTCCAAAAGTCATTAACATTAATCTTGACTTGGTTCCGTGAAGAATTGCAGCAGTTTCGATCACTTTTGAATCGTTGACCGTTTCAATAATTTTTATCAATTTTTTATCTTGACTACTGCTGGTCGCGAAATTACTAAATCTTTGTAGAATTTGTTTTTTTTTTCAAAATTTCCTGATTATAATGGGTCCATTTGAAACCCTTGCCAATATTTAATTATGCGGTTAAATGCATGAATAAACTATTCAACAACACCAAAAAGCATAGCCTGGGTCCTTTCCAAACACACCATCGTTTTGTTGTCTAGGCAAATTTTCTTAATAAACTCCCCCAATAAATTTTTATATAACTGTATCCGCAAATAGGATTCGACTGTATTTTCTAACCCATTTCCTTAGTAATGATCAAGTTGTTGGTCTAAATTTAACTAAGCATTTAGCATTTTTTTTATACTCAATATATTAATGACATGAAAAACTTCTCAATAAATGAATATCCAATATTTTTGTAGTCTAGCGTTAACTGAGTGTAGACACCAACCAGATTAGAGAGCTGGAGTATAGATGTCACTGATGGCAGATCCGTTCACTTTTTCGTTTGGTACGCTTCTTTCGGGCTGACTCCTCTCACAGAACCTCTGTAAAGGAAGTTAAACTTAAAAAAAACAAGTCAAAGTAGCAGAATAGTGCTCCTACCAGAAGGAGTTTGTGAATCAATTAGTAATTCAAACAATGTCTTCTAAAACTTGACTCATTTATAGATTCCATGATCCGAGTTCGAAAAACTTAATTATGGTTATTATGTATTTAAACTTCGCCATTTTGTTCCAAGTATGTTTAAACAGTTGCTTGAATATTCATAATAACATACTGTTGCGTGTTTTGGTTCGCATCCAATAATTATAATGTTCCGGGAAAGTGAACACGCAATGTCTTTTAAATTAAGTTAAAAGAGTTTATTTAAATGAATGCACAATTATTAATTTCACCTTTTCACTAATTCTACTTTTCACTTTCACACACACCAAGTTGGCCTCCCGAGGATGCTTCGTGCATCTCCTTAACCACATCGTGGATTCGGCTTTTGGGAAGTATAGATTGCATCCTATAGGAGCTGCCATCCACCATTCTCAATTTCTGCTTGAGTACGCCACCCTCCACCTGAACGGAGTTCCATTGTGCCCAATAGCTTTTCAGGGTTGCGCCATGCATTGAAACGTCCTTCCACTCCGGTCGCCCAGTTGTCTTCTTCCATACGAGTGGTGGTCCGATGTCTTCATCGGCTATTTGGGCATTTCGCATCTCCTCCAATGACCAACCTTCATCAAATCCGGCTGTTATCACTTGCACATCGACAGTCGGCTCCTTTTCCTCAATCCGCCAGGAATGCTTGCACTTAGCTGGACATGGATGACGAGATAGGGCATCAGCATTTCCATGAACTCTGCCCTTGTGAAGTAGTTGGGCTTCACTACGTCTGGTCGGATAGTCGATCGGATTGCACCAGTGTCGCTTGTTATGGTGCAACGTTCTTCATCAACTTGACCCGGAAGGCATAAGTCTGCTTCTCCATGATGTTGCCTTGACACGGTGATGGGGGTGCTGGCGATGTCTATCCTACGTCCGCCCCACGAAGTTGGCCCCTCCAGTTTGATGGGCTTCCATTCTAGGTTCTCGACACGGTCTGGATCTCCACCATCCTGGACAATCCCTCCGTTTTCTTCGCTTCTTGCAGTCTTTTTACAGGTGCCCCTTCTCTCCGCAATCCCAGCATCTATGCGCACCATTTGCCTGTAGCTCTAGCTCATTTTCCACGCGCTCACACCTGCACTCATTTGCAACTACCTCACAAACCCGGGCAGTGGTACGGGTCCCATTTTTCGCAGCCCCAAAGTTCCGACTATAAACCAATGCGTAATTAACCGTTTGCTTTTGAGCTAAACGCACAGCTTGTTGCAATTCCTGGTCTTTTAATGTGCTGATGAATGCTTCTGTCGCTGCGTCATCTCGATGTTCTGGATCGTAAGCTGGAAAAGCAAAAGTGCCAGTCGCTCAACGTCTTGGGCTAGCTGCTGTAAGGTTTCGCCAGACTTCTGCATCCGATGCCATAGCTGTGCCCAGTAAATCTGCTTCAGTTGATCGTCTCCATGACGCATATCCAGCGCATTCATTATAGCAGCCGGGTTTGAATGCAACTCAACGGGGATAGTCTGAAAAAGCTCGGCAGCTGGACCTCTTAGAGCAGGAATTAATGCAGTTGCTCGTTCCTGCTCATTCGAGTGATTTATCCTAGCGGCGGGTTCAAACTGGATTTTGTAAATACTCCAGACCGTTTGTCCGTCGAATATTGTTGCTCGCACATTTCTGGATGTGGTTTGCACTGCAGTTATAAGTGGGGCTGGTGAGGTGGTTACTACTGCCTTTGCTGCTTCCAATCCCTTTTTCATTTTTTTCCTTATCATGGTTGATTCTCTCCTCGACCTGGTCAACCTTTTCCTCGACGCCTTTAATTTGTTTGTTCAGACTACCGAGCTCCGCTTTTATATCGGCTGACTGTTTCTCCAGCTCCTGTGTGATGTCTGCCTTGATTTCAATCGCTTGTTGGTCCAGCTTCGCTTATTGTTCATTTAGCTTCGATGATTGTTCATCTAGCTTCGCAGTTAGACTGGATGACATCAGCATTAACATTTGCATCAGTGCATCTTCTGGTTCCTTTGATTTTGGCGTTTCTGCGCCTCCCTTAAGTTCCGCCATGGTAAATTCATTTATTTTCAAATGTTAGCTTCGTGGTTATTATTGATTTTTAATTATTTCGGCTTTTATTTTTTTTTCACCAGTTTCCACGATACATTTCACTAGTATGCATATTTCTTTCTTTTTTTATGTTTAAAAGTTTTTCACTTTCAAAATTTTCTTTCTCACTTCTCGCCACCACTTTCGCGTGTTATGGTTCGCGGCCAATAATTATAATGTTCCGGGAAAGTGAAAACACAATGTCTTTTAAAATAAGTTAAAAGGGTTTATTTAAATGAATGCACAATTATTAATTTCATCATTTCATTAATTCTACTTTTCACTTTGTCTATAAATGTTTATGTCAAGTGTCTTTCACTTCACAATCAATATCGCTTTTAATTCGCACTCCTCACTATCGCAGTTTTACTATATCGCAGTTTTACTATATTGCGGTTGTAATGAATCCCCCCATTCATTCAGCTTGCCTTTATATAGGGTCTCTAGTCATTCAATCCATTTCTCGTACATTGGCGAACTAACTGGGAGGTTTGAGCAATTTAATTAATGGAAATTTCCGATGTTGATCATGCTTGGTGGTTTCGAGTACATTTATTTTGTTGATCATCAGGTTCTTAATGGTTGTGAAAACAATTGCGACAGTAGCTCGCAGAATTATTTGTACATGTAACAATACATATCAATATTACTGTGTAGCACGTGTTAATGGTGTGGTATTGTTCAATATTCAATCAGCTGTAACTTAGCTATTTATGGCTCGGCTATTTCGAAATTTTCAGGACACATACAAATAACTATTGGGAAACTTACAAAACAGCTATTGGCCTCCTTTTGATTTTATAAACAAAAATGCAAAATTTATAAAATGTACTATTATGAACAAAGTTGACCGAATTTTGACCTCCAAGGTATTTGTTGGCCTTGTATTTCTATAGGTTTGCCTTGTACTTTTAAAGGCTTACCTTCATAAATTTTTCAGATTTATCAGGTCAAAAGTTTCCCATCGTGAGGGGTAGGACACAACATTTTCATTCATTCCCCCTCCCCCCCTGCCCTCCTCAAAGCAAAACGTGTCAGTTGAAGATATGTTTTGGAAAGTTTTCATTAAGAACTTTCATTTGATATCCATTTTGGCTACTTTTGGTGACTTTTTCAGGAGCCACTCCCCTATATGGGTAGACCTCCTTTGAATACCTTATAATATTTTTTATTGTAAAACTCTAATGAGGGCATTATCCTACACATACTCACAAAGTTTTATGTTTCTAGCTTATATGGCTTGTGAGAAAATTCCTGTGACATACGGACGGACGGACGGACAGACAGGTCGTAATTTTAAGAAGGTTTTGTAAAATTATTTGACAAAACCCTAAAGCAAATAAAACAACCAACGATAAGCAAAATGGCAAACAATCAGAATAATGCGAGTGCTCAGTATTATTGTAAATTAGTTTCATTGGAATCAGCATTTCCCGTACAATATTGAAATACCAGGATTAAGTATGTAAATTGCAGTGAAACAAAGTGGGAAGATTTTCTTTGTTTTCTATTGTCCTTCATAAAATTAAAACAATCATCACAGCTCGCATCATTGTATTTTATTCTGTTATTCGTTTTTTTTTGCGCGAAATGAACTTTTTCAATTGAAAGAAAAAGTTCGCAGTTTGCATTTAATTAGAGCGTATCTCCTTTTTGGGTGAACTCATTTCAGCGGAAATCGGATGAGGAATCTTGTCCTTTCGAACAACGACAACTACTTAACATCGCTTTCTAAAACTGCATGTTTGTGTATGTGTGTGTGCGTGGAGATGTTTATATAGAGCAAGAGAAAGTAGAAAGCAAGTTGAAGAAGAAGTGCTACTTTGTGTCTTATGCACGAAACATATGAAGCACACTTAGTCATTATCCTTTGTGCTTGTGCTTGCTTGCAAGAAGAAGTTAACTAAACTATCTATGATAGCGGATTATACATATACGAGTATATGTAGCAATATTGCAGGAAGTGATGCACTTTGCTAGAAATATTTGCGTTAGTGTATGTACACAAACGTGAAGCAACAGCATGAACTTAATATGCTTAGCTCAAATGATTCTTTGTTGGTACGATTATTCAGAATAAGTAGACGAACATACTTTTTAAGGCGTATAACAATGTACTTCAATTACTGGAAATGCAATTTAGAATGCTGTTGGTGGAATTAAGTGGAAAGAGAAAGTAACCCGCGCAACTTTTCTCTTCACTCAAGCTTTTCTCGTTGGATGCATGAGATGCATTTGGCTATGCGATACTGGTTCTTACGCCCAATCTTTGTTCATAGTTATAAGTTTTGTACACGATTAGCCAGCGATTGAGATTGCATTTGATGCCTTTTTATTAAATTATGAACAAGAAATCGTCCTTTTTTGCCGATTTGCTCGGATAAAGTTTTTAAAAGGAAACAGCATAATGGACTATATCCACTTATTATTTAGATCAACCTGAAGAGTTATTGATTAGAAAATCATGTGTTGAATAAAAATTATGTGTTGCACTTTTATGAAATACTTAAAAACGATAATGACTGAATATAATACGTTGAGGAAAAAGAAATCCACGAATTTTCGGTAGATTGCAAACAGTTTCAGATTTATGCTTCTTGGAAAGGTAACTTGTTATACAAATAATTTCATTTGCGGGTTTTTGTTTGGTCCATTCAGTTGTAATTTACTGAATTGGATAGTGTTTATGGGCCAGATTCAATAACAGTCAATTATGTGCAATTTAGCTTCCTTGATTCCATTCAGGTAATTTTGATGCCCAATATGCACCTCGCACTGGTAGGCCCGTCGTCGAAAATGTCGGTAAAATTACGAAATGATCGAAGCAGTCTTTGCATTGCTCGGCAGCCAAAAGTTGACCAGAAAACATTTGAATTCAAAAAGAATCTATAAAATAAACATATATACCTATTTGGGTAGCATACCAATAACCGCAAAAAATATTAACGGTCAAATTTCCATATGCAAAACCTTGACTGATTTCGAAATCGGAGGACACGATCAATGGACCGAGACAGTTAGATGCGCTTTTTGCTGTAGTGCTACGAAGGAGGGAGGAGGAAAATCTTGACCAAATGGAAATAAATTGACTCTTTCCTAAACGGATGGTCATTGAGGATGAAAAATGGGCCACATACGTTAAAACGATCCAAGTGCAGTGAAGTAACTCAAATGGTGGCCAAACTAGGACTAATGGCCAGGATAGTTCTGCTGTGCATTTGATTTGTAAGGACTCATTTATCATAAGCTGCTCTAATATGGCTAAATACTTTATTCTGAGCTCTACAATAAACAACCGGACTGTTTGAATCTAGCGACTTATGGTCATAACTGGCCGTAGTCTGTGTTCCAATAGAACAACGTCAGGAAACACACTTCGATTGTGACCTTTCAGAAACTCCGGAAACTTGGTTGTGATTGTGAAAATTGACTCATAGAGTTTTTCTCCAACAGGAATCAAGAATTCTATGAAAGAGGCATTATGCAGCTGCCTTTAAAATGGCAACAAATTATGGAATAAAGTGGTTAATATTTTGTCAAAAATTTTTAATCCAAAACATATCAAACAAAGCCTTGAAGTTCTTGTAAAAATAATGGATTTATTTTCCTTCAAACTACTATAATATAATAAGCTTCATTCCTACATTTTCTGACATTGCACCAAACATCGTAAAGTTATTTAAAACTTATATTCACAGTGAGAGAATTAAATATGTACTTTTTTTCATTTACTAGCAAATTAAATTAGGAGGGTGCTCCTGCCAAAAGAATTTTGTAAACAAATCAGTAAATCAAACAATGTTTTCTGAATATCAACAACTTGGCTCAAACACAGTCTTAGAGTTTGAAAAATAAAATTTGGTTATTATAATATTTAATTTGTAGCCACTTTATTTTATGTGGCAGCCAAGATATCAGACATCATTTTTAGGGTTTTGTACTAAAATACAAAACCCTATTGCAATCATGACCTGTGTCCGTCTGTCCGTCCGTCTTTATATCACAGCACTTTTTCTCCGGAACTATCGACGCTACAGCCATGAATCTTTGTAGAAAGGTCAGAAGTGGTGACTCCTTGAAAGTTCAAGGGTGGGAAAATTTTTCAAACGGGTTCAAGGGGGGTCTCGCCATATGGGGAGGTGACCCCCAAAATTTTTTTTCACCGTTGGTAGTCAAGTAAGGTGTCATTGGAAAGGTCTTAATGAGATCTTTTCAAAACAAGTCCTAAAATTGCCTTACTGGTGTCAAAAAGGGGCAGGGGAAGGGGAAATGTACGAACGCGTCCCCTCCCCCTCGCGATTGGACACCTTCCATCCGAAAAATCTAAACAAAATCATGGATGTCGACCTTTCTTTGTACAACAACAAAAAATACATGAGAAGTTGAAATTCACTCAACTTTGTTAGTAATAGTGTGATTTATCAATTTTGCATTTTCTTGAATAAAATCTTAATGGTACCCTAAAATGCAATAAAATTCAGCACACAGATGACTATTTATAAGGTTGATCATTTCTGCAATTTTCATAAGGACCAAATGGTATTTGGCGAAGTTAGAGCGATTTGAATTTTCCTGTGTTACTATGGAACAATATGCGCTGTTTTAGATGTATGATTCTATGGAAACATATGGCTATGGAACAATATGCGCTTTTAACTGACTTAGACACTACAACTTTGCTGGGATTTGCATGAAAATTTCAGGAATGATAAGTATCATAAATATCTTTGAGAATCGGTTCAGTTAGTGGTATCAGTAAGCAGGAGAGCTCCTAGCAAAAGGGCTTTGTAACCAACACACAAACTTCTATCAATGCCACACAACAGATTCCTATCGAACAGTTCTTTGCATCAATGCAAAAGTAGTTCCAAACCATTACGCAAAACATGATGGCGCAAATGGTCCGAGGAATCTTCACATTAAACCTTACACTCACGACACCTAAACAACAATAATTTGCTGGGCAAATCATATTCCTCTAGTGACATGAAATATGAGCTCTCTGCTTCAGAAAACTCGAGAACTAAGACAAATAATGATGGATCATATATTGGACATTCTGTTTTTCTAGGAAACTTCCTTAACTTCACTCTGTATCTTAATGACATAATGACAGGTAAGGGTGGCGGAAAAGCAATCCTTATGAATAAAAGTCACCACGTCATTAACACACCAGCTCTACAATATCTTAAAGCTAAAGTTATTAAGGTGCAGGTGAGCTCCTTTAACTTTGCTCTGGCATCAACGTACAATCCTAGTTCACGCAACTTTTGCCAAGATCTACGCTCCCTACAGGACTTTGATGGCCTTGTTTTTACTACAGGAGACATGATTGCATTCCTTCATCATTGAGGGGCTGTAAAAAGTTTTCAAATGGCAAATGAGCTTGAGCAATTCATCACAAAAACAGAAAAAAGCCTACATATCTCCAATGAGCCCACTCACTTTGGTCCAAGGAGTAGCTCTGCACTTGACATTGTAAATTCTTTTTCCTTAAACCACAACATCAAGTTAAACGTCCTTGGCGAGCAGTCATCTGATCATAAACCGATCGTATCGTTAAAAGAAGACATATTATTTAGAACGCCTCTAAATGTAATGAGAAAAGCAAACTGGAAGCCTTTCAAGATGCACAAGCCAATGAAAGCACCATTCAAACACTAAATACGACCAGCAACATCGAAAGAGCAATTTGTGAAATGACAAACAATATCGTTCAGGCTAAAGAGGACAACAAAACCACAACTCTGGCAATGGAAAATACCTCTTACGAATCCACTGAGCAAATTAGGAATCTGATATGGAGGAAGATCCGAGTCCGGAGAAGAGCTAAGAGTACAGCTGATCATAGTATAAAAAGGCTTATCAATCGGCTCACCAAAAAAAATTTGTGATCAGACCAACATCTTACGGAATGAGCAGTGGGAGAGTTTTTTGCAATATTTTGACATAGGCAAAGACCAATCCTGAAGTTTCGAAGTACTTCCTCTGCAGGTGTAAAACTATATTTCCACCAATACACGGCCCAAATAGCACGAAATAAGATAACATTGATAAAAGACCTTGGAGATGCAGTTCCATAAAAATCCTTCATCAAAGGAGGACTTTGATGAAAGGGAGGAAATATTGGCTACAAGTTGAAGATGAGTGGTACGACTAACGTCAATTCCGAAGATGGTATGCAATCAGTAGACTCTGGAAAAGTGAAAGGACTGATACCGACACTAAACGCACAAAAATTGCCTGGCTATGACATTATCACAAACATGCTTGCGGGGATTGTCGAAGATTTATAAGACGGCAACTACCACAGTTCTACCAAAACCAGGTAAAAACATGACGTTACCTCATTCTCGCTTACTGTCATCACTAGGCAAAATTGTGGAAAAGCTGATTCTCACAAAATTATCCGACATTGTTCTAGTATAATGCATTTAAATAAAACACATTTATTATAGAAATTGTACTATTAAATATGTAAACATTTATTATTCAATTGGATTGTTAAATATGCGAACATTTATCATAAAATTGTACCTGTGTATACTTAAATTTATATTACGGTCCGTAGTTCGGGTTAGGGCAATTCCGCTTGCGCAGTAGCTCTAAGTTCAAACCTCGATGGCGGCATGGAGTTTGAGCTTCTAATGCTGCTGTCAGCTCTGGTGGGTACTAATTGCAAAAAACCACATTATTGAGCATGATATTGGCTATATCACCTCAAATTTCGTTACGGTCATGAAATGAGATACCCTACGAATAAATCTCAACGCCAAGATTTTGATTTTGACTGCTCTGCGATGGATTTTTGTTGTTATACTACAACTAAATATTATATGATTATCCACACAAATATTAACAAAGTATAGATGACACTCCTCACACAAGATTTCCAAATAAACGTAATCAAATGCATAGATTTTCTGTTTTGAAAAGTTACGAGGGTGGTCCGAATATGATGGAGACAAACGTTGTAGATATCGCGCGTGTATGTTTTGAAGGTTGTGGCTTGAGTATGTTATAGTTGGGTCCCTTACAAATAGTTTGGCGTAGTCTTTGTCGGGAGTGCATGTCTCGCGCGCGTGCTACGACCATGACTGAACGTCAAGTGCCGCCCGGCGTTGCGCAACGTATTGTCATTCATTTTTTAGTGTGGGAAGGCGTTAAAAACAAGGAAATTTTTCTGCGTTTGCGAAATCAGTTCGGTAGTGAGTGTCTGAATAGGGTCGCTGTATTTAAATGGGCCAAAATATTCCAGCGTGGTTGCGAAACCGTCGAGAATGAGCTGCATAATCGCCGACCGCGAACCTGCTGGTTCACCAGACAATATTTGCCGCGTAGAACAAATTATTTTGGAGGACCGTAGGATGAATGCTCGAGACATTTCAGCTAAACTCGGCATCAGTATTGGTAGTGTAGGTCTATCATCCACGAACATCCTCAATTTTGCAAAATAACGCTCGAGACGGAGGAGCATTCTAGCATGAAGCGCAATTCTTCTCCAAGATAACGCGCGCCCTCCAACTGCACGTCTCACGGTCGATACAATATCGGAATTGGAATGGAAGCTACTAGAGCACCCTCCCTATAGTCCAGATTTACCACCCTGCGACTACCACATGTTTGGACTACGTAAAGAAGCCCTCGGATGTCTAAAATTCAACACCGACGATGAAATAGAGGAGTTCGTGCGCACATGGCTGACCGAGGTGCCCAAGGAATTCTTCGATACCGTCATCAAAAAGCTTCCAGAAAGTTAAACAAAATGCATAACTTGTACCGGGGAGTAGGTACCTAAGAAAACTGTAAATTTTTGTAAATTTTTTCGATATTCAATTAAAGTGTCCGAGTATCTGCCTCGATCATATTTGAACCTCCCTCGTATAAAAAATGTGCACTTAGGTCAATTTGTTTTGTATGAATTTTTTATTAGAGTAAGCAAAATATCATTAAAATGTAGTATGGATTAGTAAATCTCTAGTTTAGGGAAATTGTATTTTATAGATAGAATGAGATTAGTATGAAAATAAACATATCTCACTCGGACTTTAAACTGGCGAGGTTGTCTCTGACGTTTGCCCATTTATTTCGGTGTTATAAACGTAAATTACAGGGTGGGCAAAAAGTCCCTTTCCTATTTATATATGTAATAACTTTTAAATAAAGTGATTAAAATAAAAAACAAATATCGCTAAATTGGGATTAACTTATGTATTTTTTTTACATTAGGTGTGGTGAATTATATCCGATAAGTGTGCGCCATTAGAATTCACGCAAGCTTGGGCTCTTTTCACGAAATTTTTCATAACGTTTTGGAGTGTGGCGGGTGTGATCTGCGCAATTCCCGCTCGAATGTTCTCTTTCGACTCCGGTAAAGTCTGTGGTTTGTTGACGTAGACCTTCTCTTTGAGGTAGCTCCATAGAAAAAAGTCTGGAGCTGTCAGATCAGGCAATCGCGGTGGCCATTTTATGTTACCATTTTTCGAGATAACACAATTGGAAAGTTATGTTGCAACAAGTTCATTGTCTCACGAGCGGTGTGTGCTGTTGCACCATCCTGTTGAAACCGTATATTCTCATTGTTGTTATGTGCTCGCACAAGTGGAAAAAGGAAGTCCTGAAGCATACTTCTGTAACGAGCTCCATTGATCGTAAGACTGGCAACTTGATCATTTTCAAAGAAATATGGTCCATAAATTTTCCGTGAAGTCACGCCACACCAAACAGTTACACGAGGTGGGTGTAACGAAAGCTGTTGGACATTTTGGAGATTATGTGTGCCCCAGAATCTAGTGTTTTGCCTGTTCACAAATCCACTTAGGTGAAAGTGCGCCTCGCCATCACTCGACAAGATTTAGGATATCCCTGCTGGATTCCAAACGCAGTACCAGGTCCCCAGGATGGAGATGCTGGACCAATTGTGTTTTGTAGGGGTATAGGTGTAAGTCCGTTGTAAAAATCGTGCGCAACGTGCCTCGCTTTATAGCCAACTGTGCTGAACGTCGTTGTGTTGATGTTTCATCGTTCTCTCCAACACTTTGCTTAACAAGCTGTATGTTTTCAGCCGATCGTCCAGAACGAGGTCTGCCCGTACGTTTCTCATCTGCAACGTTCCCATATTGCTCAAATTTGGCCACCATAGCATGTATAGTTGGAGCTGCTGGAGGTTTGTGAACTCCATAAAATTGGCAGTATGCACGTTGAGTGGCAGTTACTGAACGGCTGTTTTCCAAAAATAATGACACCAGTTTGATTCGGTGTGCGATGGTGTACCTTTCCATATCTCCCAAGTTTAATGTCTACAAAAAAAATAAAAATTTAACAAATTACTCACAAATTTAACAGTTATTAATTTTTTACATCGGAAAGTTACTTTTTGCCCACCCTGTATATGCATGACTAGATGCTTTAAAATTACTAGGTGAATACATTTTTTCCGGTTGTACTATTGTATTGAGCGTCATGCAGTTAATCACAACACTAGAGAACAAAACTATCCCTGAGAATAGGTTTCATGTCTTCGCACTTAACAGAACTCTAGTTTGTGAAACTAGTGCAGTATATCCAAAATAGCTTCAACCGTACAAATCTACAGGTCTTGTAATGTTTGACATTGCAAATTTATTGAACGAAATATTGAACGAAATCTGGCATGCGTAACACGAAAGCTTCCGACGTAGATTATTTACAATATATAAAATATTTTCAGCTAAGCAGGTGCTCGAAAAGTGCTTGGAATATAACAGTGATTTGTACCAACTCTTTGTAGACTTCAAGCAAGCATATTACAGTGTCAACAAAAGTGTCGTGTACAAAAAATGTGAAAATTCGTTCAACTTTGTTAATAATAGTATGATCCTCGAATTTCACATTTTCTCCAATAAAATCGTCTTTGGCATGTTTTTTGATTTTATTCGTTGCTGGTTACTGCATTTTGTAAGTTGAGTACAAAACCCTTCTGACACGAGCGTAGGTCTGTCTACCCAACTTATTATTATTATTATTGCATATCATTTCGAAGATTATCTTGCAATTCATGCATACATATAGTGCGTATATCGTTTTTAAACGTGTATTACTTCAGTATCACGTGTTAATGTTGTTGCTTTTTTAATTACGGAGTATTCACTTAGCTGCGAATATTTTAGTTTTGGCTTAGTTGTTACAAAATTTTCAAAATATATGCACCGTTTGCTTTGATTAATGTAAGGTTTCCCTCTTCATTTTATAGGAAAAACCTTGAAATTCATAAATTGAACTATGTAGTATGTAAAAAGTTGATCAAATTTCAATTGTTTAAATATTTGCGTGCCTTGTATACATAAAACAGGGATTTTTAATTCATTTTGACTCCTCGGACGCCATTTACGGCAGTTATTGCACTTTTCACACATGATCTTTAACGTTCTGATTACAACCTTTCATTTAATATCCACGTGAGCTACCTTTACGAAAAAAAAATGGTCACTTGAGGAGGTGAAGAAAATGCCTTAAAAATCTTATTAAAAAATTTTCAATACCGGAATTTCGGAGAAGTTATCACGTTTAAAATTTTGTAGTAATATCTGTTGCAATATCCGAGAAAACTTACTGCGACGCATATATACTCGTATGTTAGATAGATAAAGAGAAAGATGCACTGGCAATTTTAGGAGGGTTCCAACTCAAGTTGGTGCCTGAGCCTTACTTGTCCCGTTCATAGGCAACTCTGAGCCTACATTGGCTTGTATAATTCTGGTCTGTGTAAATTAAAGCTCAGAATGCAGAATAAATAAAACTTTTCTGTCCTATTCGGCAATTTCCCCAGAGAGATAGAGAGAAAGTTTAAACACCAGTTACTGAGTTGTACATTTACAGTAGCATACTTAGTATTTTTCTTTATTTAGAGCGTAGACTAGTGGTTAGGGTACTTGCTGCATAAGCCGAAGGTTCCTAGTTCGAATCCTATTAGTGACAACAAGATTTGTTTCGAGTGATTCTTCGGACGGATTCTTACCTCATTCAAAAGCATAAAAATTAATGCTTATTTTACGGTGATGTTCAGAGACTCTGCCGGGCAAGACTGTAAGCGGTCTTCAAAAATCTGAACCAAGTGCCGTACATTCCGCTGAAACAGTTTTCTGCCATCAGTCACTCTAACGATATGAACAAACCCATCTTTGCTTGGGTGAACTTTAACGACTTGCGCTAGCGGCCGTTTGGTTGGTGAGGTATTTTCTTCATAAACCGCAACGATTTTTCCACTTCTTATGATTTCTTCGGTGTTTTACCATTTAGATTTCTTACGAAATAGAAGCAAATACTGCTCACAAATTCGGTATCAGAAATTTTTAGCAGCTTTCTGTACATGAGTCCATCGTTCGAAATGGTTATCAAGAGTGCTTCGGTTATAAATTTTAGGTAACGCCACTAGTAGTCGTCCTATAAGCAAATGACCTGGCGTAAGCGGATTAATTTCTTCTGAATCTAGAGCATCACTGCAAAAGGATGTCTGTTGAAACAAGCCTTCACCGATGTTGGAAGAGGGTTCAACGCCTCATAATTTGACGTGAGCGGCTCTAAGCGTTCGGTGGCTTGTACAACTTTTTGTCGGCGAAAAGCGTAGTTCAGAATGCGGAAAAATGAAAACACATCTGTTTTGTTCGGTAACTTGCCAAAAGAGAGAGCAAGTTTATTACACACAAGTTTCAAAGTTGTACATTTACAGTGCCGTACTTATATTTTTCTTTATTTGCTGCGATTTAAATACATTTTTTAGGTAATGTTCAGACAATAGGATTTCTTAAAACTATTTCGCAAAAATGAAAATGTTAAATATATTGCTTATACTCATATATTCATGAAAACTATGATACATACCCATAAAAATTAACACCGACGTACATCCCTTTTGAACTTCAGTTAATAAATTAAAGAATATATTGGGCCAATTGAAAAGTCCCCGGTCTGATATACAGATGGCGGTGCTAGTATTAAATTCATATAATTTTTAGTTAGTAACAACCTTCAAACGATACGTGTCAAAATTTGACAGCAGTCCGACCATTAGTTTGTAAGATACTGCGTTGTAAGTGTAGCTACTTTTGTTATTTGAAAAAATGGCAAAAAGAAGAATTTCGTGTGCTGATAAAATATTGCTTTTTGAAGGGAAAAAATACAGTTGAAGCAAAATCTTAGCTTGATGAAGAGTTTCTGGAGTCTGCGCCAGGAAAATCAACAATCATCGATTGGTATGCTAAGTTTAAACGTGGTGAAATGAGCACCGAAGACGGCGAAGGCAGTGGCCGCCCAAACAAGGCTATCATTGACGAAAACATCAAAAAAGTTCACAAAATTATTTTGAATGACCGTTAAATGAAAAGATTGAGATAGCAGACATTGTGAAGATATCATCTGAATGTGTACATCATATCATACACGAATATTTGTACATGAGAAAGCTGTGTGCAAAATGGGTGCCGCACGAGCTCATGATCGATCAAAAGCAACAACGTGTTAATGATTCTGAGCAGTGTTTGAAGCTGTTTAAGCGCAATAAACGTGAATTTTTGCGTCAATATGTGACAATGAATGACACATGGCTCCATTATTTTGCGCCGGAGTCCAATCGAGAGTCAGCTGAGCGGACTGCACACGATGAACCGAATCCAAAGCGAGGAAAAACACAACAGTCAGCTGGCAAGGTTATGGCATCAGTATTCTGGGATGCGCAAAGTATAATATTCAGACCATCAACAGCGATTATTATATAGCGTTATTGGATCATTTTAAGGATGAAATCGTTAAAAAACGGCCCTATTTGAAGAAAAATAAGTGCTGTTTCATCAAGACCATGCTTCGTGTCACAAATCAATGAAAACAATGGCAAATTGCATGAATTGGGCTTCGAATTGCGTCTGCATCCACCGTATTCGCTGGATCTGTTTTCAGACCTCAAAAGAATGCTCGTTGGAAAGAAATTAAGTGCCAATGAAGAAGTAATCGCCGAAACTGAGGCCCATTTTGAAGCGAAAGACAAATCGTACTACAAAAATGGTATCCAAAAATTAGAAGATCGCTATAATCACTGTATCTCCCTCGAATTTTGCCAAAAAAGGTGTTTTACTATGGTAGACCAGGGACTTTTCAATTGGCCTGTTACAATACTTAATTTTAAATCATAGGGACGAGTCAGTTTTAATTTCTTTGTTTTTGTGGGCTTATTTGGAAAAACTAGGAATATGTTCTAGTTAGTTCATTAAATCGTTCCATTTCCAAATAAGTAAATCTAGACGTTGTTCTCAAAATCTGGGTAAGTTTTGCTATGTGTACGGAGAATACATTTTTTAGATCCAGCGGAAAACTTTAACAGCAGGTCTTAATCGTTAATATTTTCTTTATTTCAAAATGGAATTTCACAATCAATATAAAACATTAGTGCAATTTCCAAATATTCCTTCAGCAAGATGATTAATTCCACATTCTGAACATATTTCAGTACCAATTTTTTGAAACTTAGACGAGTTCACAGTTCAAGGATAAAACTTTTGGAAGGCCTGCTGGAGAAAGTGAAAAAGAGCACTTTTGTGAAATATCGACGTGTCCTGAACCTTTTCCAAAATAAGCTCATCGACCTCTTTCTCCTTTGAAGCACTACAGCCACTCTCGCGCCTTCGCTTCCTGCAATAAGCACCTCCAACTGTCTCCATCCATTGACCGCATCTTCTAATTTCGAAATCTGATCAGCGACAAATCGTCATCCTAGATTGAGCCAGACCAGCGTTTCCTCGGTTTCTCTACTGGTCTCGACCCTTCAGTTCTCCCAACAAATACATTTTGGGTAACCGTTGTTCGTCCATACGATTCATGTGGCTAGCCCATTGCAGCTTCCATAATCTCACAATTGTTGAGACCCCCGGCTCGTCAAGAATTTCATATAGCTAATGGTTGTATCGAATTCGCCATTAGTCCCCGTCCCGCCACATTCTGATTGTTCGGGTCAGCACCCGTCGCTCGAAGGCATTCAATATGTTCGCGGATGCTTATGTGTGTCCATTTTTCACGCCCATAGCATAGGTCTTATCACAGATTTGTATTTTTGGAGCTTGGTTTTCCTGTGTATGCAGCTGGTCTTCAAGATCCTAAAAACTGCATAAAATAATTTATTTGCGAACTGTATTCTTCGGCAAATTCCGTCTCTTTCATTAGCGGTTCCTAAATACACAAATCCGTCCAAATTTTTGATATCACATTCGCCAAGTGTGATATTGTGAGTGTTAGAAATCAAATCAAATCATGACTGCATTAAGAACTTGTTTTTTCTCATTGATTTGTAGCCCTGCTAGACTTGCTTCGTTGTCGAGTTTCGAAAAAGTTCTTTGGCGGTTGTTGGCAATCGCGACAAAATGTTGATAACGTCTGCAAAACCTATTGCGTGGCTCAAATTGTATAGTAACGTACTTTTTGTATCGACAATCACCTTTCTGATGACATATTTCAGAGCCAAATTGAATAGCAATGGGGCCAGCCCATCTCCGGATATTTGTGTTAAAGGCGTTGGTGAGTTGGTTATGAATGTGGACTTGGAAGGTGGTTAAAGTCATTGTCATTTTAGCAAGATGGACTATTTGGCTGGGATGCCAAAGCAAAGCATTATTTAATACAGTACGATACAATCAACACTGTCGTATGATTGCTGTGTTGAACTCTCAGCATTTTTTAAGTACCTGCTTGACGGAAAACAATTGGTTGATCGTCGATTTACCTGCTCTCAAACCACCTTGATTCTCCCCAATAATACTGCTGGCATATGATCTGATTTGCTTTTCTAAGATCTTTGAAAATATTTTTTAAACCGCACAAAGTAGAAATATGCCTCTTTAGTTTTCGCACGGAAGCTTATCACCTTTTTTGTGGGTGGGCAATACAATTGATTGGCTCTACTCTTTTGGTATGCCTTCTTGATTCCAAATGTGCTGGATGGTTTTACTGATGGCTGTATAGTACTGCCACCATATTTAATGAGCTTGACTAGAATCTCCTCGGTGGCCGGTGCTTTATTATTTTGTTTGGGCTTTGATGGTGGAACATACTTCATCCAGAGTTAGTGGGACCAATGAAAGCTCTCCCGGAATATCTATAATCTCCCATGTTTTTGAGCTATGCAGAGTATTAAGGAGGTTGTGGAAATTTGATGCTCATCTTTCTTTAACCTTATTTTCATTAGCGATAATATTGCCGATGTCATCACGGCATAGTGTGGTTTTGGGCTGATAACCACATTTCAGGCTTTTCACTTCTTTGTATGATTGTCTTGTATTGTTGCTCGCTGGACTTACATCGATACTTCTCAATTGGTCGTCGTATTATTTTCTTTTCTTGATTCTTATTATCTTATTTGCCACTCTTCTGAGATTTTCATATCTTTGTCTCTTTGTTCTGTTTTTCCATACCTAGGTATTGCTTGTACGGCTGATTTTTTTACCTAACACATTCTGGCGCTCATCATCGAACCAATCATTTCTTTTGCGCCGAGCATGATGTCAAATTGTCTATTCTGCCACGGTCTTCGATGCCGCTTTCACTTCTACCTAAGGCATTCTTTTACATAAAGATAGCAAATATGCTTCTAATACGGATGCCCATTCCACTTACATGAAAGAAAAATATAAGGGAATCAAAATGTTTTTACAGAATAAACTATTTTGAACATAGATGGGTAATGGTTTTCGATTTGAAGATGATTTATTTCTTGCTTGGCCAAAAAAGTGGTTATACAAAATATACTCGTACAATGAGACATTGGCAAAATATAATATGGAGCGTTGGATCCTAAACAACATTTTCGAACCAGAAAAATTGAGATGGTTAGGTAATTGATGATGGTTGGCCAGCAGAATATACCAAATGAGGGTGTAGTTCTTCGTATAAAAATCATACTACGACCTTGACACTACTATTAGGGTTAATAAAACAATTTGTCAAGACATTGGCTGAAAATAGTTGATGTTTTCAGTTCATTTGTAAAGCGGTTCCTGGACACAGCACTGAAAAACTGAAAGTAAGAATATTCAATTGCCCCAAATGCATAGCCTAACATCAACGACTCCACAAATATTGAGTTATAAATGACGAACGGTATGTGTGGAAATTCTTTGTGTCAGTTGCTTAAAATTTTCTTGGCTTAAAATTTCCTTGGAAATTAATAATTGCATACAATTGCTTAGTAATTTGTCAAAATATTGGGTTATTCGATCATTAATGTCCCTTTTTAATGTTTTTCAAAGTAAATGTATTTCTATTAGAAACAAACATCAATCAACGATATACGATAAGTTGGAAAAGTCCACGTTCGAAGAAGCCTTGGTTTTTAGGTCCAACTCATTTTTAATAGCCTAATTGGAATCGAAAGGTGTACCATTCAAATTGATTTGAAGGGAGTGAAACAAATGATAGTATGATGTTGCTAAGGCAGGACTATAGGATGGATGTAGCATCAGTTCGCAATTGAACTTCATTAATTTTTGACGGATTATCAAAGAGGAGTGCGTTCTGGCGTTATCATGATGGAATATCACGCTTTTGTGATTGACAAGTCCAGGGCGATTGGCAAGTCCAGTCTTGATTTTTTCATTCAACGACAGTAGATATTTGAATCAATAGTTTGGTTTCTTAGAAGCAGTATATTGTACTCTTGTAATCCCACTATACTCTTGTAATCCCATCACACTGAAAGCATAATCTTTTTTTGGTGAATATTGGCTTTGCATGCCGATTGTCGGGCTCATCTTGCTTGGTCCATGATCGTTTATAGACTATATTATCGAAAACAATCAATTTACCATCACCCGTTACGATTCTTAATAGAAATGGGTGGTTTTGGTAACGATGCAGTAATGAGTCGCATATGTTAATGCGTATGCTGAGGTGGATTCGTGAGGAAACAAAACAACCAGTTTATTTACGTAACCAAGCTGTTGTAAGTGCAAGTAAACGGTTGAATTTGATATGTTAGGCTTCTCTGGTATCTATTGAGTTGTCATACGCTGGCTATTTTTGATTAACGGCTTTATTTTATCGTCATGAGTAGTAGTTAGATGACCAGTACGGGGTGCAACATGCACATTAAAGTTACCAAAACGAAAGCAAGCGAACCTTTGCTGATACTGGCCTTGAGTTAGGCAGTCCTCACCATAAACTTCACACAATTTCTTTCGTGTAAAACAGTAAAATAGGCCGATAATGCTCTCTTCGATTGTCCATTTTCAAGTTTATTTTTAAATTTTTAAGCAACTTGTTCTTTACTAATGGCGTTCAGTTTTCGACTGCAGATTGTCTAAAGTCTCATCTTTAAAAATGTATATAATGATATAAGCCACACAATTATTACTACCTGAAATATGCGGCTAACGTGATCTATGATAAAAAAACGACACGAACTAGAATCGAAGAATACAATATATTGATAACTTGTAGAATAACCTTGCAGGCTTCAGATAAGAACAATGTGAACCGTTCCATATGACATGAAATGTTGTTCCATATGACATGAAATGTTGGGAAACAGATGCCGAGGGTAATGGGCTATTCATTAATTAAATAAACATTGCTGGAGGCTTGTGGGTCCTAGCCTTCAATAACAATACTAAAGAAAATCGCTAAAAATGCAATTTATTATTACGTATTTTCAAAATTAAGTAATATTTTTTTATAAAAATTATTTTTTTTATTTCGTAAACTAGTATCAATATACGATATCTGGTCACGGCTTTAATGTCTCTTTAATTGTCTTACTTGGAACTTTTGTCGCCAAATCGTATGTTGCGCAGTTTTATTTTTAAATGAAATAGTTGATAAAAATCTTGAATCCTGGCTCAATGGTATTATTTTTGCCTTGTATTTTATGAGTAGTTGGTTGAGTTGCATCCAAGCCTCTGAGTATGTGTAAATATTTGCAATTTAAAATGTTAAATAGTGCTCTCACAATGTCCATATATGCGGTGTGTCCAAACGCAATGCACTATCATGTTCTGATAGCTCATGAGCGGTCTAATGGTCATCTGGCTTAAGAAGGAAATCTCACCCACGAGCAGTTTAATCTACCATCTTGTCCAAGAACAGACTTATAGCTGTCTCATCCAAGTGCGAACAGACGCAAATCCTTCCTTAGAGCAGCCTGCTGTCCATCTTTCCCAATTCAAGAGAAAACAACAAAATATTGAAAAAGTCGAATTCAAAAGCGTTGAATCTCTTGAAGTGTCCGTTATCAAAATTTCACTGCCAGCTGGGGATGGCCTCTTCGTTATCTCTGCCTATGCATTTGGTGGAACTGTTCTCAGGCTCAAGGAGGAACTCAATTCCTTGTTTGAAATACTCGAATTGAACAGGTTTCATAATTATTATATTCTTGCTGGTGACCTGAACGCCATGCATACATCATAGCTGAACGCCAGCAATAATCCAAGAGGTGTATTCCTGAAATCGTGGATAACAGAGAACCAAATTGAATAAAGGTGCAATCTATATGGGGCGGAGTTCCCAACATACCCTAGGACAAATTCATATTTGGACCTCTGCATTGCTGACGCAAGACTCGAATTCAACTTGAATAGTCCTCAACGGAAACTGCAGGTGCTTCTTTACGATAGCGACCATAACGCAATCGTAATGGAAATCAATCATCAAAGGGATGATTTCCTCCTCATTCCAGTTCAACATGAAAATCATCGGTTGAACTTCAAAAAAACAGACTGGGGAAAGTTTCAAAAGAAGTTTAGTCGAGATTACCAGAAGCAATGTCCCCGTTCTGATGATGGCAATTTTGCTCAATGGTTCCTTATGACAGGAATCTAACTAACGATGAAATAGATGCCTATTTGTCGAAGTTAGAGAAGCTGACGTTGGAAACGATTGAGAAAGTCGTTCCCAAGATTAAACTTCGAAACAATATGGAAGGATACGAAACAACAACCATCGCAAGGCTGAAAAGATTGAAAAGCCTTCTTCTCACACGCGTTAACAATATTTATCGACGATTTTTGGACTATAACCATCCCTCGTTGTCTTTGTTGAAATTACATCTGAAGAATGCCCGGAAATTAATCCGGTCATACTTCAGGATTGAGGTCAGCAATCAATGGGCGGAAAAATTGAGGGGTGTTAGCCCACAGGACCCAGACGGCGTTCGCGAAAGTGAATAGCATATTCCGCAAGAAGTCTCGAGTAAAGGTATCGAATCTTGAAGTCACTGGTGATGAAATAAGTCTTCTCGATAGGGCTGGTATCGAAATTGATAGGACGACTCCGGATAGAAATGGAAACAGGATCATTTGTGAAGGATTGGATAAAGTTGCCCTGATTGGAACACATTTAGAATTGGTTCATCTGCCAAACCCAGAGAGGGAATGAAATAGTTTATTGGAAAGCTTTCCACATCATGGCTGGTGAGGGTAGTCTTGAACGTGTTCCACATAAATCCTGTGTTCAATACCTCGGTGTTTATCTCGATTAGTATCTGTTCTATACTGAACATGTGAAAATCATGCTCAGTAAGGCACAAAAAGTAGTAATGGCCCTTCGAAAGCTCTTTTATTCCAGATACATTGATCAAAAAGTCAAAATTATTTGTTAGACCAGTTTTGACATATGGATGTCAGATCTGGTACAACCAGAGCGCTAGTACTATGGAAAAATTAGGAGTTTTTTAAAGGAAATGTCTTCATGCATGTACTGGTTTGTACAGAAAGCCTGAGACGGATTGGAAACATTATATATCGAATAGAAGAATTTATCAATCCGCTGAAGTGATGAGAGTCGATATCTTCATATTGAAGCTTCTTCGGAATCATATCGCTAGATCTGTGACTGTGAGTGAAAACCCTTGGATTTCACAGCCGTTCCACCCTACAGACGGGTATATTGCGACTTGCCTCGCTACTGGCTACATTCTTCCAGAAGCATTCGTGTATTTGGACATGAATCGAAATGTTTTTGATTCTGACGGCGTCCCAATCCCATATCACATATATCGACGGGCCACCGATATGAAGATAAAAATATCCTCCGAGTTTGAGTTCACGAGACTTATTTGCTAGATTCGTTGAAGCTGATCGAGTTGAGACGGGACAATCTAGGTATTGGTGGCTGAATGACAATGTCTAAATTATTCGTGTTTATTTTCAGTTCTGGTGTTTTTCGTTATTTAGTTTTTGAGTTTCAGCTCATTATTGCTACATTTAGTGTTATTTATTTTTGTTAAAAATTAGGTATAGGCTAGGTTTATATTATGTTTAGTTTTTTACGTTAGAGAAAAGGTTCAACGCTTAGGTTAAGAACATTGCCATAGAATTTTTTAATATAAGATAAAGTTTTTGATTGCATTTATTAGAATTAAGTTAGGTGTAGGATCAAAGTTCACTGTTGTGTTAAGATTATAAATAATTTTAGAATAGTGTTGGTTGGTTTTTTCTCCTTTTTCCAATTGAATTTTAAAAATATGTAATAATCTTCATTGATTTGAATTTGCTATAGTTTTTTTTCTAAATGTGTTTAATGATAACGTACAAATTTAGAGAGCCATTTTTGCCATTAAGTTTTTCATTGTTATTGTTTGGATTTTGCTTTATATTCTTTTAAAATTTATAACGATTAGTATTAAATAAAGCGCTTTTGACTTTGACTTTGAAGAGAAAACTTGGAAAAGTAAATAAGCTCCCCACATCACCTCATGCTAACTTAACACATGATAGAACATATTACACAAAATGCGTCACTCCTACGTCCTAACCAAGGCCAAATTCGATAGCATTGCAGAAAATGTTAATATGCCTTTCTTCTCGCCTGAATATGCAAATTGTTCTGCAGAGTTGAAGGAGAATCTCATCCTAATTACATGCATTTTGGTTTACTTCTCTTTTTGAACTGACATATAATTGACAGATGCCAATATCCAGGAAGTTTGTCTTCTGTTCATGCGTTTGTTTCTTTGTTATTATGTAATAGATTTGTGAAGCAAATATAAACAATACATTCACAACGCTGATGTAAATATTTGCGGATAATCTAATGAAATAATGGTCTAATAACCATCTCGCTGAAGAGCTGTTTAAGAGTGATTTTGTCAAAGAGGACCCTGACTGAAATCTTGTCTTTTGCCGAAGGGCGGCTTTTTCAAGTGCGACCTGATGGAAATCGAATCGACGATAGTCTATCTCGATTCAGATAAAACATTTAAATTTGAACACTATACTTAAACTATTGTTTATATACAACGATAATTTCAATTCATTCACAATAATCTTACAATCTGGAAACATTAATCTTACTCCATGTAGCTAGAAATAAAAATCATGTGCAAATAACGAACATCAGAAGAAAATACTCTCACTTGTCACTACCATTCAGCTATATTAACTAATCGATGAAAATTCCATTAAATTGAACAAACTTCGAAACAAAATGCCCCCAATGCGAATGTGGAATCCTTGAGCATAAATTCGGAAAGAATTCCATCTTTATGTCTGTGTTGAATAAATTTTTCTTTTTATTCATTTGTTAAATAACCAAAAAAAGTTACTTATGAAAATTCTTTGTGTGTAGCTACATATCATAATTGAGTTGCTTTAATAATTTTTCTGAAAAATTATTAAAGAAGAAAAATGTTAGAAGGTGGTGTTTTCGACGTGTGTTTTATTCTCCTCAGACCATCACTCTTATTAGATATATACCGGTGATGGCAACCACCATGCTTAGAGGTGAGAGAATTTCGTCGAAGGTGGATACTGTTCAAATACTCACGAAAGATTTCTCACAATACTTTGTTACTGATTGGTAAACATCAGGCGGTATTTATTTTTGCTTTAGCACTACAGTCTCTTCTGGGCCTTCCTTAGAGATAGTTGAGGTTTCTCATTAGTAAGATCGAATGTATCCAAACTTAGGAAGGTGATGTGCTCAGCACTACGCTTTGGCCATTAGTCCATTCAGCTAGCTATGATACGTTCTGATTTTAAACCAGTACGTATCATGACTGAACAGACATAGAGTCCGTACACAGAATCACTCGCATCATCAGGTGATATACCATATTTCATGGCAGCTGGAGTCCGTCACGTAGCACCGAAAAGGATTCTCACTGGCATTTTTCTAGTGGCCGTGTAAATGGTGCTGGGTATGTAATCGGAATCAATGGAGTTTGACAATCCCAATCTTGTTGATTTTTGCTTACAACCTTGACAACGAATTTTATTTACAACTCAGGAAACACTCAATCACTCAATAAGATTAGGGATTAAGAGGTGTTGTTCTCGGCTTGTGAATACCCAAAATTTGATACATTTTGATGAACAATTGTTACTCGAAACTTCAACCTTGAGCTTATTGTAACACTATGGGGAGCCTACACCACTGATATAGGGTGATTTCCTTTGCTTTTTCCAATCCTTGCTATTACTTTAAGACCTCACTAGGGAATTTTCGATCCAGTTCGGCAAACATGTTGTCAATGTTTTGCTCCATTTATAATCTAATCTCCACTACGTGTTGCCTTATTTTTACTGACTGCTATTTCTTTAAGTACGGGTATCTGTCTTTTCATTTCTGAAAACTGTTCTGACCATTGCTCCAATTTTGCATTCGTTTTTAAGAACACGTCCAACATCTGGGTGGCTTGCCAAATTCTTCCTTGAGCAGCACTGCTTTCAGCTGGCACGATTTCATCCTATCGCTTGCCAATTTGGTTTTCGTGCCAGGCATTCGACCATACATTGTAGCAACCGCGGAAGTCACCGCAGTTACACACATGAAGTTTCAGCAGAATATTATGTAGCCCGGGGAGGTATTCTTTGAGGCCGGCGTGTTGTGTGTTTTCCGTAACACCCTCTGCTCGTGCTGAGCCACTTTACAGGTACATAAAAAAACTTGTGACAAAGAGGAAAGAAGGGAGGGGAGGGGGAAGAAATGAAAATTATGGTTTTCTCAATACTTCATGGCCGATTTATTTATGCAAATAAGAAAAATAACAGTTCAATGGAAGATTCAATCAAAATAAACGAACCCCCTTATTAAAAAGAATTAGTTCAAAAACAATGTTAATACAATAGTCGAATAAACTTTGTTATTAATACAACTACTGTATGGCAAAGAAAGAAAACATAAATTCAAAATATGTGCTTTAAAACAAAACTATCATATGGCAAAACAAAACCAATATAAATTCGGAAAAAAGACAAACTATTCACCCCTGTTGATGCTGCTGAGCGTTCGACAATTGAAGGGGAAGGGGGCACCGAAAAGTAAACATTAATGGATTCTTTTGTAACTATTTACATGAATGAAAATGACATGCAATCCTTGAATCTTATCGGTCACTAGTTTGGTCTAAAGTTTCAATATTTCGAGTTCCAGGATCTTGCTCCTCCTCCTTAGGGTGTCAACTTATTTCGCACCAAACAACATTAATCGCGCAATATCGACACTGTTCTGGACAAATCCTTGGCGCAGTTCTAGCGCGTGCTCAACTTTTAACTTCAAAACGATCATCGGAATTTGTCACGTTTAACACTTGACGCAAAGAATTAAAACCTTACGCACGATGGAGTCACAAAGATCGTCAACTCTGTATAACTGAACCCAGAGAATTATCTTCAGTAATCATGACACACGCCTTCTTGTGTTTTTTTGTTTCACGCAAATAATCGTAGATTGAAACATGCAACTTGAAGTTTCTTTCGAGGTTAAATCTCAGCCTCTACTTTTATTCACTAATGCTACAAGCTAAAATTCATTTCATTATCTAATTTGCCGAACTTCTTTCTTTTGAGTTTAACGCTCGTCCTCCACTTTTATTCACTAATGCAACAAGCATAACTTTATTTCATTCTTAAATTCACTCTTTCTTTTTCTTCAAAACTTGTCATCACCAAATCCAAACCAAAAACTCTTTTCCCCTCTACAAACTCCCAATCAAATCCCTTTTCTTTGAATAATCAATTGCAACACCGCAAAAACTTCCTCTCCTTTTCAAAACCAAATACAGAATGATCAACTCAAAAAACCAATCCCACAATCGTTTCCTTCCCTAAGTCCCGCTACCGTACCGAGGTAATGTAATCGAAGTTCATTACGCTTCGATTTGGTTACCCACATATCTTTTCCATATCGACAAACGCAACAATTTCCATTTCGCATAACCATGATAGCGTTTGGTTGTACGCAAATTGTCATACACACGGTAATTATTGCTTTTGCTGATATTCCAAAAAGATTGTTTTCGTCTCCGCGGACCCCCGGTCGAGAATTTACGACGCTACCACTGGAGCCACCTTCTGTTGATCTCCCGTTAATAAATTAAGTAACTTCAACTGTGAATCTTTCTTAATGGGCATTGAAATGAATTTTGTAAGTAGGGAGTCGTGAATGATTTTTTTGTTAGTATAACAAATAAAATTTGTTAGTGGTAGATATGAATAAAATTAGTTAATATGAGGGAAGGAATTGGGTTTTGTTAGTGAAAAGGTTTTGAATGAAATTTTGTCAATGGGAAGTAATGAATTGAATTTTGTTAGTGGGAAGCATAAGACTATTATATTTTTTTTTTGTTTGTTTCGTTTTTGATGAAAAATAGAGTAAGATGGTTGAATTAAAACGATGGAGGAATAAAAACTAAAGGTAAAGGTTTAAATGTTAAAAAAATAAATACATAAATAGAGAAAATGGTTTATGTGCCAAAGGAAAGTGGAGATGCTATGGAGGCAATTCGAAGTTGCAAATGGGAGAATGCCAGTACGCCGAAATTCGCAACATCATGCAATAACAAAAGTTATCTCAGATTTCTGTTGGAAACTAAATAATAGAGGATGTGTCGAAGCGTGTCTCATGGATGTGGAGAAAACCTTCGATATGACGTGGTTAAATGGACTTAATTTTAAATTTTAAGGTCAAAATTACCTGTTACAAGCCCTTGGTTAGACCAGCTTCAACATATGGATGTCATATCTGGTACAACTAGAGTGCAAGTACTGTACAAAGGTTAAGAGTTTTCGAAAGGAAATGTTTTCATGCAGGTACTGTTGTATAGAGAAAAATCATACATCAAATAAGAGAAGTACTGAAGTGACGAGAGTCGATATCTTCACATTGACACTTCTTCGAAATCATATCACAAGATCTATAACTGTGAGGGAAAACTCCTGGATTTTGTAACTATTCCACCCTACAGACGGGAGTATTCAGACTTCCTCACTATTGGTCTCGTTTCTTGAAAAGCATTCGTGTATTTGGATATGAATTGATATGTTTTTGATTCTGATGGTGTTCCAATTATATATAACATATATACGAGTAGATGGGCCACCGATAACAATATAAAATTTCTTCCGAATTTGAGCTTATGAGACCAACGATTCTAATAGAGATACTCATTTGCTAGATTCTAGGAGGCTGGTTGAGCTGGGACGGAGCATTCTCTGTACTGGTGGCTGAATGAAAATGTCTTTATTTATTTTTCGTTAATTAGTTTTTGAGTTTCAGCTCATTATTGCTATAGTCAGTGTTGTTGTCATTTGTTTATGTTAAAAATTAGGGGTAGGGTTCAATAATTAGGATTGGTATATATTATACTTGTATTTATTATGTTGGGTTTACAGGTAAGGCTTAACGTTTATGTTAGGAATATTGTGGTAGCATTGTGTTAATATTAGGTAAAGATGTTCATTGAATTTAATTAGAATTAGGTTATACAATAACGTGCTAGTTAAAGGATAAAAGTCCAGTACTCTGTCATGTTAATATTATTATTATTAATTTTTGAAAAGTGCTGGGTTTTATATTCTTTGAAAATTTATAACGATTAGTATTGTATGAAGCGCTTTTAACTTGAACTTTAAACATCTTTCTTAATTTTAAATTTCGTATTATTCAAAGAATAATTGTTACTTTTAATCGTTTCCAGACTTCCGAACTTTGCATAAAGATGGAAAAAAGCTTTCATTTTCCTAGTTTTTGTTTTTCTTTATTTTTCAATCATTGAAGAAACATGAATATTTTATTTTGTGATTTCCTTATACGTGCACTACTCATTAGTTGCCAACTCTAGCTCAGGCTGAACTGGCATGATCCCACTATCGTAGTAGATATTATAAATTTGTTTAATCAATTTCTTTAAATTTTCGTTTCTATCAGTTATATTGAATGAGCATTTTGAATGTTATCTAATGCTTGTTAAACGAAAGTTATAAGCTGAGCTCATTAAACAATATTTAGCTTATACACAAAGGTCATGAAATTAAAAAGAATAATAAAACCTTCCTTTTAATTTTGCGTGTTTTTAATTATATTTTCGTAATCGATTTTCGATCGTTATCGTTCGATCTTCTTCAGTGATTGTTTCACTTAACCTAAAGATCCTACTTATATATTAAGTCCTTAATTACATTGAAGGATGTTTTCTAAAGTGGGTAATCAAAATCTACATTATTCAAACTCCTTTTGTTACAATTTAAAATTACTTAACTAATTAGCTTGAGCAGCTAGGATTTACAATTACCTGCGTCGTTGTTCATTAGCACTGCTTTTTCTCTTGAAATGGCGAGACTTTCCATTGCATCCAGTTCTCTCGCATCTCTTGCTTCTCGTACTGGTGTTGCGTCATCCACTGCGATTTCGTGTCCTTGAGTTATAATATGCTCCGCTACTGCTGATCTAAAGTTATTCTTCTTTCCTTTTTTCCTCGCTGCACTTGCTTCGCTTAAATTTTCTTGCACCCTGGTGTTGATTAATCTTCTTGTTTGTCTAATATGAACTTTATGACAGTCGGGGCACTCGATCCGGTAGATGCCTGATTTCTTGTGTGGTTGCGGTTTATCCTAAGTTGACCCAAAGATGTTTTTCAGCTGATTTTTGCTACATGATTCGATTATTCATTGGGACTCATGATGTTTTAGCCTCCTTTTCAATTGATCTGTGACACCTTGGTAGTAGGTAACTGCCTTCCAGTACACCTTTATGAAATCCGGGTTGAGGAGTGTCGACCGTTCTTTCTTTTGCCGAGTTTCTCTGATTTTGAATCCATTCAACTTCATAGTGTCAAGAATATACTGCATTTCCTTTTCCCTGGCTGCCATATTGAGTGGTAGATCATACATCCTGTGAATCATGGCTCGAAAAGGTCAAACTTTCTGCTGTTGCGTGTGGTTCAATGTATTCGGAATAGTCCGTTGTGTATGTGTTGCCTTCCTGTAGATTTCGAAACTGATGTCCCCACTCGTTCTTGATACCAATGTGTGTGTGATTTACATTGGACAAAGAAGAAGATTAATCAACACCAGGGTCCGAGAACATTCAAGTGAAGCAAGTGCAGCGAGGAAAAAGCATATCCACAATGGACAGCAGATCACTCTGCTGATTGGCAAACTGCAAACTTCGCAAGCTGTGCAGGCACAGCTTAACGAAGTTATAGAGCAGTTGAGGCAGGCTGAACAGCAACTGATTGAGGATAACTCGGAGTTGGCAGAACTACGCCGAGTCAACAAAGAGCTCATGGAGCAATTGAGGGATTTGGCGCTGACTAAATCAAAAAAGAAAAACAAAAAGAGAAAAGTGGAACCTGCATCTTCCTCATCAGAGGGCCCGCCGCTTTCTCCTCCTTCTTCAGAAGAAGAAGAAACTATGGAAGAAGAAGCAATACAAGAAGAAGATGAAAATGAGTCCATGCAGGAAGACTCTGCTGAAGACGATGAAGAATTTCCTGCTCTGCCACCGCCGGGTCCCTCAATGGCCCTACCAGAGCTGGCCATCCCACCGGCAAGAAAACCACTACCACAGCGCCCACCACATCCAAATCCCCAGGCGACGACAAGAAACGGACAACGGTACCCGTCATTCTCCGAGAGCCTGAAAAGTGGACCCAAGTCCTAAATGACATGAAAGACCTTGGTATAAAACATGAATCCGCCAAAAGGGTCTACGTGGGGATCCAGATAATTCCAGACACACCACAAGACCACAGAAAACTTACAAGATACTTGACAGAAATGACTATACAATACCATACGTATATCTTTCCTGAAGAAAGGAATCTGAATGTGGTCATCAGAGGTCTGTATGGACTGTCGATTGACGACATCAAGGAAGATCTGGAGAGCCAAGGATTTCACCCCATCGAAATCCACTATATAAAGTTACGAGATGGGCCATCCAGGTTGATGAAGGTCCTACTTCCTAAAACCGAGACTGACATATACAATATAAGGGCAATATGTCACCTCATATGCACTATTGAAGCGCAACGCCCCCATACATGACACGTTATGTGCCACAACTATCAGCAGTTTGGACACTCCTCCAGAAATTGTCACGCACAGGCCCGTTGTATTAAATTCGATGGGCTCCACCATTTTTCCAAATGCATTGAAAAAGCAGAGGAAAAGCAAAAATGTGTGAACTGTGGTGGAGAACATCCTGCCAACTATGGTGGATGTCCTCGAAACCCAGTGAATGTCAGAAAATCGTTCGCACAAGTTGCAGCTGCAAATAACAATAAAACCACCACAACATTTTTTTTTTTTTTTTTAAATACCTCCTTCCCTTCCACTCTCTCCATCACACTTTCTTCGTCGCACAACGCTCGTGCGATCTGCACTTCACATTTCGTCGTTTCTACAGGTGTGCCACCCAGACAATGTTTAAAACATCGGTATAAGGGGGCACACAAAAAAATATGTGAAGTCATCCTGTTAAACTTTTCATGTCCGATTCGTTAACAGCTCTCAGAGGTAAAAAAAATATTAATTCGACGCAGTAAAAAAAACTCTGAGTTAAAAGAATGGCTGTTTCTTCAAGTATCTCGACGATAGGGTCAACAATGCCCTAAGATGCTATTTTGAAGTTACTGGACAGATAATAATAAATCATAAGGCTAGCTGTGTCTTGAGGCATCTCGATGATAGGATAAAAAAAAATTGCCCTAAGATGCTATGTTGAAAGTTTCTGCGTTGAGATTCAATCGCTATTCATTAAATAGTTCCTGAGTCTTTTCTTGAAGATCATAAGTGAATTCGCTTCTTTTACTGATTCCGGAAGATCATTGTATATACGAAGGGCATCATTTGTAGGATCGTTCTTTAGACGATCTGTTCTTGCAAATGGTATAACAAATTGGTCTGCGTTCCGAGCATTGTATTGATTCTTTTGTGATACCCTAACAAATGGCACTTGTGGGGACAAGTTGAGGTTTAAGCATTTGAAGATAAACTTAGCTTTCTCCATTATAATGATTTGGCTCAAAGTTAATGCGTTACACGATTGGTACACTAATTTTGTTGACGTGAGCCTTGGGAGATTATGCATATTTTTATATGCCTTAGTTAACATCCTGGAGTTGATATTAATGTTTATCTTTGATGACTGACACCAGATTACCACTCCGTAATGTAATTTCGACAATACGAATGCATTTAGGACCAGTTGTTTGATGTTCCTCGGGAATCCCTCGTACCTACGTAATAAGCCGATTATGGGGGCTAATTGCCTTCTATGTGGGAACCAAGTTAAACGGTGGTCAATGATTAGTCCAAGATATTTAAATTCAAATACCCTTTGCAGATTTTTGCCGTTAATTTTTATATCAATATCAATATCTTCCTTGTTCTTTTGTTTAAAAATAACAAACTTAGTCTTTGTTACATTCAGCGCTAGTTTATTTTCGTTTAACCACAAACTATATGTTTTCAGATCCTCCTTGATGGAGTCTTCAATGGCATTCTTGTTACATCCCGAGTACAGGAGTACTGTATCATCAGCATATAATGTGTAATGCCCATTTAGTCTACATGTAATCAAATTATTCGTGTATAATAGGAACAAAGTGGGGCCTAGTATGGAACCTTGTGGAACTCCTGATTTCATTGGTGCTGGGTCACTCAAAAAATTATTGACTTCTGTTATCTGCAATCTAGCTTTTAGATAACTGTGAAATAACTGATTCGCTTTGCCTTGTACACCATATGATTCTAATTTACGAAGCAGAAGGTCATGGTCGACCGTATAAAACGCTTTCTTCAGATCCACAAAAATGGCAACAGCATAGTCTTCATTGTCAAGCCTTTCATTGATGAAATGGGTTACTGAGATTAAAGCATCAAGTGTTCCTTTGGTTTTTTGAAAACCATATTGATGGGAATTTAGGATAGAATTATCCACAATGAACGATGTTAAGCGGGTGTTAATTATTTTTTCAAAAATTTTACTGAATCCTGTAAGAAGCGCAATCGGGCGATACTTATTCGGGTCCGAACGATCACCTCCCTTAAATATAGGAATTATTTTCGCTAGCTTCCCCTCCTCAGGAAACGTCCCGTTTTTGATGTGCTCATTGTAAAAGTCAGCAAGGAGACCTGCTATTTCGTCTCTGACGAGCATAATTTCATCCATTGTTATGTTATCACTGCCTGGAGCAGTGTTCTTCTTCATTGCCTCGATGGTTTTATGCACCTCGTCTTTGTTGGTTGGATGGATGTGAAATGTTGATCTAGGCGAGGTTTTTGTATCATTCCTTATACTTGTTGGAGGAGCACCGAGTTCGCTCGTTATTTTTTCACCAATAGTTGAAAAGAAGTTATTTAGAATTGTTGCTGCTTCATTTTATTGCGAAGAATCAGGCAGAGAGACTGGAATGATCTGCAAATCAGGTGAAAAAGTCCGGGGAAGAGAGTTATCTTTTACTTCGTTTATTATTTTCCATATTTCGCGATTATTATCAGCCTCTGCCTCCAATCTTTTGGAAAAATATGAAAATTTTGCTTCCTTTACGAGACGCTTTGACTCTTTTTTCGCTTGGATATATATATACTTAAGCGTCAGATCTTCCATGTTCCGTCTGAAATCCGTATACGCCTTCCTCTTTCTTATACTGGCTTCTATAACTCGTTTCGTAGTCCAAGTTAGCTGGCGACATCTAAGTTTTTTCTCGATGGTCGAGTGACGTTTGGATTCAGAGATCATATTTGTCAGTTCTGTTAGATTAGTAGGTTTCTGGGTTTCCAATACCCGTTGAAGATGTGTTTTGAAGAGGTCCTTGTTTACATATCGAAACGATTTGTAACTAGGCGTTTGTTTATGAACGTTGAAGTTTTGGATGCTTATTTTTAGAACCTGATGGTCTAGATCTGGCCAGTTCTCTACTTTGAAATTAATTTTTTCCGCAGTAAGCTTGTCATTTATGACTATATGATCTAGGCAAGTATTCGAAACAGGACGAGTAATTGTTTCGTTATTAATTACAACAGCACCGTTTGTATCGAGAGTATCTTTATATAGCCTTGATTCTGAGTACTCGGTGATTAATCCAATGTTTGTGTCAGCTACTGTGAGTAAATTTTTTTCTGCTGAGTATATGTTGTCTAGAACAGAGCAAAGATCTTGCGCGTTCAAACGGCTGGGGTTGTAGAAAGTGCCGATTTTTATTTTTTTACCAGCTTGGATTAACTCGATTATTATCATATTATATTTATCAGGGGTCACACGATTAGTGGTGAAATTTATTGAGTTTTTAATATAAATTGCTGTGCCGCCACCTCTTCCGGGTCTGCAGGAGAAAACTGAATGATAACCCTGAATGTTAAAATATTTAGCTTCCTCAGGATAAATCCAGACTTCATTTAGTATGATCACATCTATGTTGGGATTATGCTGCAGATAAATCTGAATGTCACTTAGTTTGTGCCGTAAGCTTCTAATATTCGCATATAGGAGAGTCAGTTGCTTGCCACTTAGTCGGTTTGTATCGTTACAATTCATTTGCAGTCGTAGTCAATGCTCCTCCTGGCAATCATTATCCTACGTTGGTATTCTGGGCACTGAGTAGAGTCTGATCTGTGGGAGTAATCAACATTCTTACTGTTACCCGCGCAATTGAAGCATTTCTCAAAATCACTTTTACAGGCCTTCGTTTCATGCTTTCCTGCACACTTAGCACATGTTTGCTCCCCTTCGCACTTTAACGTCTTGTGATTAAACTTTTGGCATTTATAGCACCTCGTTATATTGTAGTCTTCCTTGATAAAATAAGACCCATAATCAATATTGACGTATCTGTTTACCAATCTTTGGTACATACACCCATTCACCTGCAGAATATGTAACCACTTTCCATTTCTTGTCTTTCTGGCGTGAACTACTTCCATTTTTTCATTCTCCCCAATATTAGGGTTCAAGGAACGTATTTCATTCGTTAACTCCTCAGTAGAAAACTCTTTTTCTAGGCCACTAATGACCAGTCTTGGTTGACGGGATTTGGTCTCCATAATATCATATTCGTCCCGCATTATTTCTTTTGCCATGTTGTAAAGCGTGGTTGTGTTTTCATTCGATGATGTTTTTATGATGGCACCGCCATCACGAATTGGCCGCAGTAGTTGCAAAGGAATTTTACATTTGGACGGCTTTATCTTCGACTTGAAATCTGCAAGTGTTTTTTCCGAGGACGAATGTTTTTTTGGCTTGATTAAAATCCCTTTTTGGCACGTTGTGTTAGAGTTCCGTTCTCTTGGAGAAGTGGAGATACTTTTTGTGATATCAGCATATGAGGTTTGACGCATAGGTGCTGCTTTTGCAACCAATGTGGTTTTCATTTCTAGAATGTGATTCTCGACCTATTTCATTTGGTTAAGGAGACGATCTTCTTTCGTTTTTTGATGGTAGCTTTTACACGAGGAACACATCAAAATCACATCCTTAGATATATCCATGATTTTGCGGTATGTCTCCTAACTCATTTTTATGCATTTCAGGTGAAACCGCTTATTGCAAATGCCATCGCAGCCCATGCCTTTATGGTTTTCCTCCACTGGTTCCACTGGTTTTCTGCATTTACCACATTTGTCAGCACCAAGTGGCGCTGCCATGATTGGTGATTTTCAATTGGTATTATATATTATATTTTTTAATTGATTTTAATTAAATTTGATAATGAGGATTAACGATTTATAATATGAAACAGTATTTCGACCAATTAAAACAAGAATGAATTGAATTATGATTAAAAAGAATGTTTAAAATTTTCCAAATGAGGGAAAAAGCAAGATGAAAAAAAATATATATATATATGAATCGATTTATTTATTATAGAAAATATTGTTAGTTTTTGGTTTATCAGTATTTTTGGGATTATGTTGCAAATGAATTATTTTATATATTATAGAAAATAATTATATAGAAATTAAAATTTTACTATTAATAATATTCAGAAATGTTCAATTTGTACTACACGAGAATCCCCCTCCTCGTACAAATAATAAATGAAAATAAACCGTTAGCAATGTTAAGCACAAAGAAAACTTTAAGTGAAAAATTTGGCTAAGATGAATACTACTTATCCGTGATTTCCACCGAGAAATAGCAGAGAACCTAACACCAACTTCACTAAAGAAAAAAAACAGCTGATTTCACTTTTTATTTCACTTCCTAATAGATTTTTCTGTAGAGCTGATAACTCAAGTGTCACTATCAATCAGTTGTCAATTCCAACATCTACGCAACAACAAAATAAAAACACACAAAAACAAGCAAACACTCCACTAAACACAAATAAAAACATGGACACTCTTTGCCACCATGCAAACACAATTCCAAACCATGATGCAAGACATGATGGCGAAAATGATTCAGGGAATGTTTGCATCACAAAACAGTTTCAACAGCACACCGACAAAGAAACAGTAATGAAGTTTATGGATCATTTAACCATTCTCACATGGAATACAAATTCCCTGCTTTATAAGACTGGTGAGTTGACTTAACTTATATTTGATTATAAGTTTGACATCATTCTCATCCAGGAAACCTTTCTGAAGCCTGGAAATTGGCTACGCTTCCCTAACTATTTTCTGTACAGAAATGACACAACGGCCATTCTTGTGAGAAGGAATGTGAACCATAATCTCGAATTGACACCTACGTTACAAACACTAGAAGCTACTGCAATTCAAGTGCGGACGGATTCTTTCGAATTCATGGTAATCTCAGTATACAGCCGCCCTCAGGCAGCTACGCTTACTGAAGATATTAAAAAACTTCTGGACTTTCAGGGTCCCATACTTCTTGCCGGAGACTTCAATGCCTATCACCGAAGCTGGGGAGCTGTGAGAAGCAATCGTGCTGGGACTGAGTTAAACTGATTCATCACAGATAATCCACTGAGCCTGCATATCTCCAACGAACCAACACATTACGGCTACCGAAATAGTTCTCCTCTCGATATTGGTATATCATGTACCTTTGAACACGATGTACGCATCGAAGTCCTCGACGAACTTTAATCCGATCACAAACCGGTGCTCTTCTTAATAGGAGGAATATACATAGACGAACACGTACAATTAAAGAAGAAAACTGATTGGCAAGCTTTACAAGTAGCACTGGCTAAAGAAACCATTATTCAAACACCTGAAACAGCCAGCGACACAGAAAAAACGATAGAAGAAATCACAGACAAAATAATACAGGCAGAAGAGGACAACCCAGTCACGGAAAGCACCGGGATTTGATTTAATATCAAACACCATGTTAAACTTGCTCCCGAATAACATTCTCGATGCAATAGCAGCGATTGTAAACGCAATTTTCCACTTGCGAAAATACCCCAAAATATGGGAATCGGCAATAGTTATTGTTCTTCCAAAAGCTGGTAAGAACCTTATGTTCCCACAAAACTGGCGACCTATTAGCCTATTATCCTCTCTGTCAAAAATAGTGCAGCGGGTGCTAATAAATCGACTAACTGAGGTTGTTACCGAAAAAGAAATACTTCCAGAAGAACAATTTGGCTTCAAGCCATTACACTCCACAGAACTCCAGCTTCCTAGGGTGGTCCAACACATTAGAATAGGGCTAAACCGCACGAAATCAACGGGTTTGGTTATGTTAGACATAGCCAAAGCCTTCGATAAAGTCTGGCATGCAGGACTTATTTACAAAATGCATGAATCCCAAATGCCACTTCTTTGGGCTTAATTCACATTGTAAACCCCATGTTAATATTAGTAAAGAATGTCGTGGCAATTTTCTGTTCTAGGAATATAACCTTACATCATGCTGAAAACATTCAGTGGTGTTGTTCTAAGAATATTATTTTGCAATTATTACCTGGTTCTTAAGAAAAGGTACAAATCATTCAATGCACGCATGACTTCTTCCAGAAAGAAAGCCCACGCAATGCTTGAGGTAAAGCGAAGCATCAACAAATGTGTGACTCTAATTACATTTACATCCTACGTTAGTACATGCGCCGGATCAAAATGCATGCTTTCCCTCAAATTTGAGTTCTCATTCTATATAAACATTGAATCCAGTAGAGCTATTAAAGATTCTTTCACTCTCCCACTTTTTATAGTTAAGCTTGAACATTTTAACAAAGAAACAAAGGAATTAAAATATTTCAAGTTTGCTGAGTAGGCGAAATATTGAGTAGGTACAACTAATCATCAATCATTTATAGCAAGGATATTTGCCAAGACTATGGTTTCCAGCTATTCCATATTTTGCAGTAAGACTGGATACAATATAATATGTTCATTACGAAATAAACTTAAACGCAACAAAGAAGGCTTGTATATGAAATGTGTGAATCTTATACAAATCCTTGAGAAAATACTGAGACACACAGGAGGTTTACCTCCCAGGCGTGGGTTGTATGTAGAATCTCGTCCTTACACTTATCTTCTCAGATCAAAATCTTCTCTATTTCCTCAAGTAAAAGTTTTTTCGCCTCATTTTGATTCTTAAAGTTTTTATTTCTATTAATTCCGTTCATTATTTATATCTTCTTCTTCTTTTTAGCACTACAGCCCCTCTCGGGCCTTCGCTTAGAGATAATTAGAGTATCTCATTTTCATGGCCGTTTCGGGAGTTGGTTTGGTCAGTACCATGCTCCCGTGTGCCTGCTCAGCTATGATATGATCTGATCAAATCAGTACATATCGCCACTGAGTGAACACTCGTAGTCTGTCCGAAAAATCCCCTGAACTAAATCACGTTGTTCACCAACGAGATTTGAACCTGGAACCTTCGGCTTATGCGTCTCATGCTCTAACCACTAGACCACACAGACTTATTTATATCTATGCAACGTTAAACTGGTATGTTGTTGGGTTAAAAAAGAAGAAGGCCGGGTTGGGTGGATAAATGAAATAAAGTTGGCTGCAGTTTTATCGGAAGGAGACAGCCCCTTGTTGACGTTTTTCCCTGTCAAACGACTTGGAGACAAGATCCTCGAAACTAGCTTTCTCGTTATTGAGTAAATATTGATATAGATAAGGATCAATTGCTCCACCTCTAAGTCTTCCTTTTGCAAAATCCTCCAAATTTAGATTGATTATGGCAGTGATATGTTATGTTCGCCATAATTAATTAAGCCAGCTTCCTGGCATGTAAGAGTCGCGAGAGTTTTGGAGGCACCCTGTTTAGCCGTAATTAAGCTATTTATCAAATTCTGGTAAATCTCTCTTAACCGGTAGACTATGTTTAGGAGTTTATCTGCAGCTTCAATGGTCATGAGAAAGTTTTAGGCGATTAGTTAGTATGCTTTGCCTTTGAGGCACATGGAAAAAATGCGCATGAAAGCTGACTGTTTGGGGAAACTAAGACATTGCCAGGCTCTATTGCTGTCACTTATAAGTGTTTGAAATATAGCACGAAAACAAATGTAGGGCTTGGGGCTCCTTAGAGAACAAGTATCATTGGTCCTTTTAGTTTGGTCAATTTTGTAAAGCCTATCATTATACAAGCCTTATATTCAGGCTATTTGTTTACCATGGGATGAGTTCGAGTGAAAAAATGACTTTGCGTAAAGTTCGAGAGAATCTGAAGCCTTGAGAAGTGATGAAAATTTCCAACGATTGCTATAGATTCAGAAAGCTAGTGGAGGGTCGGTGCGATATTTTGCGGAACTGTCGTACGTCTTCCTTAAATTTCTCCGTGTCAATGCAAAATTTGCTCACGCATCCAAGACATTGGAAGTGCAATTTATCAACGGCATTGATTAGTTTAAGTACCAACGTCAGTTTCTGAGTTGCAAGATCTCGCAGTACCTTACCTTCTGTTTCTTTCGCATTAATTTAATCTTAAAGTTTTTATTGCTATTAATTCTCTTCATTTTGATTTACATAATTCACGGTTATGATGGTGGTGCCGTTGGATTACCACATTGGTCAACGTGGGCGGTGCGTCCCCTGAGTATCGTTTTTGTTGGAGTCACCGGTAGTATGGTACTCCTGGTAGTGAGTAGTGAGGGCCTTGCGTCATTGCAACGCTCTCTCGCCTCGCTGTTTCTGCATAGGCTTTGGATCTGGGGGAGAGTGCCCTCTGTTGCCAGTCTCGTTACTTCTTTATCGGCAGTAGACGAGGATTAGGCAAGCCTTGTGGTTTTGTCGTTCTAGGACCGCTTGTGTTGTTTGAAGTTGATTTGGCTAGAGGATGCCTAGTACCACAGTACTTCTGGACATTAGTGGGAGTAGGACCGGGCATATAAATTTTCATGGAAACAGTCTTCGACCTGTAAGCTTACCGCATCTCCTCGAAACGGTCCATGCCCAGTTGGTTGAACGGCCACCATTTCATGGAAACCACAGAAACTGGATTCATAGTTGCCTCGGTTCATTCTAAAATAGCTAGACCCGCATATTGTTAAGGCGATTACACTGGAATAAAATGACCTACTTTAATTAAAAAGCAGCTAGATCCGCGTGTAATTTAGGCGGTTAAAGTCGGAATAGACAAGCTACCTAAGTTAATTCTAAAGCGGCTAAGCCCAAATGTGTGGCAGGCGGTTAACGCTCGAATAGACAATCCAACGTCAGTTTAGGCATTGCCGCTGGTTTGAGTTCTATCAATTGATTCCCTCTGTCCTTAAAGCTACTAAAACTTTTTATACAAGATTTCCAGTTGCTTGTATTTGCATTTTTATTTTCTTAATAGCGAGACCCACTCAAAAAGAAATGTGAAATGGAAGCTTTTCATAATAACCCACAAGCATGAGAAAATTATTTTTTTCGTAATAAATTTATATGTTGTCTCTTATGGAAGGTCGGTCTGTTGGTTTTTCATTGCAGAGTTTACTTCGCGAAACGAAACCTCTCGAGCGACCCATCAACTTTACGTCTGTAAATAGTCTCTGGCTGCATGATTCATTATCAAATTCAAACAAAACAATAATATTATGCATGTTGTTGCGAACCATGGAAGTCACCGCAGTTGCAGACATTAAGTTTTGGCAGAGGGGTGTGTAGCCCGGGGTGGCATACTGAGGCCGGCTAGCGCTCAGTCGTGTCGTGGGACTTCCGGGACACCCTCTGCTCGTGCTGAGCCACCTCACAAATAAATACTAACACGGCGGGAAAAGGACGGGAAAGAGGCCTCTTGAGAAATGAAAATCTAATATTACTAGTGTTTCATAGCCGTTTTTTTATTTACAAATTTGAATCGTGCTTTAAAAATATCACCTCAATAATAAAAAAAATAATTATTAATGAACACACATTAACCTCTTTTTTTTAGCGTTTTGTAAAATAATTTTACAAAACCCTACTAGTTTCGAGACTAGTCTGTCCGTCTGTCCGTTCGTTCATCCGTCCGTCCGTCCGTGTGTCACAGCAGTTTTTCTCGGAAACCACTTAAGCTAGAAACATCAAATTTAGTGTGTAGGTGTAAAGTGGTGATCTCTTCAAAGTTCAACTACAAAAAAATTTTATAAGGTATTTAAGGGGGGTCTCCCCATATAGGAGAATGACCCCCCGAAAAAAAATTTCATTAAAGGTAGCCGATATGGGTATCAAATGAAAGGTCTTAATGAGAACTTTTCAAAACGAGGCAAAGTTTGCTTCGAGGGGCACACAGGGAGGGGAAATGCACGAAAAATTTATATCCCCCCCTCGCGATTGGACACCTGTGATCCGAAAAATCTGAAAAAATCAGGAATGTAGGCCTTGGTGAGTACAACAACAACAAAAACGTTAGAAGTCGCAATTCACTCAACTTTGTTCGCAATAGTATGATTTATCGATTTTATGTTTTCTTGAATAAAATCTTAACGGTACCCTTAAATTCAATGAAATTCAGTACGTAGATGTCTATTCATAAGATTAATCTATCCTGAAAGCGAAGTTATAGCCGTTTGAATTTTCCTGTATTACTACGGAACAATATGCGCTTCATTTATTACTATGGCAACATATGGCTATGGAACAACATGCGCTTTTTACCGACTCAGACACTACAGTTTTGCTAGGATTTGCATGAAAATTTCAGGAATGATAGGTGTCATGTATATGTTTGAGAATCGGTTCAGCTAGTGGTATCAGTAATCGTAAAACAAAAAAGCGGCTGTTGTAAATGCGAAGATTGAATAATTTTGAGTTATTTTTTCCCAATTTCAACGTTCAAGGTGCATGCTTTGAACACTTGATTCAATTTAATGAATGACTGAAGATGAGTACCTACAATTAATACTCATAAGTGAAACAAGTCAAGGAGGTGGGAGAGAACTCTTAGCAAAAGGGTTTTGTAAGCATTCTAGGATTCGAAAAAATTGGCCATCAATCGATGATAACAGTACGGGAGACTGGCCCCTGAAAAAAAAATTCATCAAACGTAGCCGATATGAGTATGAAATGAAAGTTTTCATGGGAGCTTTTCAAAACAGTTGTTAAACTGTCAGTTTGTGCTTCAGTGGGGGCACTGGGGGGAAATACATGAAAAATGTGTTTCCTCCGTCGCGGATGGACATCTGAAATAATTATCAAGGGAGATATTTATGAGTATAACAATACTAAAAACATGAGAAGTCGAAATTCGTTCAACTTTGTTAATAATAGTATGATCTTCGTATTTCATATTTTCTCCAATAAAATCGTCTTTGATATGTTTCTTGATTTGATTCGATCTGGTGACTGCATTTCGTAAATTGAATACAAAACCCTTCTGACATGAGCGTAGGTCTGTTTACCCAACTTGTTTTTAATTAATTCAAACCCCCTCTTCAGTGAAACTAATTCAGAAAAATTTAGTTAAAAACCAATTATAAAAAAAAATCGTCAAAAGAGAAAACAAAATTCAATTTCTTAAATGAAAATATAATTTCCCACCCTTTCGTTTGAAGCTGCAGAGAGCTCTGCAACTGAACCGGGGACTGATAAAAAAATTATGAAAAAAAACAAACTACTTTTTCTCTTGCACAACTAATGAAACATTAAATAAAAAAAAGAACAAACGGTCATCAATCCGCGTGTCAGCTTCTTGATCTTGTGGTATAATCCAAGGTTTTTGGTATAACCCAAGTTTTATGGTCTTTTTTTCTTTTTACTTCAGTTGTCTTGAATCGTCTCACACTATTCCCTTATCCACTTTATTCGTTTAGAATTCAATTTGTTTGTATTCTGCTTTTTCACTATATTTCCTCGTCTTTTACACTTTTCTACTTCTCCTCTTCGTTACCCACCGCTTCCCTCACAGCCAAAAATTGACCAAAAACCAAGAAAACTCCTATCTCAAACTCCGAAATCAAAACTTCTATATTCTGAATTGGAAATTTACTTCCTGAATCTTAAAATCAAGATTTTTTTAGCACCAATTTCACTCCAAAACTTTCCTCGAAAACTCAAACGAATTTTATTCTCCTTCACAAGCCAAAATCTGCTTTTTATCTCCCAAAGTCCTATATTGACTCCCTTATCTTTACCAGCCAAATACTGACTGCCCCTATTCCAACAACTTGATCCCGCATTTTCACTTCCATCCAACCCGATTCCGTAATCTCTTTCTCATTTTCAATTATCACTGTTGCCTTTGGGTAACGTAATCGAAGTTCATTACATTTCGATTCCGCTACCCACACATCTTTTTTCCCGTATCGACAATCACAATAGTATCTGTATAAAAATTAAAAAAATTCCACATAAACTTTGTATATTTTTGTCAATAGAATTTGAGTTAGTAATTGAACATACCTGGTCTTTCACTTCATTAGCAACACGTTCTGTACGAAGACACATCCGTACATATCCATTGACTTGCATGTATGGCAATTTACATCATCCAAGAATCGCTTGATTGAATGCAAAGTGTCACATATACATTACGGAAACTATTGATTTTGCCGATACCCCAAAAAGAGTGCTTTCCCTGCGCCCGGGGGAACTTGAACTCAGGGGTCCAGCAGACCGCTGGTCGAGAACTCGCGACGCAGTCAATGGTGCCATGGATTGTCGATCTCCCATTCATCTCATAAACAACTTCAACGATGCATTTGGGTATGAGATTGAATTTTGTTAGTAGGGGAACGTGAATTGATTTTTGTTAGTATAAAAAAATAAAATTTGTTAGTTGGAATAGAATTAGTTAGTTTGAAGGAAAGGAATTCGGTTTTGTTAGGGAAAAGATATTGAATGAAGTTTTGTTAGTGGGAATCAATTAATGGAATCTTGTTAGTGGTGAAATTGAAATTATTAGTATATATTATATTATTTTAGTTAGAAATAAGGGAAAAGGGTAGGATTGTGATGACGGGGAAATAAAAATTAAAAGGAAAATGGAAAAATGTTAATAAAATAAATAAATTTACAGAGGAAAAGGTAGGAGTGCCCAAAGGAAGGTGGAAATGTTACGGTGGCAATTTGAAGTTGCGAATGGGAAAAACTCGGTACGCCGGAATTCGCAACAATGTATATACATACATCGCAGCACGCGTCTTGACCAAGGCGCCTTGTGAACGTTATATTGTTTCGAAAGCTATTTTTTCCTTCTTCTGAGTCCAATATGACTAGCCTAGTCTCGGCAAATGACGTACGCGTTTAATTTTGAAAATGTCTGCAGGGAAATATGAAAAAATTTTCTGGTTTTTATTTGAATATTTTGTTTCTGCTTACTATTTAAATATTTAATTGCTTTGATCAGATAAATGAATTTGATTTAATATTTTTAATTAATAGATATTATGATGTTGTCATCATTAGTTTCATTTATTAATTTTCATGAAGTACGTTTCTCAATTGAACTTAGGGTGACATAGCGGAAGGCACTTTCAAAAGAACTTGTTAGAAATGCTTTAGCTCGTGGTAGCTGGGGCGATTACTTCTGATGAGAATGTCTTATAGGCCAATACAGAAGGTAGGAGGAAACTTTTCCCAATGAATATTATCTCCAATATTCATTTTCCCAATTTTATATATATATATATATATATATATATATATATATATATATATATATATATATATATATATATATATATATATATATATATATATATATATATATATGCACAAAAAAACTATTTTTTATTGTGACCCTTAAGTTATTATTAGTACCTTTTACTTCGATTTAAGCAATTGGTCCGAGTTTTCTAGGGAAACTACGCAAAATACGCGAAAGGGAAAGCTCCTCAATCCGTCTAGGAACTCATTCGTTCAAAAGAAACAGTAATTATGCTAAATGTAATTATAAGCACACGGCTCACCAAGGTTTAGTTTCATCTTCACGCAGCAATGATGCCAAATTTTTGACTGCTCATCACAGTAGGCATACAACAATAAGAAGCCTGTGCCTGGCCGTTGTCGGCTGGCAGATCTAACCACAGTTACTCAGCACACTACAATGTTGCATTACCTTATATCATCTATGCTACACAGAAGTAGGGACCAAATAAATAGCATAAAAAATGTCTACCCGCAAATCATTAAATAAAGAACAGAATGGTGATTCAACGATATCATCGCAGGATATACCGTCGCTTCATTCGAAACAACAACAAAATGAAGATGTTGATAGTGAAAAATCTGAACCATCAACACCACCTGCCAGTAGGGACCAATCAAAAGCTGCAGATTCTGAACGTAAACGTTGTACGAATTCTATGGAAAGCATGTCAACCCCAAAATGATCGACATCTGAAGCCACAACAGAGTTAACTACTGGTGATCCTAACAAAACCACATCTAGCAGATGAAGAAGAAGAAAATTATAACTCTACAATCAGATAGTCCTATAAATCGCAAGGAAGCTTCTGAAAAGGCCAATACAATAGCAACTACAACCACAACTGGGTTAGCGCGTAAATCGGCAGCTGCAGAAACTGCGTTGAAGAAACCTCATTTGAGGTCCTGACTTCGGGTAAAAGAACAATATTAAACCAGCCAAGAAAAATTTAAGCCCAAATTAAACTTTAGGAATTCTAAAAGGTGGAAGTCAAACAAGAAAGAAATTTGATCGTGGCTCCACCCTGATTAAGCAGGAACAGCCGAACTCCATTCAATCTGAAATGGAGGTGGAAGGATTTCCAGTTGCAAAAAGTGATTGAAATTGAGAAAGTCGAAGGGAATGAAGCCAAGGAAGAGATGAATTCGACTTACCAACAGAGGGGCAATCTATCTTCGCTACATACAGTACACGACATGAAAACGATATCCTTTGAATTGATTTCTCAGCACACAGTACCCGGTATCAACATAATCTTTTAATTTCCGAATCGGCAAAATAAATCAATGTTTGTTTGGCAGATAACAACTGCAGTACTGATATTTGTAGAATTCACCTTTTATCCAGATAGATGATCGAACAGGTGAAATTATCGCTGAGGTGAAAAACAGTCCGGAACATGAAATTACCACTGAGTGGGAATTCAAAACAATTGAGTTGGACAAGAAACAATATCGGAGTTTGAACTTGGAAAGTTGGTTAACCGGCAAAGTCCCAGAAAGAGGAGCTACTAGGCACAGGTAATGTTAGTTATAAATTTTGGAGTACGTCGGTTTCTTCTATTTATTCTGGGATTTTCTCTCGAGGTCGTAGCAAAAAGTTCAGCATAAAGTCAAATCGTGTCACGGAAGTTAATTAGTTCCTGGTGATTTCTTTTCTTTTTCCGGCGTCTGCTGCAAAAGGGCCCCAACATGTAGAGATTAGTGCAGGTACGCCAGCTAAGTCATGTATTTGCATACAAATTTGATTTGCAGAAGGAAGTAATTTAAAGTGAAATGAATTGATTTGGAGTATAGAGAAAGTGTGAGTATTTAATTGACGTAGATCGTGAAGTAATAACATGGTGTTTAATTTCCCTTTCATCGAACACGTAACGCGGGCATCTAAAGGTTGGGTGATCGCTCATTCGATCTAACCAGTAGGCATCGCTCGCATTATATACATGATTGGCTTAGGTAATGTAATGATTGGGTCTAGGGAGAAGGTTTCTTTGGTTTTTAATTTCCTTTCAGAGCTTTTTTAGGGTCAGGTTACGAGAAAGAGCTAGTCGTTCCGTGTCTTCTTGTGAGTTGTTCCTATCTTGGAATATATGAAATTGAAGACGCCGGTGACTGCAAATTCACTCTGTTATTCTTGGGGCTATTAGTGTGAATGAGGGGCGACTGCGACCCATCCTCCGGGGAGCTAACCGGAATCACAGGTGTATCTACCGTTTAAAGGGTAACAATATGTTTGCATATATATGCATATATATATATATATATATATATATATATATATATATATATATATATATATATATATATATAAATATATATGTATTTAATATTTTCCTCTATTCTTTAGTAGGATACCATTTTCCTTTAGAAATGCACCCTCTAATATTCTGGTGAGGGCACCATTTCTGTTGTTTAACATCCTCTTCTATTCTTTAAAACGAAACTTTAGAAGCGTTTCACTTTTCAGTTGATAAGCGAGTGTGGTACTTCTAATCTGTTACGTCAAAAATAAAATGCATCAAATGTAATTAAAAAAGCGCTCAAATATAATTCTTATCATTCTGCAATCAAAAGGGTCCCTCTACCGCTTAGTCTATTAATTTGCTGTAAAAATAATCATGTTCGAAAATGGTGCATTATTGAGAAGGTTAGTCAGTGGAAAAAATGGATTAGAAAAAGTGCCATCAATCCAAAAAGGATCCCGATAGAAAGTGTTTTCGTTCCGACCAAGTTTAACGTTTTCCCATGTGCTTTCGAGCATCTTAAGGCTCCTGAGTCAGCTTAGTGAATTTGTTCAATTTTTTCATTCACTTTGTATATATTCCATCAGAGAGAATGTGCGCTGAAATTAATAAACTTTATTCTTCTTCTTCTTACTACTACAGCCCCTTTTTGGCCTTCACTTCCTGCAAAGAGCGCCTCCAATTGTCTCGGTCTGTTGACTGCGTCTTCCAATTCTGAAATCCGAGCAGCGATGAACTGTCTTCATCGACCGAGTCAGACCAGCGTTTCCTCGGATTATTACCATACTATATTTGAAGGTAGCTCTAAATATAATTTTCACTAAATGTGAATCACATTCCATAAGTTTTATTCTATGTGATATAGATATTCGAGTTTGTTTCAACTATGGCCTCAAGTCTTTGAACGTAGCTGAACTTGCATCTCACTAAGTGGTAATAAGAGCATTTCCTAGCTCCACAGTACTTTTGCACTCAATACCCTGCATATTATTCTGTGTGCAAAATCTCATATTACATAGTACCAACTCTTCTCTTTATACTGTGACTTCTTCAAACGGAATTTCTCCTGACGTTAAAAATAGCTTTCCTTCATGTCTTCACAAGCATTTTATTCCATCTAAGCCCTGAATTAGTTGTTTGCACTTCTTTCGCTCAATTAAGCAAATTTTAGTGTTACGAAATTGTTGCAAAGCAAAAGTTATTCATGTTAACTTTATCTCAAAAGCATATTCAATAAGAATGTTGAAACTTTATCTGCACTTATTACGGTATTACTCTTAATTGAAAAGAATCTTTCGCTTCAGGAAACGTTTTATAAGGTGAGCGGTTAATTAAGATGTTAAGAATGGAGTCGATCGCAAAGTTTACTTTAAGAATGTTGAATTTGATAGACAGGTTGAATGGAGCGGTGAATTAAATTCCAGCAGGTCTCATGAGGTGAAAAGCTGTTCAATCCTTCTACGCTGAGGCTCTTGATACAGTAGAATAGTCCCTAAATCTAGATCCTATGTCTGTTTAAGCATTAAATCTTTTTAAAAAACCTAATAAATTCAAACATTTACTATTGCATATTCCAACAATCAACAATTTAATTCAGCAAACATTAAACAAATATGAACAATATGCATTCCAAACTTGAGGAAAATTATAGTTTCTAGAGACGAGTGTATATTACTTATGTAGCCGTGCATACTTCAATTTTTAGGGTATTGTTAAAACATTTTTACAATGCGCTACTAAAATTGCGACCTGTCTGTTCGTACGTCACAGAAAGTTTTCTCGCAAACTACATAAGCTAGAGTTATGAAATTTTGTACACATATCAAAAGTTGTACCCTCTTAAAAGTTTCAGGATAAAATAAAAATATTTTAGGTTGGTTAAGGGGTTGACCCTTCAAAAACTGTTCTAGCAAAGGTAGTCACTAAGGGTATCAAATGAAAAGTCCTGATGAGAGCTTTTCAAAATAGATCTTAAACTAAAAGTATTCGCATGGTCCGATGCAGAGTGCGAGAAACGCACGAAAAATGTGTGCGACCCAACCTGCCTCGCGATTGGACACCTTTGGGCACAAAAATCTGAAAAAAACCGAAAAGTAGATCTTTATGAGTACAAGGGCAACAAACATCACAAGAGTCAAAACTCTATCAAATTTGTTAATAATAGTATCTGCATTTTACGAATTTTACATTTTCTTCGATAAAATCCGAAGTGACTTTTAAATTTGCCAAAGAACTGCATAAATGAACCAATAGAATTTTGGAAGAATGTAATATTTTCAGATGAAAGTAAATATTGGATTTTTGGCATAAAAGGATGCAAGCTAGTATGGAGGTAGTCTGGAACAGTGCTCCAAAAAGAAAACCTCCTACCCATTGTAAAGCATGGTGGTGGTGGCGTAATGGTGTAGAGGTGTATGGCGAGTACTTGCGTTGGTAAGTTAGAGTTTATAGAATCAACGATGGATAGATTTGCATACCTCAACATTTTGAAAAATAATTTGGGGCAGAGTGCCGTTAAACTTGGCTTATGTTCAGATTTTTGCTTCCGACATGATTGTAATCCGAAGCATACAGCCGAGATAGTGAGGCTTTGGTTATTCTTACATGTCCCAAAATAGCTACAGATACCCCCACAATCACCAGAACCAAACCCCATCGAACACTTGTGGGATTCGTTACAGCAGAAAACTCGACAACAATCAATAACAAGTAAGAAAATGTTTAAAACGGTTCTCACTGAGGAGTGGGAATAAACAAATGCTGAAGACACAGCGAAGCTCGTCAATTCGACGCCGAAAAAGCTCCAAGAGGTAAAAAAGAACCGGAGATACCCTACCAGTTACTAACTAACTTAAATATGTTATACTATTTTCTATTTTATTATTTTTATTACAGGTGAACGCAGACTTTTTCTGCCTCACTTATCTACATTTTTTCTTAAAAGAGCCGTTATCTCAAAAACTGTGAAAGCGAAATAAATGAACTTGCATGTGTCGAATACATAAGAAATACTTAATGAATATGTGAAACGAAATCTGGAATATTTGGTTATATTTGATTTTTTAAAGTTACCAACTGATTGACAGCAGGTGAAAGCAAACTGTTTCTATCAAGTGCATATAATTAAACATTCATATATGTATGTATATATTTAAAAGCAAGACGTTTCACTTCTGCCTAGCGTGGAAACCACACACAATGTTTTTTTTTATCATATCGGTTTAACTGGGCGGTTTTTTGCTGCATAAAAACCAGTTTTTGAAAAAGCCGGTTTCTCGGTTTTTTTTGTTAGCAGATTCCGTAAATAGAAAAATTCGAATCAAAATCAAGCATATATTTTTATTTCTACTGATTAACTTTAGGTGTAAATAGCTCTTCGATGTTTTACACACTAAATTATTCAAATCAAAATGAGCTGAAGGATATTTCTTCTTTGTATTAGAAATCAGAGGATAACATTGCAAACCCAAACGTTTTAAATTAAAACGCCTAAGCGAGTTTGGTACTACTAGCACCATCTCTGGGTTAGTCTCGGGACTGTTACAGTAATTCTTTGTGCAAATAGTGCAACAAATAATGAAGTTCTGTTTAAAGTAGCAGATGTGGTATTTAAATCTTGACACTTCCTGTTTAAAGCAGTGACAATTTGACCGAATACCACATTTGCCTTTTTCCTCTTCCACTCCATTGTTGAGTAAGTAAAAGCTCTTGCAGTACGATCAAATGCATATTATCAATAAGGTTTTTGTCTAAGAAAAACCCGAATTTAAAGCTTGAAATAAGTGTAGAAAAAAAAAAATATATATATACATATATATATATATATATATATATATATATATATATATATATATATATATATATATATATATATATATATATATAATTTTTTTTCCATACGTTTTAAGTTAAAGCGCTTTTTGTGTTTTAATTCTCGTCCTAATTTTTAAACACTTTTAAAGCGCTTTAATAATTAAAATTAATTAATTAAAGCGGCTGGAGTTTTATTTAAAACACTAGGCATTTTAATTAAAACAAAACTAAAACAGTAGGCGTTTTAATTAAAACGCCTAGTGTTTTATTTAAAACAGTAGGCATTTTAAATAAAACACTAGGCGTTTTAACTGAAACGCCTAGTGTTTTAAATTAAAACGTCTAGGCGTCTAGGCCTGAATTGGGACGAGAATTAAAACACTAAAAGCGTTTTAATTTAAAACGTTTGGATTTGTAGTGAACGTATTAAAATCCAAGGCGGTACCTTACTTTTAAGCTAAATCATTTAATACTTTTAAGCTAAATCATTTATTTACAACATAAACATGAAAGAACTCTCAGTCCAGTCAGTCAGGAGTAATTTGTTTCTTGGAGCCAGTGCGATTCAGGACTTTCGCTCCATTCTTGCCTGTGAACTTCCTGCATTCACTGTAACCTGGGGCTTTTCACTAGTGATTATCTAATTAGTAATTGATTTGATGGATGGATGTATAAGTTTTTGCCTTATGTTGGGGATTTTGAAGAATTCCATGGTTTTGTTAGGGTGTCTGTCCACTTGTTCAAAGAGTTTCAGTGCTCTGTCCCGTATGTATTTTTCTTTTGTGTCCAATCTGAAGTTTTTATGTATGTCCACGTTTCTGATATTCTATGAAATTGATCCAATCTATCTCAGGGCCCTATTCTGTAGTATTTGAAGTGCTTTTTTGTTTGTCTTCGATGTCTGGCAAAGTGCAATACCACCGTAGAGTAGCATTGGTAGTGTAATTTGTGTGTATATAAGTCTTTTATTTGTCATGTTAAGTCGGCTGGACTTAAGAAGGGGATTTAGAGATTGCGAGGATTTGGAGGCAATGCTGTCTTCTTTGTCGTATGTGCTGATTCCATGTTAGGCGTCGGTTGATTGTAAGTCCTAAGTATTTTCCTGTTTAGTTCCATTGTATTTGTTCGTAGTCAACTTTTAGTAAGAGAGGACGTTGTTTTTTCCATCTGGTGATGAACAGTACCTGGGTTTCAACCTGGTTAGGTTTAATTTTCCATTTACGGAAGTATTCTAGATAAATACCGATAGAGCTTTTGATGTGATGACTTCTGCTTGTTGGGCTGTGTAGAATATACACGTATCACCAGCGTATAAGGATAAATGTACATTATTTGGCAGGCTAGGCAAATCCGCAGTGTACAGACTATATAGAATTGTAGAGATAGTTGATTCTTGCCGAACTCCAGCTTTGATTGATCGCAAGCTTGAAAGACGGTTGTCAATTCTGACACGGAAAGTTCTGCCCTTGAGAAATGAATGGGTGATTTGTAAAATTAGAGGAGGAATATGAAAAGCATGCATTTTGAAAATAAGTCCTGCATGCCATACTTTGTCGAAGGCTTTTGCCATATCAAACATAACCTAACCTGTCGATTTGGTGCTATGTATCCCGTTACGTATATGTTGGACCATCTTTCATGTTAATTCTTCTATTATATTGTCAACATCCCTTGCTGTTACCAGTTTTTGAGTGAAACTTTCATTTGATAGAGTGGCTTGTTTGTTATTTTCTTTTCTTTTAAAGGTTCGTCTATGAAGACACCCCCTATAAGGAAGTGGACCGGTTGTTGATCAGAAGAGAGCTCATTAAGGATTCTAATATTGTGATGGGATTCGCGGGAAATCCCGAAATCCAAGATGGTTGCTGAGTTTCAACCGTGGTGAGCTGGCTCGTTTGGTACGTGAAGGCTACCCTGTGTGCGATTGATGAACCTGTTTAGCTCCGCCCCAGGTCGGTTGCTTCTCACTGCTCCCCAGTCTCGGTGGTATACTTTGAAATCTCGTATGATTAACAGTCGACCTTTGAGGGTGAAGAGAGATTCTAAGTCTCGTGTAAGTACCTGGCTGCTTGGGGAGTTGTATAGAGAAATCACTGAGAACTCGAAGGAGCTTGAATGCACCTTGATAGCTGTAACTTCTGTTTTTGCAAGTTGAGGCGCTATGATCTGGGATTGACACACATTTCACCTTACGAGAATGGCTGTACCCCCTCCTCTACCAGACAGTCTATCGTTTCTATACAGAGTGTAGTTAGGGAAGTAGAGATGGATTCCAGGTTTCAAAAAGGGTCCCTGGAGGAGAATAATGACGAATTTATAGTCCAGTATAAATAGCATAAACTCACGTCTTTTTAAAACAAGGAATTCGCGTTCCATGTAAGTATGGAAGTGTGGTTCAACAGATCTATTAGAATTTGGTCATATTGGTTATATTATTTGTGGCTGAGAACATGCCCTGTAACATCTTCGACATCATGTCTTGCATCATCAGTTGAAAAAAGAAGTCCTATGTCTGGTGTTGGTAGTGTGAGTGAGAAGTGTTGCTGTGTTTTGTTCATGAGTTTGGCAGCAGATGGGTACTTGTTTGGGCATTTGTATTATTTTGTGCAGCTTTTTGGCAAACGTCTTCTTAACGTTCTTTCGATTTTTTGGGCAACCCTCGTAACTAGCCGGATGCTCACCCTCGCAGTTGACATATTTTGGCGCTTGCTCTCTTCGCTTTGGGCACTCTTTATGACGGTCATCATATTTTCCGCATCTTGCTTGGGCATGGCAGTTGCCTGAGGAATGTCGAAACTATTGGTAGTTGTGGCACATCGATAAGCCGTTTCGAGGTTTCAGAGCTTCATCCTGACAGATCAGGTGGCAGACTGCTGTTATGTTGAAAATCGAGGTTTCTTTCTTCGAGAGGAGGACCTTGACCAGTTTGGAAGATCCCGACAGAAGTTCAATGAAGAAGACTTTAATGGGATGGAAGCATTGAGCCACTAAATTGCCTTTGATTTTCTCGTAGCTAAGGCCGTGAAGTTCTCGTAGAACAACGTTCAATTTTTTATTGTCGGGGAGGTAATAAGTATGGTATTGAAGTTTAAGGTTTGTCATTAATTTCGTGAATTGTCTGTGGTTTTTTGTCGTTTCTGGTATTATCTGTATACCAAGGTATACTCTTTTTGCTGACATGAAGTTAATTTTGTTTTTCTTCAATTCCTTAGCTAGCTCCGCACATTTCTCCAGTACTCTTAATATTATCGGTACTATACGTGTTTTCTTGGTCTTGTCCTATTCTTGAGTATCTGTGGGTTTGTTGCTAATTGGGGTTGGGGGTTCTGGGGAGGAGGTTGATTTAGCTTGTGTCTTCATGTCTGTAAAGCAGACAGCTGGCTTAGTAGGCGGGAGGGATGGGAACTCCTCCCTATCCCCTTTCTCCTCCACCTTGGTATCTTCTTATTTGCAGGCTTCTTCCTCCTCTTTTTCCTGCATTTCTTTGTTGACGCTCTCATATTTTACGTCACAGAAAGAGGAGGCTGACTCAGCCGGTGGTGATTGGGAGTTCCCTAACTTTCTTTTTTTGTTCGCCGTTTGTGGCTTTTTCATTTTTAATATGATAATATGAATCCCTTGTTTTTCCTCCTTCGCTCACGATTTTCTTTGTGGGCCTTTTGTAGCTGCAATTGTGCATTTTGGAGTTGCTCCTGTATGAATTGAAGTTATTTGAGTACTTGGTCTAGCTGGCTTTGCATTTGCTGGAGTTGGTGGGCCTAATCTTTTAAAATTGTCGCTAGTTTTTTTGAGTCATGTTCCAGTCCCAACGTCCCTTCTATTAGGCAGAATAAGGCTAAAGATTTTAAATTTAGAACTAATATTAATTGTATCCACTCAGATCAAATTATATAAAATGTTAGATATTTGTCGGTCTGTCAGTCACTTATGAAAATAAGTCACAGTGATAGCGAAAACTCGACTCACCCAAAATATTTCGATAGATCTCATCCATTCTTCTTGCTTCTCAACGTTGGCCTCCGATGACTGCTCTTCTTGATTCTCATGGTTTTGAGAACTTCCACTTTGCAGTTTTCCTTTTTCACCTACACATGCACTTCACTATTCGTTCGCTCTCCCTTTGATTTTATGATTTTTAGGGTTTTGTACTAAAATACGAAACCCTATTGCAATCACGACCTGTGTCCGTCTGTCCGTCCGTCCGTCCGTCCGTCTGTATGTCACAGCACTTTTTCTCCGAAACTATAGAGGCTACAGCCATGAAACTTTGTAGAAAGGTCAGAAGTGGTGACCTCTTGAAAGTTCAAGGGTGAAAAATTTTTTCATAGGCGTTTAAGGGGGGTCTCCCCATATAAGGGGGTGACCCCTCAAAAAAAATTTTTTCACCATTGGTAGTCGAGTAGGGTGTCATTGGAAAGGTCTCAATGAGTTCTTTTCAAAACAAGTCTTAAAATTGTCTTATAAGTACCGAGGGGGGCAGGGGAAGGGGAAATGTACGAACTTTTCGCGTACCCCCCCCTCGCGATTGGACACCTTCCATCTGAAAAGTCTGAAAAAAATCATGAATGTAGGCCTAAATCAGTACAACAGCAACAAATACATGAGAAGTCGAAATTCACTCAACTTTGTTAGTAATAGTATGATTTATCGATTTTGTGTTTTCTTGAATAAAATCTAAACGGTACCGTTAAACTCAATAAAATTGAGCAAAGAGATGACTATTTATAGGGTTGGTCTTTTTGGAAAGTTTCATAAAGATCCAATAGTATTTACCGAAGTTATAGCGATTTGAATTTTCGTGTATTACTTTGGAGCAATATGCCCTGTATTACTATGGAAACATATTGCTATGGAGCCATATGCGCTTTTTACTTACTTAGACACTACAGCTTTGCTAGAATTTGCATGAAAATTTCAGGAGTGATAGGTATCATGAAGATGAGTACATACAATTGAAACAAGTCGAAGAGGCAGGAGAGAGCTCCTAGCAAAAGGGCTTTGTAACCATTCTAGGATTCGAAAAAATAGGCCATGACTCGATGATTACAGTACAGAGGATGGCCCCTGAAAAAAAATTTCATGAAAGGCAGCCGATATGAGTATCAACTGAAAGTTCTCTATGAGAGCTTTTCAAAACAGTTCTTAAACTGACAATTTTTGCTTCAGCACAGGGGGGGGAAATACATGAAAAATGTGTTCCCTCCCTCGCGAATGGACACCAGTGTTCTAAAAAATCTGAAAAAAATATCAAAGGAGATATTTATGGGTATAACTATAACAAATACCTCAGAAGTCAAAATTCGTTCAACTTTGTTAATAATAGTATGATCCTCGAATTTCACATTTTCTCCAATAAAATCGTCTTTGACATGTTTCTTGATTTTATTCGTTGCTGGTTACTGCATTTTGTAAGTTGAGTACAAAACCCTTCTGACATGAGCATAGGTCTGTCTACCCAACTTGTTAATGTTCGCACTGGTGCACTACATCCGCTATCTATCTTCGTCTAACTCGCATTTATGTTCACTCACTTTGACTTTGACTTTGAATGTCACTGCTTTTACAAGACTGTCCTTCAGTTTAGTACTCAAGCATTTTGTATTTATTATTCATCGTGTGCTAGCTTCACTTCGCACCCTACGTAGAGTCCTCCATACTCAAACAAAATACAAACAACTAACACCAAGAACCAATCAAACTTAGAAATTTACTCTGCTCTGATGACTGGTCATTAATGCTGCCTATGTCGGGATAGCGTTAAACCGGGGCGGCTTTTCCCGTCTCTACTCTCATGAACCATTGCACTTCATGGCAGGGTTGTTGATCTTGATCATTGTTACAAGTTACAAGTTTTTATTTGAAACCTTTAAAAATGTACAATTCACTTAACTTAACGGGTTATTTCCTTATCTAAAGTATATGATTGGTATAAAAAATTTACATTTCATTTGTTAGAAATAGCTAAAGTTAATGGTATCCGGTTGAAGATGCCCCGGTCTATATTGATTTGCCTGAAAGTAGAAGAAAAAACTAATACTGTTTGTTAGTAGTAGGGGTTAGTCCTCATCAGGGATTATATATTGGGCCTGGGTATCATGGAAAATAGACTCACCTATTGGTGAGTCTATTTTCCATGAAGATATTGTAATGAATAATCTTCCCCCTGGGATCGAAGGCAAGACCTTCGTTATGTGTGTGTTGGATATATTGTGGGAAGGTTGTAGGGTGTTTGCATGTTATCATAAGCTCGTGGTTCAAATTTATGCTTTCCAGTATGAGGGGGTTGGTAGATTCACTGCATTTCTTCAGGAACTTGAGCAGTAGATTGGTCACAAAATGATCAATTCTGGGGATCATTGCCTTGTCGCAAAGAAGCTGGTTTCAGAGTAGCTGTTAAGTTCAAAGGTATCTAGGAAAACACAATAATTTGAACACAACAATTTTATTGGCGATATTTCATGAAGTACATTAAATTCTTAAAGATAACACTTAGCAAAAATACTATATCTAAGTTCTTTATTCATAAGTAACAACAAAGTACATAAAATTGATGTTGAACCTGAAATTAAATTAAGAGGAAAGCCAAGAAAACCCCTCGATCGTTGAAAAAGTTGTAGAGATCGCAGTACTTTTTACAAATCAAAAAATAACAAAAATTTATATAACAGGTGGAGGTAGGAGTGGCGCATTATGTTTTATATATTGCGCGTCGGAGTACAACCGTCGGGAGTTCCTGACGGAGTTGAAGTAGATTATATTTTGTTCAGCGTCAAAAAGTTTGTTTTGCTCATAAAGGATGGGGAAAAGTTGAGGGAGCTGATGTTTGTTAGCGGTGTTAGTGATAGCCAGGGGTTGATTGAGGTAAGGTCGCTTACCAGTAGGTTGGGGTCAGAGGTATCTAGGCACTGGTTTGGGCAATAAATGGATGTGTATACAAACACAGAACTGTGGATTTCAAAAGGAATAATTGTATTTGCAATTGTATGCAGCTGATTGGGTAGTATGAGTTAAGTGGAACTGATGGAGTTGTGCACCAGAATCCCCGTACCACCACCATTTGAGTTGGGGTGGTTAGATCGGTTGAAATGAAAGTGGTGGAATGTAAGGTTGTGGCATGCTGCGATTTTTGTCTTGGACAGATAAAAGATGCTGAGAATGTGTTCGTCTAAAAAAGACTGTAGCTCATACCGCTTCGCAGTACCACGTATGGAGTTGATGTTCAACTGGATAAATCTAAAACCCATTGGGGCCCGAAATCAGCTGTAAGAACAGAAGTCTCTTCTGGTCTTGATTTTGGATGGCACGCAATTTCTTCATTTTAATCGCCAATGTGGGTAGACTGACGCCAAAGAGCTGATTTACTTCCTTTTCCAGAAAGTTAGTTAGTTAGAATGTAGGGTTGTGGCATGCTGCGATTTTTGTCTTAGACAGAAAAAAGATACTGGGAATGTGTTCGTCTAAAAAATACTGTAGCTCATACTGCTTTGCTGTACCACGTATGGAGTTTATGTTCAACTGGATGAATCTAAAACCCATTGGGGCCCGAAATCAGCTGTAATGGCAAAAGTCTCTTCTGGTCTTGATTTTAGATGGCACGAAACTTCTTCATTTTTATTGCCAATGTGGGTAGGCTCACACCAAAGAGCTGATTAACTTCCTTTTCCAGAAAGTTAGCCGGAGACTGCAACTGGGGTTTTTGGAAGAGACTAGCGAGTGTCACTTCGGGGGTCCTCTTCACGGCCGGAGCACATGGCAAGGGCCGAGTGCTTGCGGGTGCCACTTTAGGCACTTGTTTGGCACGTGCACGTTTGAACACTAAACAGTTGCGGTAGTTTGCGGGGTGATCATCCCCACCATAGTACGCGCACTTTGGTTTGTCCTCTTTCTACTTTTGGTAGTTTTCTGAACCATATGACAGGCTGCATTTTACGCACCTATATTTCAGGCTGCAGTTTGATGCAGCGTATCCAATTCTTTTGCAGTTTTTGCACTAAAAAATCTTGTGGTTGCGAATCGCTTCAAATTGTACGATCAAGTGAAGGATCGTACTAATGGGTTTTAAACTGAGCTCTTTGAAGGGCGGTTTAAAAATGGCTAGCCAGAGATTGAGGCTGTACTTGTTACGAGCGGAGGTATTGATTTCGTAGCATTGCACTGATTCGACATCTTCAACACCTTGCCCCTTCAAATCCTCAAGAATGTTTTGGGGGTCATGTGTGGCATGGAAACCACGAATTACTAGTGCTTTGCGCTTTTGATCCGAGGGCGTATAAGTAGAAAATGCTTGGTTTGAGTTAGCCAAGAAAGTTTTGGTTGCCTAGTAATCTTCGCTAGTCTTCGCTAGTCTTCGCTAGTGTTAGTAATGGTTTAGGTTTTATTCGGGCCCTCAGCCTTCAAAAAGTAATCATTTGTTAAGGTTTGTAAATACCTGGGTATTCCTCCAAGATAAAAATTGGAGGCTTCTTCTTTTTGGCGGCTTCGTTTTCCTTCGTTGTTGTTGGCTTCGCTGCTGCTGTTGACTTCTCCATTGCTGTTGCTCCTTTTCTCCCAGCTGTTTTGTTTCTCGCGGTTCGCTCCCTCGTTGCTCTTAATGCACTCCCGTCCACTAGCACGTCTACAGAACGCTCCGCTATTGCCGCGGGTGGCCCACTCAAACCTCCACTAGTTCTCACTTGATTGCAAATTCTTTCTTCGTGACTACTTCCTCCGAAGCGCATCTCGTAGGATGCGACTTTCGCCTCCAACATCCTAATCGTGTTTACCATCTCCTCAATGGTTCTCATTGTTGACTGTTAAGTCAACTAGTGGGTGGAATCTATTTGGATTGACAGCATTTTGTAAATTCCACGACATCTTAAAGCGATCCTTCAGTAAAATCTTGATAGGGAAAAGTTTCGGCTTTTTTCTGCTCTAGGAAAATGCAGGAGATTTACATAAGGTTCATATCAGCTTCGAATATAAAGAAATGAACAAAATGACAGAGTTTTTTCTACTATAGAAATTGTTTTATGAAATAATAACTCATCGGATTTATATGCACTGCCTTAGAGACTAGAAACCCATTCATTCATTCAAGGTCAAATAATTAATTTTCATAATACTCATTCCGTAAAAAATCGATCATTCTATCCAAGAAAGTCTGGAAATATTAGAAATCGATACATATCAAAGGATACTCCTAGTCACTATGACCTTGTCATAATCGTCCCAAATTAATTTTCATTGATAATCCTAGCACGTGCCTACTAAGTTTTCGAGCAAAATGTTTGATTTGTTTTCTTAGAATGTTGGCAAATATAATAGGCTTCCATTGCATTATATTAATTCTCTGGAGTAGATCGCCAAAGGGTGTTTATTGACTTGTTTGTTTTGGACGATTTCGAAGGATAAAATGTTTGAAATGAATAAAAGATAACTCCTGTTGCCACCAGAAATACGAAAATCCTTCTGATTCCTTCAAATATTCAGCAATGTTAATCGTATTTCGGTACTTTAATTGTACATAAGTTCAGTATGAGATGTTAATTTTCATCCATCAAGCAACTCTGCTAATAGTCCAATTTTCCGGTATTGCTACGCATTCCAACTATTTAACTATTAAGATGCATTATATGAAATTTCACTAATGCTTTATCTTCTAAATGAAACAGTCCAGTGAACTCCATAATTCGGGATTAAGCTAACTTTTCCCTTGTACAAAAACACGAGGACTATTCAACGTGAAAGTTTCCATGTCTTTACAGCAAAGTACAATTGTAAAAGGAATAACCTGAACTTTTACAAGCATATAACGAACAGTTTCCTTGTTGTCCGTAAATGATAGGTCGGAAGCCTGGTTCAAATTCCAAGTACATACTAACATTCACAACGGAGTCTGTTTGACTTCAAGAAACGATAAACCAGGCACAAAAAGAGTATTAACGTACAAATTGGTGGAGCATGAGCGCAAATGTATGAGTATGATCGCCATCACGAGTGGAATGTCCGGATACGCTTTAAGGTTAATTATGCCAACACGTGTAGCAAAATACATCAACTTCTAGACGAATATTTTATAAGAGCATACCGTACGAGTAGAACCACTAGTAAATTGATTCACAATGAAACTAGGAAATTTATCTTGCTGAATATATGAATAGAAGGAATCAGGACATATTTGAATACCCTGTATATTGAGCTTGTAACTCGTTGTTTGGACTCATTGTTTATTCATTCAAGGCATTAGCAGTTCAAGTTTACTTAGATATCGAATAGTAATTTGTGATAATTATTACTGCAGTTTTGTTGGAATTATAAATGAATCAACTCAACAATTTGCTTAATGGATAGAACATGATACACGATGAAAATTAAATTTTGTGAAAAGTGTTTTTGTTCGCATATATGAGTATGTTATAAAAATAATTCCGTCTTAATTTTCTATCATAAAAAAAATTTACAATTATTGCATGGAAATTTCATTTGACAAAAATATATCCCCTCAAAAAAGGGGCTTAGATAGTGTCTTCAAGTTGCCGAACGAGTCTTGTAAAAATAAATTATCCTCTTTATCCTTAAACTCACCAATTGGAAGTTCACTCCATGATCATTTCCATAATATATTGTCTTTTGATTAACTGCTTGGACAACGTCCTTTATCTCTGATGTGCTTGAAATTTCATTCAGTTATTTATTTGTGCAGGAGCAATGAGCGAACGAGATTTCCACTTTATGCACTTAAACGTCATTGAAAATGCAAAATATGTTAATTCGAGAACAATATGTTTTCCCCAAATCACTAAAAATTACTACGATACAAAGGGTTATTACACATGACACTGATTTCCGTGTCAAACACAGGAAAATACGTTCGTGGATATTCGTAGTTTCCATACTATCAGAGCATAGCGTACAATTTCCCAATTAATAAAACACAACGGCGTTCAAATAATGCTCGTTACGAGCAAGTGTGTATTCTGTAAAATCCACCCTGAAATAATAATGATGCCGTCAGTGACAAAGAGAACTGAATAGAGAGGAGAGAGGGTGCGTCACATTGGGCATCATGGAGAATGTAGGCCTTTACTGAAAAACATTTAATTAATGATCAGAAAATGAAATGTTTATTTGGAAAATCTGGGAAATTAATAAGTTAATGGCGCCAATTATGAGCGGCAATTAAGAATGCTTTAATATTACGCTGAATAGAAATAAATGGTTGGTTATATGCTAAATCATTTGACTAATAATATAACCAGCCTTAAAAGGATATTCGCTGAAGCGCATCCTTGGCTAGCCGCACTGTATTTGATAGACCGTTAAGCAGATAAATTGCTTCAGTCGCACTTTTGATCTGAACATCGTAAAGATTTTAAGTGGTTAACGAAAAGCATTTGTTACCATGAACCATTCTGCTGTGTGAAGAATGAATTTGGATGATAATGGCTGATTAGATTTTGTTGACGGAAGTGCTGGCGCTTTAGACTTGTAGTGAGTTTGATGTGAAAATTATTTCGGGGTGATTGTTGTTATGGCTCTAATGGTTACAAATTAGCATTAAGTTTCGAGGAGATTGTTGGTGGAAAGTTCTAAAAGTAAATTTATGTTTGAAGCATTGCTAAAAGATTTGTATGTGGCAATGTCCAACTTTTTAAATTGTTCCATTTTGTCAATATATTTGAGCTTGAACCTAGCTATTCACTAAAATTTTAATGACTTGAAAATAGTAAAACTCATTTACCGGAGCAAAGCGTGCTCTAATTTTTGTAATTGCGATACATAAAAGCTTTAAATGAGCCTTCTAAATAAAAGCACTCAATGCTATATGACTCAGAAGAATGACATTGAGATACCTGATTTGCGAGTTGAATAATTTCACTGGATATAATTTAGAGTGTGTGACGGACCACCAACGCACCCAGCGTGCATACGTATGCGCCCTGGGTTAGGCAGCATCATTCACGAACTCCATTGCACAGCTGTCAACATGCTCGACTATGTTGCGCTTGATTGGAACATCGCTGACTGGGAAATTCCACGATCCCATGTCCACGCGATAAATAGGTGCAACTATGTTGCGCCAGGATAGCATTGCGCTGACGATATGCGACGTTAGAACGGATGCTCGTCAGCACATATTGTAACCAACGCGATAAGCAACCGTGGGGCTATCGTTGGCGATGCCGTATCAGCGATTTCAGGAAATATAAGCGAACAACACACAGCAATTGCCCTCATTCATTCATTCGCTCACTCGACGTCGACGTACCTAAACCTTCGTAAATTAAATATTGTAACAACTTTTTGTAAATAAATCTTCTTATAGGAAAAGGAATTCTAAAATTATTCAAAATTCAAACAACATTTTCTGAAGATCAAAGCTTGCCTCATACAGGTTCCATAAATTTAGTTAAAACATGATTTCTATGCAATTAAACTCTCCTTCATTTCATTTTCAAGTTGTTGAGTCAGGATAAAATATCAATGTTACAGACTATTTCTAAAATTTTCATCAAAATTCCTGCAGACCTATCTCTAGTGTTTAGGTCCATTGCAATGTGTATCTCTTCAGTATCACATGGCTCAATTATTGTGAAGTTGCTAAAATGCGTACACATACTATCAAGCAACTTAAATGCGAGTTTTTGGCTAATTTAAGGGTCCACTTTTGATTTTATGGGCAGAAACGTAAAATTTATAAAATTTAATATTGTTACCAAAGTTGGTCGAATTTTGGCCGATGAGGTATTTGCGACCTTGTACTCTTAAGGACCTGGTTCCATGATTTTATAAAATTTTTTGGATCAACGGTCTCCAATTGTGGGGGACACAAATTTTTTGACTATTTTCCCTCCTCTGAATCCCTCAAATCAAAAAATGTCACTTTTAGACCTGTTTTGAAAAGTTTTCATCAAAACCTTTCATCTGATACCCATACTGGCTACCTTTGGCAAACGTTTTTAAGGGTCCCCGCCATATGTGAAGACTTCCCGTAAACACCATAAATTTTTTTTTTTTGGATAGATACTTTGAAGAATGCACTATTTTTGACATTATAACGAAATTACATGTTTTTAGCTTATGTGGTTTGCCAAAAACTTTCTGTGACCCACGGACGGAGAGTTTAAAAACCCTTAAAAATGAATGTGAAAACTTGAATACTTTTTTTTTAAATTTTTACAATCACTAGAAAGATAGATGATAAAATTTTGAGATTTCATTATCCATGAGCATATTTTTAAGTTTCCTACTCTAGCTCAGGAAGGATTAGCATGATTCCCATTTGGTGTCGCACCACCGATAACTTTATTAATTTATTGTATTAGTTAATCGCATTAAGTTTTTGTATCAACCAATTATATCGAATGTGAATTTTGACTACTTGTGATTGAGTGTCTTCTAGTGATTGAAACAATCAAAAATTAACGATTTTTCAAATTTTCTTACATAGTTCTTTCACGATGTTAGTATTTTAGCTGTGATGACTTAATATGCTTGGCTAATAACTTTCATCCGATAAGCGCTAGATAACTTTCAATATTAAGTGATCGAAATTCAGACTCTAAATAACTGGTAGATGAAAAAACTTCATACAATTGACTAATAAATGAATAAAGTCATGTGCAGTCCGAATTCGAATGGGACCATGTCATTCTATCCTAAGCCAGAGTAGGCATCTCATGGATTCCAAAATTTTCTCATGTCTCTCTGCGTCATGATTTATTGACTATTGACTTACATTTTCAAATAGGAGGAATACTCACCTATACCGATATTTAGCTTCACCAAATCAGTGAATAGTTTTTGTGGCCCCAGTTAGGTATTGTTTTTTAGAATTTTTTTTACGGTAATGCTTTGACGAGCCTTCTATTGTTACCAATTCATCATCTTCACATGTCATAGCTCTATCTAAGATATGAATCGAATTGTACTAGCATCTTTCCTGAATGCCTGTAATGGGCCGACACAATAGAAGTCTGGAAGACTAGCTGTCATACTTTCATTCTCTTCGCTCAAGCTCATGTTAGAAAGGACCAATATTGGGTTCCAAAAGTTAACCTTTTCTTCCAAAAAAATTCTCTGGATTTTCTTAAAAAAACAATAATTAGTAAAATCAGAAAGAAGAATATCTTGAACTCGCAGATGATATTTCGAGGACAATTAGCGTGCTTTCAATGGAGGCTCTTTGAAGCACATTCTACCTGTATTAGCCTACTTATTTCAATAATTTGATGCGAAATAGAAGAGGATCATGTTAAGTAATATAAGAGTTTAGTTTTAAAATTATTAACATATTTCCTTAGTTACTCATCATTTGATGCAAATAAAATTTGAAAAATCCCCGATGGCATCGTGAATTAGAAATGTAGAATTCTTGATTGCATTCGAGAGCCTTTGTATGCTGAATGTTTCCTTTGTATTGATTTAACTTATCAAAGAAAAGCTTCTGACAGTAACAAAAAAAATCCGATTTTATTGTGCTTCTTTTTCATATACCGCCGTGGTGGTTATACCAGAACAACTCTACTTCAACCAGCAATAAATTATGCAAATAAAACAATGCAAATAAAACCAAGAAGCACCGCGAATCTGACCCGAGAGAAATCCATTAGCAAATATTTCTAACATTAACATGATCCTCTCCTTGAATCCTTTCTAAAAATGCAAGTCCTACCGGAAGGAAAGATCTTGTTTCATTTCGCAATCCATTTTTTTAATCAATTTAAATAATACTTTGAAATCGACATTAATAATGAAATGATTCAAGTTCAAAATTTAGTTTTCAGGGTTTTTAAAATAACTTCACAAAGCCCTACTGAAATCACGACCTGTCAGCGTGTCCATCAACCCGTGTGTCACAGCAATTTTTCTCGCAAAGTAATTAAAATAGAAACACTAAATTTTGTGAGTATGTGTAAAGTGGTGCTTTCTTCAAAAATCAATTATAAAAAAATTTTATAAGGTATTTATGGGGGGAGGGGCCTCTGAAAAAAAAGTAGCCAATATGGATAGCAAATGAAAGGTCTTGATAAGAGCTTTTCAAAACAGGTCTTAAATTGATATTTTATGCTTCAAGGGGGTGCACAGGGAGGGGAAATACACGAAAAATGTGTGTCCTCCCTCGCGGTTGGACACCTGTGAACTGAAAAATTTGAAAAAATTTTGGAGGTATATGTTTATGAGCACAACATAAAAAATACCTTAGAAGTCGAAATTCGCTCTACTTTGTTAATAATAGTATGCCTTTCGAGTTTCACATTTTCCTCAATAAAATCGTATGCATAAGCTTCAACTCAACGTAAGTTGATACTTAAGTAGCCATATAGAAGGTCCTTAAACTTTGTAACCGAAATTATAGCCATTTGAAATTTTTCCAATTACGACAACAATAACACACTAACACACACGGACAGTCGCGATTTTATAATTTTTTAGAGTATGGCTTAAAATATTTTACAATATCTTAAAAATGATCTGGTTTATAAATTCTTTCAAGTAAAGTCATTTCAAACGTTTCCATGAAAAATATTCATTATTTCAGTTGGCACTAAAATAACGAATTACGCTTGGCTTCAGACCTTTGGGGGCCGCCATTTTGAATGCATGCATTTGATTTTGGATTATTTTAAATCTTTGTATGCTAGGACCTCATCAATCAATGTACTATCTCGTTCAAATTGGAGTTTCACTCTAGACAGGGCAAAATAATTCAATTTTAAAAAAAAATGGCAGCTAAAAATATGTCTTTAAATTTTCGACTGTTTTATTTTTCATTCAATTTTAATAACTTCCTGCAAAATACAATAACATAGTACAGAGATCCATAATCTCAAGTTTCATGAAAATCCGTTGGAAAATGTAACCGCTAGAGGGCCACAAAAACATGAAAAAACGCATATTTAAACGGCCGCCATTTTGAAATTTGCAAATGCATGAACACTAAAATATCAAAGACTGTAGGTTCAAGTAACGTCTATCTTGAACCCAAGTTTCATATATGTTGGATCAAAATTGGGACTTTTAAAAGCCTTTGAAATTTTGACCTTCAACCGGCCGCCATTTTGTTTTTTGCAACTTGACCTCCAGTTTTTTTACGTAATTCTTTAGATACTCATAATTTCTATCAAACTACCGAGTTTCACGAAAATCTGTTGAAAGCTTTGACCACTATTACAACAACAAAATTTTGAGCGGCCGCCATTTTGTTTCTGCCGTGCCGACTTTGGATTTTTTATTGTAGGATTCATCACATACATCAATGAACCTTTGTACCAAGTTTCATCCAAATCGGAGCTATACTTTGCTCAGAACAGAAATCACGATTTTTCGTCTAAAATGGCCGTCATTTTGTTTTTGCCCGGCCGATATAGCTGGTTCACGAACTTAACCGAGATAATGACCCAATACACCTTTCCTGAAAATTTGGTGAAAATCGATGCAAAATTGCAACCTCTAGCGTGGTCACAAATTTTGTTATATCCCATATATATGTATATATATATATATATATATATATATATATATATATATATATATATATATATATATATATATATATATATATATATATATATATATGATGCTCTCCGCAATAGGTAAATTTCTCTCGAGAAATTTACCTAATAAAAAAGATGGTAAAGGTTCGGTCGGCATTAAGCATACACTAAAAAATGTAATCCCCAAGCACCGAACCTGAATTAAACCATCTCCTCGCCCCTGACCCTGCATTTGGATGTCGGCGATAGTTCAAAACCCGATAGTGGCAGTAACAGGCAGCATCGGTTGTTACATTGCTCGCTGAGTGGTAGTAAGTCAAATTAACTGTCTCTCGCAACCTGTTTGAATATATTTTGCGCGAGTGTGCTCCAATGTAGATTTATTTGTAGAATACGGAAGCGCTTTGTCTTTGGTGAGGGCTTCCTGCAAAACTAGGTATTTACCTGTACCTTGCACTTGCTTCAAATCATCTGAACTTATGTCAGCGTTTTGACCGAGGAAGTAGTGTGTCTTTTCTGTGCACTCCTTCTTTTTATGCCTTGTTTTGCCCTGTCTATAGTACAGAGAGCTTCTATCGATCCCTTTACAGCCCTTTGCAGTATATGCGTATTCAAGGCACTTGAAATACTGGAGAGGAATAGCTCTTTGCCTTATCCTACAAATGATTCAACTGATTTGAGTGTGTACCCTTTCTATCGTCTGCTTGGTAAATCTTTTTGATGTGTCTACAATGGCCATACGGTGACTTATATTAATTGGATTAGCTAGTCAACATACGAAGATTTCGAAACCCTACCAAAATTGCGTCCTGTCTGTCCGTTCGTCCGTCCGTCCGTGTGTCACAGCAATTTTTCCTCGCAAACTACTTAAGCTAGAAACATCTGATTTTTTATGTAGGTGATATTCTCTTCAAAGCTTAAGTACAAAAATTTTTAAAAGATATTTAAGGGGGTTCTCCCCATATAGGGGAGTGGCCCCCGAAGAAAAAATTTCATCAGAGGTAGCCGATATGGGTATCAAATGAAAGGTCTTGAGGAGAAATTTTCAAAACAGACCTGCAAGGGGCGTACAGGGAGGAGAAATACAGGAAAAACTTGTGCGACGTGTTTGGAATAACCTATAACACCAACGACCTAATGTTACATATATTCAGGGACGTATAAAAAGGCAGGCTTATGGCAGCTGCTGGTAACGCCGATTTCGACGCGGATAGTAATGAGGACAACAACGATGATGAAAGGTGCTCTAGCGGCAAGAACGCTGAATTAAATCATGGCAACGAACTGAACGAGAATATCCTAGTAGGTACGGAGAACATGAGCAATGGTGCAAATAAAGAAGGCCCTAACACATGCTGTGATAATATGAGTGGTAGTGGAATAAATCAAATGCCGGAACTTGTATTGTCATTCAGGTATATAGAAGACTCAATAAAGCCTTTAACAGAGGCTCTTGTTTACAATAGCAAAGATAGATGAATTTGAAAAACTAGCTGTCATAATAGACTGGGACAAATTACAAAAACTAGTGTTTGCCAAAAATCACTGAAAGGACAACAGAAAAATTACAAGTTAGAAAAAACTGACACATGCATTAATTTATGGGCTCAGTTGAACCATGAATAGCGCTGAGCTACGTCAAACGCTTGGAACAGATAAAAAAGTACGTGAACAAGATGGTTATGAGTATTATCTAAGTATGAAAAAATTGACCTCTCGAGGCAGTTTTGACGATTATTCTTTGATACAATATGTGGTTGATGGTATCAATGATTTTGATGCTAAACAAGTTGAGTAAACAGACCTCTGCTCATGTCAGAAGGGTTTTGTATTCAATTTTCAAAATGCAGTTACCAGATTGAATAAAGTCAAGAATCATGTCAATGACGATTTAATTGAAGAAAATATGAAATTCGAAGATTATACTATTTTTAACAAAGTTGAACGAATTTAGACTTCTGAGGTTTTTGGTATTGTTATACTCATAAATATCTCCCTTGATAATTATTTCAGATGTCCATTCGTGAGGGAGGAAACCACATTTTTCATGTATTTCACCCCTGTGCCCCACTGAAGCAAAAATTGACAGTTTAAGAACTGTTTTGAAAACTTTCATTTCATACTCATATGGGCTACCTTTGATGAATTTTTTTTTCAGGGGCCACTCTCCTGTACTGTTATCATCGAATAATGGCCAATTTTTTCGAATCCTAGAGTTGCTACAAAGCCCTTTTGCTAGGCGCTCTCTCCCGTCTCCTTGACTTGTTTCACTTATGAGTATTAATTGTTGGTACTCATCTTCAGTCATTCATTAAATTGAATCAAGTGTTCAAAGCATGCACCTTGAACGTTGAAGTTGGGAAAAAATAACTCAAAATTATTCAATCTTCGCATTTAATACAGCCACTATTTTGCTTGGCGATTACTGATACCACTAGCTGAACCGATTCTCAAAGATATTCATGAGACCTATCATTCCTGAAATTTTCATGCAAATCCTAGCAAAACTGTAGTGTCTGAGTCGGTAAAAAGTGCATGTTGTTCCATAGCCATATGTTGCCATAGTAATACATGCAGCGCATATTGTTCCATAGTAATACAGGAAAATACAAACTAAATATGATTCAATCCTTATGAAACTTGCAGGGTAAATCAATCTTATGAATAGTCATCTGCGTACTGAATTTCATTGAATTTAAGGGTACCGTTAAGATTTTATTCAAGAAAACATAAAATCAATAAATCATACTATTACTAACAAAGTTGAGTGAATTGCGACTTCTCACGTATTTGCTGTTGTTATACTCATCAAGGCCTACATTCCTGATTTTTTTCAGATTTTTCGGGCCACAGGTGTGGGGGGGGGGACACACACATTTTTCGTGTATTTCCCCTCCCTGTGCGCCCTTCGAAGCAAATTTTGCCAAACTAAGACCTGTTTTGAAAAGTTCTCATCAAGACCTTTCATTTGATACCCATATTGGACACCTTCTATGAAGGGGGGTCACTCCCCTAAATTGGGAGACCCCCCTTAAATACCTTATAAAATTTTTTTGTAGTTGAATTTTGAAAAGAGCACCTTTTTACACCTACTTACAAAATTTGATGCTTCTAGCTTAAGTAGTTTCCGAGAAAAACTGCTGTGACACACGGACGGACGGACGGACGGACAGACAGACGGACAGACAGGACGCGATTTTAGAAGGGTTTTGTAAAATTATTTTACAAAACCCTAAAAAAAATGATTCTATTGTATATGGTTCTAGAAATCCAACCGAACTCAAAGAAAAACTTAAAATGATATGAGATCATACAGAAGGATAACAAAGACAAGACCGATGGCAAAGATCCTCAAAAGGAACCAATTCAAGTAGGTAGGTAGCCATCAGTGAAATGTTTCAACTGCGGTGCCAAAAGCCATAAATTGACAAATCGTTACATTAAGTCAAAAACTAGAAAGTATTTTAATTTCGACAGTTATGTGCATTTTACAAAGAATTGTCCTATGAAGGAAACAGACACAAATGTCAACATTTAATTGAATATGACGACGGCACGAAGAGGAAAGTATGATTTGGAACTGTTGAGACTATTGCCTTTTTTGACACCGGTGGTAAAGTGAATATCATGAATAAAACAGTGTGCGATGTTCTCCCAAATAAACCTGGCCTGTCATTGTTGAATTTTTACCTGGTTGGTTTCAAGAAAAACCTTGCATAGTGTAGAATCAATGCAAATGGTAATCTTGAATTTTTGGTGTAAGTCAATGGTGAGTCATTTGAACTCAAATTTCACGTTGTGCAGTCTAATTATATACACGTGGATATAGTGTTACGAAATGTGTTTTGTTGTTGGTTGACATAAGGGTTACCTTAAAAGATATTGAAATTAACAAGCGATATGATGAACTAGAAGATTCAAAAGCGATATTGAAAATCGATGCACAATGGATAAAGATTCCAACCCAGACATCAAAATATCTGCCAGTTTAAGTTAAAAAAAATCGTTGTCGAAATGACTGAAAGTTATAAGCCGCAAAAATTGAAAACCACTAGTGTTGAGACGAGAACCATTTTAAAAAGCAATTTGCCGTTTCACAAAAGGTCAGTAGTTGACAACTCAGTTGAACAATGGCTGAATGAGGAAAAAATCGAGGCATCAAAATTGGAATTTAGCGGTTCAGTTGTTCTAATTTGAAAAAAAAGGCTGAGCACTAGGACGTCTTATTGATTATGGGTGAATCGATAGAGAAACTATTAAAGTCTGACTCCCGTTATCGCTAATTGTACATCAGCTTACTCACCTGAAAGGTTCAAAAGGATGTTTGCATATCGATTTCAGAGACGAATTTTTTCACGTACTAGTAGACAAAGCAAGTAAGAAATAGACATCCTTCGTAACGAACAGTAGCCAATATCAGTTGTAAAAAGTTTAATTAGGTTTATCAAACTCTCCTGGCGTTTTTCAAAGGTATGTAAATACTGTCTTTAGAGGTCTGACCAGAAAAGAAATCCCGCTTCCCTATATAGACGACGTGATTATACCTGCGAAAGATAATGAGGAAGCATTAAACAATTTGAAAATCGTGTTGGATCTTTATTAGGATTATAACTAGGAAATGGACATAAAAAAGTGGTACATTTTTGACGAAAAGACACAATTCCTAAGACATATAATTGAACACAAGAAGAAACCTTCTCCACCGCAAAATATTGAGGATCTGATTAAATATCCAATACTGCTAAATTCGATACAGATAGAAAGTTTTTTGGATTAGCAAATTACTTTGGGCAGCTTATGGCGGGATTTCCTCAAATAGCACAGCCGCTTACAGACTTAAGAAAACAAGACAGAAAATTTGAGATAGGTGAACTGCAAATGCAATCGCTCAAAATTTTGAGGACACTGTTAAATCAACATCGAGTTCTTTACATATATAATCAACCTTATGAAACACAAATGCACACTGATGCATTAGTGGAAGGATATGGAGCAATCCTATTTCAAAAGTCGTCTGAAGACAATCAGTAACATCCAATTTACTGTATGGGTAAAAAACGTCTGATCAAGAAAATAAGTATTTGAGCTATGATCTGGAAATTCTATTAGTAATTGATGCGCTTAAATGGTTTCGAGTCGACTTACTTGGAACTTATTCCAAGCAAGTAACAAATTGTAACGCATTTACCAAAGCCCTCGACAAAAAATATCTTCATAAAAGAGTCCCCCGGTAGATAATATTTTTGCAACAATACAACATAGAACGTATCCCTTACGGATGTATGAAAAATGTCGATGCTCTCTCATGATATCCCGTAACGATGGTCACTGACAAAAGCAGTATTACCTGTAGGATACGGAATTGCCAGATGCACGATGAATGCTTCAAAACCATCAAAAATATATCGAGGAGAAACGCTATTACAACTACTTTCTGTTAGCGATCGTAGATTGCTAGTTGTTCCAAGAGAAATTGAAGGAGAATTCATCAAGCAAGCGTATGACAAAGGGTACTTCGCTTTGAAGAAAATAAAGAACCCCTAATTAACTTTAGGCACTGTTGAAATACAGACTTCAGGCCTTTTGAGATTTTAATAGCAACTAAAATGTGATCTAAGGAGGGTATACGTCTAAAAGAGTGGATTGAAAACGAAATCGTCAAAGAGTTTGATAAAAAAAGAAGCCGATTCCAGAGCGCCGAAAAACTATAAATAATGAAACGTAAAGAAGAAAACAAACGCACTTACCATCTCCGTTGCGAATCAGTCGAAAAACACGGAGTATACCACCTTGTTGCTGTCAAGTGGACTCAGCTTGGAGTTAGTTTGAAGCTTAAGATCGTATCGAGTCATAAAAGTGAAGTCAAAAAACATGTACGATGTCACCAAAGTGGGTTATAGCTACGGGCCAAAGCAAACAACAGCGTGTGCCGAGCTCATGAAGTGATGGCGCCTTTAAAACTCGCATGAAAATAACGCCCTAGACAACTGCTCTGAGTCAAAACAGATGCAGAATGGCCGATATGTAGGCAAAAAATTAACAAAAACTGATCACTCTCCCGTATACAACAATATCTCACCCGAGTCACACCGAAAGCGAGATACTCCACATTGAAGTGTTTACGTAAACGCACTAGACAAAGCTGTATATTTTCACTATCATATCTTTTGGATATCAAACATTAAAATAAAATAAAGAATCCCAGTGATAAATTTGAGTTTGTTGTTATTAAATCGGTAACAGGACATTACCTTGGGTAATTCACTAAAGCGCTTCTAGTATAAAATAAGCATCTTGTTAACGATTTTTGCTGATACAAAATGTTAAAAACGTAATTTTAGGATAGTGTTGGTTGGTTTTCTCTCATTTTTCCAATTGAATTGGATAATATGTAATAATATGAATTAATTTGAATTGCTATAGTCTTTTTTTGATGAAATATGTTTAATGATAACGCATAAATTTAGAGAGCCATTTGGGCCATTAAGTTTTTTATTGTTATTGTTTGGAATTTGCTTTATATTCTTTTAAATTTTATATCGATTAGTATTGAATAAAGCACTTTTGACTTTAACTTTGAAATGTTAAAAACGTGCATGATAGAAACATAATTCTTTGAAATTTCCTAATCGTTGTTTAGGGTTTTGTACTAAAATACAAAACCATATTGCAATCACGACCTGTGTCCGTCTGTCCGTCCGTCCTTCTGTATGTCACAGCACTTTTTCTCCGAAACTATAGAGGCTACAGCCATGAAACTTTGTGGATAGGTCAGAAGTGGTGACTTCTTGAAAGTTTAAGGGTGGAAAATTTTTTCAAAAGGGGTTTAAGGGGGGTCTCCCTATATAGGGAGGTGACCCCTCAAAAAAAAATTTTCACCATTGGTAGTCGAGAAGGATGTCATTGGAAAGGTCTTAATGAGATCTTTTCAAAACAAGTCTTAAAATTGCCTTATAAGTACCGAGGGGGGCAGGGGAAGAGGAAATGTACGAACTTTTCGCGTACCCCCCTCCCCTCGCGATTGAACACCTTTCATCCGAAAAATCTGAAAAAAATCATGAATGTAGGCGTTAATGAGTACAACAACAACAAATACATGAGAAGTCGAAATACACTCAACTTTGTTAGTAATAGTATGATTTATCGATTTTATATTTTCTTGAATAAAATCTTAACGGTACCCTTAAATTCAATAAACTTTAGCAAACTATATTTATAAAATTGATTTTTTCTGAAAGTTTCATAAAGATCGAATAGTATTTAACGAAATTATAGCGATTTGAATTTTCCTGTATTACTATGGAACAATATGCCCTGTACTACTATGGAAACGTATGGCTATGGAGCCATATGCGCTTTTTACCGACTTAGACACTACAGCTTTGCTAGGATTTGCATGAAAATTTCAGGAATGATAGGTATCATGAAGATGAGTACATACAATTCAAACAAGTCGAAGAGGCAGGAGAGAGCTCCTAGCAAAAGGGCTTTGTAACCATTCTAGGATTCGAAAAAATAGGCCATGACTCGATGATTACAGTACAGAGGAGTGGCCCCTGGAAAAAAATTTCATGAAATGTAGCCGATATGGGTATCAACTGAAAGTTCTCTATGAGAGATTTCCAAAACAGTTCTTAAACTGACAATTTTTGCTTCAGTGTGGGCACAGGGGGGAAATACATGAAAAATGTGTTTCCTCCCTCGCGAATGGACAACCGTGATCTAAAAAATCTGAAAAAATATCAAAGGAGATATTTATGGGTATAACTATAACAAATACCTCAGAAGTCAACATTCGTTCAACTTTGTTAATAATAGTATGATCCTCGAATTTCACATTTTCTCCAATAAAACCGTCTTTGACATGTTTCTTAATTTTATACGTTGCTGGTTACTGCATTTTGTAAGTTGAGTACAAAACCCTTCTGACATGAGCATAGGTCTGTCTACCCAACTTGTTTGATTAGTATGATTTGTTTGTAGATCCTCAGATGCTATTGAAAACCAACAAGTTACTGTGGTTGCGATGCGCATGATTCTCCAGAAAATAATTGTGGCTAAAAGATAGTTCGCCTTCACACTTATTTCACCACAATCTTCTTAAAATTTCGATAAAGGACTCCTCTTTCTGGTTTGTTGAATTTTATTTAATATCTGGTAACCACAATGCCCGCAGTATGCAATTTGCCCCTTAATAATCCACTCGTTATGAAACTTTTAAGCATATTTTCATAAATACTTTCAAATAACTTGAGATAAAAGTATTATCCGAAAATACTTCCAACTTCTGACTAAATACTTGAAACACTTTCTGGGTTGAATTTTCGAGAGAAGTTCCAGTTGACACCCTAAAATTCCTAACAAATTGTCTAAGCTTTAATGGTCACATGACAAAATGTCGAGAAATGTTTGCCTTGCTTAACTCTTTGAACAACTGCTACCACTAGTCAAAATATACGTATGAGGTGGTGTGTGTATAGATTCTCATCTTTGCATAAAATGTACGAAAACTTTCCCTGTTCTAGGACTTCCTTCACGGTTAGAGCTGCTCGAGCATACAGCATATGCTTCCCATAAAGTGCGGTAAGATAAAAACGAGGTCAAGTGGTCAACAGCAAATTTTTCATTCATCGTTATTTGTCAACTATACACCGCCGGCACCACACTTCAAAGGTTGAAAAGTAGGAAGTATACTTCTAGGACAAGACGAAAAACTATGTCAACTTTGTATGTTAAGTAGTTAGGTAAAGTAGTAGCGGGTTGCCGCCGGTATGAGCTGATTAAATAGCAAACATTTCTCCTATTGACGTGGCTCTTGCAGGCAATGTTGACTTTTTCCTTTAATACAAGCATAAATGGAAGTTTGCTGGATGTTTGCATTCGGTTAAGATAGTTTTTACTCAAAGGCTTGATGCTATGAATGAATTAAAGCTGTAAATTGAAATCCTTATGGCTTTCACGGTTTTGTTTGAATAATAAACTGCTCCTTACAATCCAGTTTGTAAGCCAATTAAAATCAAATTATTGCAATCTCATGGAGTGCTGAAAATAAAATCCTTAATTTATAGGAGTAATATGCTGGATGTATCAAATGTATCTATTAGTGAAAAGAAGGCTTTCAGAAAATTGGGGATACATGTATCCTTTTTCTTAAAAAGGTTGCATATTACGGGTCATCAGGATAAATTTTCAATCAAGAAAATTAGCGTCCTTCAAAACATACTCTATTCGCATGAGTTGGCAATCACGTTCAAACATTAAATCAAATAGTGTGTAACTAGTGTTTCAAGTCGCAGGATAATTAACTTTGAAATGCGACCTCATCTGTTCACCTACTCCATTTCGTATAAAATGTTGGTGGCGAAAATGGCAACGGCATCGCAATAAGATAACATATAACATCTGAGATTTTATCCCACTATTTTTCCTGCACACATTTGTCAAGAAATCATGATTCCTTTGGGGCCACAGTTTCCCGGATTTCAGCTCTTTTGATCTCTCGTGAAAGTCTCGTTTTTCACTTCCCACGTGACACGTCTCACTTTTACTCCTGCCAGCTTTCGTCTCAGATTTCCTAGCTTTGACATTTGGAAATTTTCCTTTTGCTTAGAACTAATTCAAATAAAAGGTTGTACAATTTTGTAGGTTCCCTGGTGTCATTAAGAAATAAAATCTCATATTCAGGTTGCTTGTAGTTATGCCAAACTACCTGGGCAAATATGTCTTTGGTAGCGGCGAATGGCTGGAAAAAGCTGCTCCACACTACGATGTTGCTCATCTCAACTGTGCACAGCTTTTGGGTTTCTTTGTCATTGTTTTATTCAAAAAAGGACGAAACCGTGCATATAAATAAACATCAGGGATGCGTGACGAAGACTTTTGTATGCTCAATATTTATGCTAAGCATGAACTCGCAGTTCGTTGTCTTTCCACAGTGTTTGGCGGCATGAGGCATTATTATTTCGCTTAGGCTCCACATGCTCCCGTGGAAATAGGTAAAGAAACGAAGCTTCTAGGCACGTTCCTCGAGCGAGATCTACTTTTCGTTTCATCAACATGAAAAGACATCAATTTAGAATTCTGATCCCTGTGTTTCAGCCGCAATTTAGTTAACAGGATATCATTATGATACACAATGGGGAGGAGCATATTGTTTTCTACAAGCAAACAGGTTAGGCATAAGACATTGTAAGGTACCGCAAAAGCCATTTACCAGAGAGCCAGCACCCGCAACAGCTTACCTGAAGAAATTTCCGAAAAATTGAATTTCGTTAAAGTTATTGATATTAAAGAGTTCGAAGAAATCCATACAAAGTCAATAAAGCAAGGTTTGGAACGCCGGGACCCCTTTCTACATTTTGATGACAGAATCAATTTCGTTTTATTATTCATTTTTTATTTTCGCTTTCCAGAAGCGAATATTTCCATACATTAACCACCAGTTCGCGAATGTTTTCCTTTTGCTCAATAAATCCAAAACGAAATGATTTTATCAACGTAATCAAATACCCGCTAGGCACGATAGCGCCACCAACAAGGACGTTGAAAACCACTGAATCTTAATACGTCTGTGAGATTTCACCTTTCCATTTGCATTTCCATTCCTTCTCATTTGCGTTTCCTCAACGTAATTTATTAGTATGCACGAAATATATCGCTCGGTACTAGTGTGCTAGTTAGCGGTTACAACGACTCCATTCCCAGTCGCCGAAATTTCATTTGAGGCATTCGGATTTGATGGGCCCTTGGGTCCAATATATCACCTCGTCACAACCATTCTGCTTCCTGCTACACACCCTGCAAAATAATCTAAATCCTCGGCAATTCACCAAAATGGCAGACATCTTCCCAAACTGGGAAAACAGTTACTTCGGTGTGTAAATCATTTTCGCAAAAGTTTCTCTTGCGCGCGAGTTAGCTGGCGATGGTTGGGTTTAGGCGGGACAAGGATACATCGTGTTTTCGTTTAGCACGTGATGAGGTAAGGTAAATTGTGGAAGTTTAGATTTTAATTGACATCAGTTATATGTTTATAAGGAAGAGTCTGTCTTTATGTGGTAATTAAAGCAGAACTGATTTTATGTTTGAAGGTGTTGTTCGTATTTGCATTGGGCTCGGGGGAGCAAGAATAGAAATTTAGCTTCAACAGAGATAAACATTAAAAGTTTCTGATAAACTGGATTATTTTCTGAATGAGTTTCCAAGAATAAAATTACTGAAAAGCTTCTTTGAGCATCTACAAAAAAACTTAAATGGTAAGTTATGCCAGACACAGGCGAGAGATTGTTTTTCACCGATACCTTTCCCAGAAATTAGACAGCAACAAGCTCCAGTCGGCACCTATGGCAAAACCTTACATGGAGGCCCTCGACCATCAGCTGGCTCCCATCCTATCAGACATATCGCTGAAAGCAAGCAATGAGTTGTAGGTGTAAGTGAAATCGGCAATCAAGACTGCGGCAGAACAGACAGCCGCGCATTAAATCTGACGCAAAAGAAATGATTCTTCGATTATGAGTGCCGGAATGCATTGGATAAAAAGATCAGACGTACAAACAATATTTTATTTATTTATTTACTTATTCTATTTAACAGAAAAAAAATTCCAATAACAAAATAGATAAAATAAAAATACAGAAAAATGAATTAAAAAATAGCACAACACAGAAAAAAGGAATAAAAAATGCAAAAATTAGGAGAAAATAAATGAGAAAAATTAGTGAGGGCTAAGAAGAAGACAGTTAACAAATCTTTTATAAACTAAATACGAAAGGGGGAAGGGCCCAAGCTGAAGGTCATCATGGTTACGAGGTAATCTGAGCATGAGTGAGTGAAAATAAACCAAACTACGTGCAAAAGGAACATCAAAGATATTCGACTATCTTGTAGAACGCATAACGCGCCTCATAGGAACCTGGTTGACAAGGCGAGTATCGAGCAAACCACGGCAAAGCCTGTAAAGGACACATTCATCAAGGTAGAGTCAACGCATTTCCTGCGAAGGAATAATGAGGATAGCTAAACGTGATTCATAAAAAATGTAGGGAATCTGGAATTTCAAGAAGACGATCCTGGTAAATCTTTTTTGTACAACTTCTAGCGTGAACTTCAGACACTTCAAATGAGGCGACCAAACTGGCGAACAGTACTCAAGGATGGAAAAAACTACGCTAGAATATAATTTAACACACGATAAACGATCGGAAACATATAGGATGTTCTTAAGATCAAGCCAGAAATGCGAGAGGCTTTAGAAGTAATTTCGGAAAGTTGAACTTCGAACTTTGATTTAGAGTCGAAAGTGACACCCAAGTGTGTCACTGTACATAGGAACGAATTATTTAGCGTACATTGAAAGCTAATAGGGCAATGGTTAGAAGAAAATGAGAGAAAGATGCACTTAGAAAAATTTAGTGTAAGTTGGTTATAAGAACTCCAAGATAAAATGGCATTCAAATCATCTTGAACCAAAGCACAGTCTTCGATTGACGACACTACTTTGAAAACCTTGACGTCATCTGCATAAAGAAGGCAGGAGGTGTTGATGACAACGGATGGTAAGTCATTTATAAACAGAGTGAACAATAGTGGGCCCAGAATGGATCCTTGTGGAACACCAGAAGACGGATGGAAGGGAGTAGACAGACAGCCTTGAAAAGATACCTGACTGACACGATTGGATAAGTAAGAGGATAACCAGTGGAGCAAATAATCAGGAACGTTAAGAAATTTAAGTTTGATAAACAAAATATTGTGATTTACTGAGACGAAGGCTTTAGAGAAATCCCAATACAAGGATTCGACTTGTAAACCTTCCTCCATGGCTTTTGAAGTAACGGTTATGAATTCTAACAAATTCCTTAAGGTCGATCGCCGAAAGGTGCAAGTACACGATTTTCTCCAGTAGTTTAGAGAAACGTGGTAATAAGGAGATAGGCCGATAATTGGCAACGTCTGAGGTACTACCTTTTTTAAAAATAGGAGTAACATAGGATCTTTTCTAACATGAAGGAAAAGAGCCTGAAGATAAGCTAGAATTGAAGAGAAAGGAAAGGGGGAAGTAGCTAAAGATTTCACAAAATGATTAGGAATACCATCAAGACCTGTACTAGCAGAGTCATCAAGTTCTATAATGAGCTTCAAAACATCTTCTGGATCGCAAGTAAAAGGGAATGGAGGAGGCGTGTATACGATTGGGGACAAAGGGCTATTGCTGGGAGTAGCATTAAAAGTAGAAGAAAACTGAGTTCTAAAATGTTCACTTATCTCGAGAGGTGAAGTTGCTAAGCAGCCGTTCAAATGAAGCAAGGATGGAAAACTGGAAGAGGATTTAAGAGAGAGTATATATTTCCAAAAAGGTTTTGAATGATTTGAGTTTATAGAGCCTTCAATACTATGAAAATAACAAGTTTTAACGATCTGTATCTTTTTCTTAGCTACCGACCTCAGATGGCAAAAAGCTATACGTGACTCAAGAGATCTGTCACGTGAAAAACATTGACGAGCTCGATCTTTAGCTTGCAAGGCTCGCCTCACATCGAGAGTTAACCAGGGACAGTCAGAAGAGTTTCTTATACTGAAAAATGGAGTCGTGTAAGATATAGCAACGTTTAAGAAATCAAAGAAATTGTTGCAGCAAGTATCCGAGTCAAGACCGCGAAAGAAGGAAGACCAATCAAGAGAGCGAATGGTTTTTGAAAGTTGCTCATAATTAGTTTTATAAAAGTTATAGCGCTGGCGCTCTTTCCGACGATAACGAACAGAAGCAGTATAGGAAACTTCAAAGCGTAAGGGGGGATGATGGGGATCAGGAGAGAGATAAGGAAAAAGAATTGGAGGCGAGCATAACAACAATTGCTCCATACTACAAAAGAATAAGTCAAGAATATGATTATTAACGTTAGGACAGCTATTAAATTGAGCCAGAAAACACATGGACATAAACCAACAAATTAAAGACCAAATTTGTGATGAGTCAGAATCAACCTGAGAGTCATTCCATGTGAGTTTAGGAAGGTTAAAACCTCCACATAAAATAAGGTGACAATTTGGAAAGCACGATAAGAAAATACTGGATATTTCGGTGAAGAAAGTATTGTAGACCGAAAAAGAAGACTTACAAGGTATATAAGTGCAAAAGACAAGAAGAGAAAGGGGAGACGAAATGACTATTTTTGCCCCCACACATTCTACAGGAGCAGTGAAAAGTAAATTTGTTAGAGGGAAGCCAGTAAAGGTATTCTTGTAGGCGACTAGGACACCTCCTCCGTCTAACTTGTTGGAGATAGACCTATCACGATCACGCCTAACAATTGTGTGATTGGGAAAAATTTCAGAGTCAAATATATTATCAGTCAACTAGGATTCAGAGAGACAGATTATATCATCGTTAGAGAGAGAATAGGCTAAAGCTAGATCCTTTAGCTTGGATCTTAAACCCCGAACATTTTGATAGTAAATAGAAAATTTACTGTTAGAAAATTGACTATTAAGAGTGCTATTCTGAAAGTTATTAGGAAGAACGGATGATGCAGCTTTGGTAGAGAGCTCGACGGAGAACGAAAATTTTTTTTCCTTGATGATGTGAAAGATTTAACTAGCACTCCAGGCGGCCAGCAATCAGGGTTCAAGATGTAGTTACACGATGCCGGCACAGTCAGTTTGAAAGAGGCTATAATTCTGTTGATCAAGTTGTTCTTCGTCAGCTTCTGGCAGCTAATTATTTTCAGAGATGAGCCAAATTTCTTACTTACATAATCCAAAATGTCTTCGGTGGATGTGCTATACGCAAGCCTTTTGGTAGGAAAACCAGGATAAAGGGAGAACATTATGAAAACTGCTGAAGAGTAGCAGATAATCTCATTAGATTTAAAAAAAGAAAAGACTATGACAACCAATTGAGAAGTCTCAATGTAAATCTAGTGAGCAACAACACAAGACAAGCAAACAAAGCAATGAAAAGCCTGAAACAAGGTTGTCAACCAAAGACAACGATCGGCCGTGACAATATTAGCAACCATATTGCTGATGAAAACATAATTAAGCCAAGGTAGGAATCATATTCCAGTATCCCTCTAAGTTCCCCAAATAACTCCAGAACATGGGGACTTATGGATATTGCTGGAGGACTTCTATTGGCCTCATCATATTTTTCCTCTATCAAGGCCCAAACAAATAATAAAGTGCCTGGAATCGATGAGACTTCAGTGGTGCCCATTAAATATGGCAACAGCGTTCAGGAAGCCATCTATAAAGTCATCCAGCATATTGGGCAACAGGAACAAATGCCCAGAACATGTGAGAAGCTACAGTGCAAACGAAATCTGTAGGGGCATATGACTACTTTTTGCGGGGCACAAAAATATTTTCAAAGATCTGGGAGAATAAAATCAGATTCTATTATTGAAGAGATGGGTGGATATTCTGGATACGCTGGAAAACTCTTTTCAAGTTCCAGAATATCTAATGCGGCTTTTGAGGAACTACCTAAAGGACCGAAGCCTGCTCTACGACACGACACAGGGCCAACGAAGGATGGCGGTTACATCGGGTGTTGCCCAGGGATCTATCCTTGGTCCGGACCTGTGGAACGTGTCTTACGACGGGCTACTGAGACTTGAGATGCCAGATGAGTCGCGCTTGGTCGGCTATGCGGATGATGTTGCGGCTCTGGTCGCCGGACGCACCGTTGAACAAGCGCAACTTAGGCTAGGTATGCTAATGCGCCGAGTGAGGGACTGGATGACTACTCGCGGGCTCAGTCTAGCACTGGAGAAAACCGAAGTGGTCATCTTGACAAAAAAGAGAATCCCTAGAGTAAGGATGATCAGTATTGGAGATATACAGATCGAATCGAAGCCAGCCGTGAAGTACCTGGGGCTACTGATCGACTCGAAGATGAGTTTCTCTGAGCAAATCAGGGCAACGGCTGAGAAGGCTGCTTCGGGAATATCGGCCCTGAGTCGACTTATGGCCAACGTAGGGGGACCCAGCCCATCAAGAAGACGCCTCTTGATGAGTGCTGTAGGGTCAGTGCTACTGTACGGAGCAGAGGTATGGGGCGACGCTCTCAGCAAGGAGGTATACCGAAAACGATTGGCACAGGTACAGAGAAGAGGAGCACTGAGAATTGCATCTTCGTATCCAACAGTCTCCGACTCGGCGGTGAGAGTGATTGCAGGCGTGATACCTGTCGCCCTCCTTGCTAGAGAGCGCCGCGCTATTTACCTGCGCCGAAACGAGGATGCGAGGGAGATGGTTGTCCGCGAGGAGAGACAACGCTCGCTCAACGATTGGCAGCAGTCTTGGAGGAATTGCACGAAGGGAAGGTGGACTGCGCGCCTCATCCCGGATGTGAGATCGTGGCTAAATCGAAAGCATGGTGAGACTGACTTCTATCTGACCCAGCTTTTGAGCGGGCACGGGTGTTTTCAGTCTTACCTGCACAAGATCGGCAAGTCACGGTCTCCCGATTGTCGGTTTTGCCCAGGAGAGGAGGACAATGCCTGTCACACATTTTTTGCGTGTACCAAATGGGCCAGGCTGCGAAGGGAACTCTACAGGGAGACGGGAGAGCTCACCCCGGATAATATAGTTGCGGTGATGCTCGAATCGGTTGACAAATGGAACCAGGTGGCACATTATGCTCGGGCAGTCCTAGAATATAAAAGGGACTCACAGCAGCCGGAGGCGCTGGGGCTGGGGGATCGCTCTTCTGGCAATTCCTCTTCCCCCCTCCCCTCCCGCTAGGAAAGGGACTCCCCAGCTTGAAGGCGCCCCACGGCGTAACAAAACGAGACCTGGCCCGAAGTAATGTGTCAAACGGTTCCAGGCTAGGTTCTCAGATTGACAGGGGAGGTGTTTAGTGGGTAGTCCAAAGGTATCCTCCATGGGAGTCCCACACTGCCAGACTCGGCGGGCATAAATGCCTTCACCTCCCTACCACAAAAAAAAAAAAAATTATTGAAGAGTATCAAAATGGCTTCAAAGCAGGTAGATCGACGATAGACCAATTATTTACAGTTAAGCAGTTACTTGAGAAATTTTGGGAGTTCAAAATTGGTACACACCAAACTCTTGTTGACTTTAATCAAGCATACGACAGGATTGACCGTAGTGTACCATACCGAATAATGCTTTGCTTTGAAACTCCAGCCTATTAAGCCCGTCCTTCCAAAATGACAACGAGGTCGACGTCCTTCTGAATCGGCATTAACAACCAACTCACTAATTATTTTGAAACAAATATTGGACTAAAGCAGGGAGCTGGACTGAGCCCATTGTTGTTCAACTTGACTCTGAATTATGTCACAAGAAAGCTACCTGTTGAAACAAGAGGTGTGTCATCATACAAGCCAAGCCAAATGGTACGCTATGCAGCTTGTATCAACATTTTTTTTTTAAGGCATTAACGGCCGTCTATGAACTTTTCCTGAAATGAGAACATAGCAAATGAGAATAGTACAGCAAAACTCATGAAGTAGTTGAGGAAAAATACCTCAAATATCCAAAATATAATAATTGAGCAAATTTGTGCATTTTAATGCCAAAATAATGAAAACCAGTAATGAAAGAGATGAAATGCGCTGAAGAAAACCACTTGCAAATGAAATATTTTATTCAGTTTTGACAATCATGAAGATCAGCTGCATACAGAGGAATTAAGAGACGTATGCTATGCTATGGGTGAACCCTAAGTCAATCATCCGCAAACACATTGAACGGTTTTGAAAGACCGATCGAGAAGCGAGTAATCGGAGTGAAGCTAGACGGAGACCAATGGTAAAAGTGACATAACTATGAGCTGCATGAAATATTTGCTGGGGTGGAGGCCAAAATGATGACTGTAGAAGCTGCAACGGGGAGGCATTGTGAATTGTATGGGCGAACCACGGATATCCAAAAAAGTATTTGTTGGGAGAATTGAAGTGTTGGGGTCAGTGGAAGAACTGAGGAAACACTGGTCTGACTTGTTTGATGAAGATAGTTTACCGCTAGTCAGGTTAAGACATCAGAGTAGGCAATTGATGGACCGAGACAGTTGAACGTGCTATTTACAAGAAGCGAAGACCCAGGAGGAGCTGGAATGCTATAAAACAGAAGGGAATACTTTTTCGAGTTCCATACATTTCTGATTTTTATGTTAGAACTATGCCAGTGAAAGTTCATGAAATGAATATTATACAAGCTTAAATTCCTTATTATTCCTTAATGCAAGTTGTTGTTTTTAATTGTTAACCCTTTCACGAGCGAGAATGTTCCGGCTGGGGTTAACGGACCCTGTCAGCTCTGCCAGAGACGCACATGGCTCTCGCTTTGCCTACATTTGAACCACGAACCGAGAGTGCGAGTTATAAAGTAAAATACTAGCGCGTCGATTGCTCACTGAATCTCCTAAATGCAAGCCCAATAACTATAAGAATACTCCATTATGCAACCAAGAGGGTTTATCTCCGTTCAGAGCTATAAGCACGTGAAAATACTAGCAAGATACCTATACGAAAACTCCGCAAAAGAACCAAAAGACAGAATTCTAAACGCGTGGAAACACCACCCGAACCAAGTTCACAATTTATTGACACAACGCGATCATTAATCGAAATCAGTACACTTAACATTGTTTGGCGCATTGAAATTGATACCAAATTGCAATTTGATATCAGAAACTTAAATCCAGTTTTAAGGAATAGGGGCCTCCGAGACGTTTTCGCTGCCGAGTATTGTCCACTTTGCCACCAAATGTCTCACCGGTCAATACTGCTGCTCCAAAACTTCTTGTGTTGCACCCTCGTTGAATAATCACTTGTCGAAGTCACCAAAAAAGCCAATCCGATCACCTTCGCTATGCCACTTCGATTGCTACCTCCTCTACTATTAAAGAAAAGATAAACTGGCAAGTATATTCGCTCCTCACTACCCCCTAAAAATCTTCCATTCGTGGTAAAGACCTGTAACCATCACTCCCAGGTTCCATTACAACTCACATCCACAAGGAATTACATTAAAGGTCTTCCCCGGGGAAAATGAACTTTCGCTCCATCGAATATTACGCACGTGTAAGTATCAGTGTTTCTTTAAATGCATGTGTTTAGCTTTGGTGCAAACCAATTGGTGTTACTGCATGGTATAAAGAATAACAAGGTATGCTCGCTCATGAAAAAAGCTTTTTATGTGACGTCACATGGATCGGAGCTTTCAGATAGAATGCATTTGTTAATGAATTTTATATGGATTTCAGGACTTGTTTGAAATAAAATCAGAGATTTCTCATAAAAATCCCTTTTCTTGCTTGATTTTTACCTTTGTAATTAATTTAATGCTCATACTAATATAAATAAATCTTCAAATTCAAGGAATACATATTATAATAAATGCAATTGCTCTGCTTCGGTATAGGGGGACATTCTTAGTTAATAGTATGTTGAATATATTATTATCTGATCTGATTAAGGTACACTTTTAGCAAATATTTTAAATGCATTAACTATTTTTCTTCTCTGGAATATGAATACATTATCTTTAATTATCCATACATTTCAATTTATTTATAAGCAACAAAGTAAGTTATGCGTACAAATTAAGAAAAATGATTTGTTTTCAATTATTGAATTATGATACAAACGTTTAATTCAATTTGACTTTTTTGAGCAAGCATAAACGATTTTCAGGGGATCGTTAATTTTAATATTTTATTCAATTCGAATTCAAGGACAATCAACGAGACACGTAACGTTCTCATTGACAAATCGTATGGAATTTTTATCAATTCAAATATTGCAAGAATTAGTTGCAGGCAATTTTATTTTATGCAGGTAATTCGGTTTTACTACATATTAATAATATCACATTGCTATCATGGAGATGTTTCCCTCACTTTTTTATATTTTCCTTTATATTTAATCTTGTGCATGCCTAAATTCAGTTTAAGTCGAAAATATGTTTAACATCTATGAAAAACTCCGTTGGCTTTACTATTAAGATCAATATCGGTAGATTAAATTATTAAATTCTGAATATAGTGTTTTCCAATAAGAGGTGTTATTTTGAATAGATCTTGTGATTTAACACCTTACGACTTCTTCCTTTAGGGCCACGTAAAAGAAAAGGTCTACGCCAATAGCCCAGCGTCGATTTAAGACCTCAAAGGTGGAATTCGTGAGGCTATCGAGGACGTAAGGCAGCCGCTTTGCGATTTGGTTATGGAAAATTTCATGAGAAGGATATGGTCCTGTAAACGTGGTCGTGGTGGTCATTTGCCTGATGTTATTTTTTATTATTAACGACATACCTTCTTCTTTATAATGAAATAAACATCTGATCATTTATATTAAATAATGACATTTTCTTTTAATATCAAAATAACACCTGTTATTGGAAAAGAAATCAACATTTGCCGGCCGATCCAACCGATTCGATCCATGTGACGTCACAAAGGCTTTAAATGGCGATCCAGCTTTCGTGAGCGAGCATACCTTGTTATTCTTTATACCATGGTGTTACTGCTGATTAGTGCATTTTTGTGGAGTTATTCTACTTTCGAGTACTTCTCCTTCCTCTTTTTTTGCCGTGCAACGAATGTCGACTGCAGTGGCTGACAGTTGGCAATCTTTGAACGAGTATTTACTCTCGACGGCCGTCGTCGCGGAGTAATTTAAAACGCGTTTATTTGTTCCGTCCGGGGTTGTTTTTCACCGTTGGTATTTTTAAGATTTGATAAAAGAAATTTTACAATACCCTATTAATATTGGTAACTGTCCGTCCGTCCATACGTCTGTCAGTGCGCCAAAGCAAATTTTTTTTCAGGAACTATAGAAGCTACAGTGGTCAAATTTGTAAACAACTCAGAAGTTTCTGGTTAATGAAAGTTCCGTAGTCAAAAATGGCATGGGTATCCCCATATACAGATGGGAACCTTAAAATTTTGTTCACCAAAGATAGTCGAGTAGGAGATCAAATGAAAGGTATTGAAGAGATCTTTTAATATCTGTTATCAAAATTGTAATATACGAGTATATGACAGAGTAGGTAGAGGAAGTGGAAGAACAACAAAGAACTCCCCTCCTCGCAATTGAACATTTGTGGACCGGAAATCCTGAGAAGACAACAATGACAAATACCTGAGAAATTGAAATTCAGTAAAGTTTGTTAGTAAAAGTATGATTTAATTATTTTACGTTTTCTAGTAAAAAATTGCAAGGGTATCCGTAAATGCAATGAAATTTCTTTCCAGTATCAAAACACTCTGGTGATTGCATACTGTACGAGCTGTAAGATAGATTATTAGTACGTTACACAATATGTTTAGCTTGATTTCAGTGATCAAACGAGAGTATACTCAGCTAAAATTGTTTAAAGTAACTTGAGCGACGTGTAAAATAAAGAATTGAAAAAATTAGTCAATTATTTTGTTTATTTTGTATCTGCAGGCTCATACTCTTTTTTCTTTAAAAACCGCCGGGCCGTGTTTTGTGGTCTGAGCAAAAGCGTTTCGACTTCTTTGAGTCACCTTTAGTGTCTAAAGGATGTGTTGAAGGGAAAGACCTCAAAAAGTCTTAGGATGGGTAAAGCAGATAGTGCTAAATTAGGTCAGGTACTATATTAGGTCAGGTACTAAAATAAGTCAGGCAGAGGGAAATTAGCTTTTTGTTTTCTTTTTTGATTGTTGGATGTCCGTTTGTTCTGTTTCATCTCGCTTCCGTTTCCGCTTGAGAGTGTGGTCTAGTACTGAGGAAATCGCGTCGGAATTTGCAGCAAGTTTTTGTTGATAATGATACCGTCCTTATGACTCCTACCAACTACTCGAATGTCATTAACAAGCTTGTTACACAGTGCAAAGAAAAACAGGAACGCCAACTGACTGAAACTCATAAGAACGACCAACAGTGGATTTCGTTAACATACATAGGCAAAGAGATATACAAACTATCAAACTTCCTTAGGAAATACAAACTGGAAACTGCATTTAAAACTAACAACAACATTGGAGCCAAACTGAAACCAATATTTAATGACACATCAATACACGAGAAAAGCAGCATATACAAACTGATATGCAAGGACTGCCCTATGGTATACATAAGGAAAACACGGAAACTAATGACAAGATCAAAGAGCATTACGATCTTTCTTACTCAACAAGGGAAACTCCAACTATGCGATGCACCTATAAAACCACGCACACGAGCCCGACGCCATAACAAACTGTATAACATTACTACACAAACAAAGCAAAGGAGCGAGACTTGACGTCCTAGAAAGGCTTGAATTATACAAGCATAGAAAAACAGTCGGTAACACTATCAACGAACAACTTGTTAGAAATTCCGTCGCGATTTTCTCCGTATTTGACCACACTCTCAGACAAAAACGGAAAGAGATGAAACAGACCAAATGGACATCCAACAATCAAAAAAGAACAACAAAAAGCTAATTTCCCTCTGCCTGACTTATTTTAGTACCTGACCTAAAACAGTGCCTGACCTAATTTAGTACCTGACCTAATTTAGTACCTGGCCTAGTTTAGTACTACCTACTTAACTCATCCTACGAATATATATGTCATTCACTTCAACATATCCTTTAGGCACTAAAGATGACTCAAAGGAGACGAAACGCGTCTGCTCACACAACAAAGCAGGGCCTGACGGCTTTTAAAGAAAAAAAAATATTAAAAATTCCATACGACTAGCCCCTTATTACACACCTCAACATTGATGATGATAACCAGTTTTGATGTTTTGTAAGATCTACATTTGGTCAAAAAAAAAAACACTTTAGGAATTACCTGTTTGCGTGGGTAGACCCTATTTAAGACGTTTTAAATTGGTCATCCTGAAAATTGAGACCAGTTTATTAATGTTGGTGATTGTTGCCTTACTAACTTCAACATTTAAACAAGCTCAGATCGATCTTTTATTAAAGTGACAATATCGATGCAATACCATGAAACCAAATAATTTTTCGGAAAAGTAGAGCAATTTCTCTGGCATGTAATGAATTCAGATGAAAATGTATTTGAGTTGGTCAGATATGTTGAAGGCTTAATTTTTATTTTTGGATGAAAAACTCAAACGCGAAATATCCGAGAGTTCATCTTTCCTTTGATGATTTTAAGCTGCTTTCAGTACTACGTTTCACTGATAGAAATTCACAAACAAATTATCCTATCTTTTAACAGTCTCGTTCAAAGCCAAAAGCAGATGAAAATTTTCAAAATTTTTCCATCGAAAACTGAAAGTAATCTTCAATTTTATTGTACTCGCATGTTTTCATTGTTTCCATAATAAAGGCCGAAACAGTAGCCTAGTGGGTTGAATTATATTACAAACTGACCGCAATGAAAGTTATTCAGAATTTAAAAAACAATTTATATAGAAGCTATTTGGATGGAATTGCAAGTGAAATTTTTATATTATATGCATATTCATATCTGAATATAAACCAATATCCGCTACGATTATTTTCAATCTGCATATGGTCGGTTGTTGCATAATTTTCCTTCATAAAGCGTTCATACTTTTATTTTTGATTGCAATGAGTAAACTTCTATGTGGTTTGGCTATTATTTTATGCAGGAAGTTGTTATTTTACGATAGCAAAATCATCGTTATTTTTCAAACGCCAAATTTGAGTTTTTCACATATTGTGGAACACGCATTCAAAATGCTCTTCATGTAGCAACATTTTTATACGATATCAATAACAATTAGCTTTTGCTAAAATCTTGTTTTAAATGCCTTCAAAATATTTTATTACTCTAAACCAGAAACGTCCCTTGCTCATTTGGTTTTCAAATTAAAATTTAACAACATATCTTACTTGGTTTTCAGAAAATATTTCCGTGAACATGCTGCACGTGCGTCAATATTATCATTTACTTGAAAACTTTGAGCTCTAATTGAATCGCACATGAAAATCTCATGAGAGATAGTGGTACAGCAATGCAAGCGAATTTTTTTCAGACATATACTTATAAAAAGTTAAAAGTACTTTATTCAATATTAATCGAACATAGAATACCTGTATATCCCGAAAAATAAAAATACTAAAACTCAAAAGCCAAATGGATCTCTAAAAATATACATTATTAATTAAAAACATTTAATCAAACACAATATCATATTCAATTCTATTCAAATCATTGCATATTATTATGTTATACGATTCAACTAGAATAAGGAGGAAAAACTAACCAACACTACTCAAAAATTGATGATAATGTTAATACAACAAAACGGCGGAGTTCTATTCTACATCGAATCTGTCATAACCTAAATCTAATAAAATTCAGTCAAAAATGTTACTTATTCTAATATAATCCTATCGAAGTATTCCTAAACTTAACATTATCGGTAAATCTAATTAAATACATTTAATATATACATATCCGAAATTTGAAACCTATCCCTAATTAGTGGTTTTGTCGAAGACGACGGACACTCCTCAGGGGCTGCCACAGTCCACCATCCTCAGAGCAACTCTACCGCATAGTCCCATGGACCCTTCATATTCATGTGGAAACACGTCAAGCATGCAAGTTATACGTATTTAGAACAATGATACCAGTATCCTAAGTGAAAGAACAACTTGTTCTTCGCCCGGGCCATCTTGGCCATCAGCATGAAAGGAAAAGAGACTCCTTAGCAGCTACCACCAGCCCCTTTCACCAAAAAAACGTGCTTTCATGATGATAGCCAAGATGGCCCAGGTAAAGAACAAGTTGTTATTTCACTCAGAAGATCGGCGCTATTATTCTAAATACGATATCCCTAATTTTTAATATAAGCAAAAAACACTAAATCTAGCAACAAAAATAAATAAAGAACCACGAATAATTTAGACATTGTCATTAAGCCACCAATGCCTAGATTGCTCAGTCCCAGCTCGACCAGCCTCAATGAATCTAGCGAATCAGTATCTCCATTGGAATTGTTGGTCTCGTGAACTCATATTCGGAGGATATTTTATCTTCTTATCACGATTAAGTGTCAAAAGTTGCCTCTCAAAATTCATCAAAAGCTTGAATCTCTTTCGGTAAGAATGAATAAGCGATATCAAAAACTCAAAGTAGTTGGTCATCTAGTCACATTCCCATGGATAGGCTCCGTCTCATCTCGATTAACGTTAATTCCATTGTTACTCTATATTGACATGATTATCTCCTGGGATTCATTGTTAAGCGAAAACGTAACATTATTCTTCTCACTGAAACCCACCTCAATTCAAGGTACCCCATGACATTCCAGGATTTTAAATTCATAAGAAACGATAGAGTAGACGGTAATGGAGGGGGTGGTACCAGGATATTGTGTAAAAGACGCTATTGCCTCCAAAATAGTTAAAGTTGAATTCAAAAACGTTGAATTCCTTGCTGTCGTCGTTATCAAAATTTCACTGCAAGGTGATGACCACCACTTCATTATCTCTGCTTATGCAACTGGTCAAAACGTTCTCAAGTTCAAGAAGGAAGTCAATTCCTTTTTTGAAATACTCGAATTGAGCAGGATAAATTACTGTTATACTCTTGCTGTTAACCAGAATGCCCAGCATACATCATGGCTGAACGCCAACAATTATCGAGGTGTATTCCTTCAATCGTGGTTAGCAGAGATACAAAAAGGGTACAGGTGCAACCCATATGGGCTGGAGTACCCAACATACACTAGAACAAATTCATATTTGGACCTCTGCATTGCTGATGATGCAAGACTTGACTTCAGTTTTAATAGTCCTCAATGGAAACTACAGGTACTTCCTTCAGATAGGGACCATAACACAACTGTAATGGAAATCAATCATCAACGGGATGATCTCTTCCTCATTCCAGTTCAACATGATAATCATCGGTTGAATTTAAATAAAAACAAAGGATTGGGAATGCTTCGAGTATATTTAGTTCATATCACCAGAAGAAATGTTCACCTTCTGATAATGGCAACTTTTGCTCAATAGTTCCAAATGACAGGATGAAATATATCTGTATTGGTCGAAATCAGAAAAACTAACCTTGAAAACGCTTGAGAAAGTAGTCCCCAACATTAAACATCGAAACAATATGGAAGGGTATGACACACAAACCATTGCAAGGTTAAAAAGATTGGAAAGTCTTCTTCTCACATGCTTCAACAATATTTATCAGAGATTTTTAGATTCCAACCATGTCTAGTTGGCTTTATTGAAACGAAACCTGAAGAATGTCCGAAATTTAAACCGTTCATACTTCAGGATTGAGATCAGCAATCAATGGGCGAAAAAATTGAGGGAGATTAGCCCACAGGACCCAGATGGCATTTTTTCGAAAGTGAATAGCTTTTTTCGTAAGATAAGATCTGGTAGATCTGGTACGAGTGAATGTATCGAGTCTTGGAGTCGCTAGTGAAGAGACAAACCTTCCCAATAGACCTGGTACCGAAATTGATAGTAGGATTCCAGATAGAAATAGCGACAAGTTTACATGTGATGGATTTTAAAAACTTACCCTGAACAAAAATTATTTTGAATTGATTCGTGCACCAAACCCTGAGAGAAGGACTCAAATACTTTCAATTCAAATCAGTTCTTCATTCCAATGAAACATTGACATCTGACTTCATTACGGGCTTGAATTGTTTTTTCAGCTATAAAGGCTTATGTCTCACAATGGTCAGGATAAACAACAAGAAATAATGTGATATTGATAGTATGCCAAATTATAGTCCTCCGACATTTCCCTGAGGTCGCCATTAGGAATTATTGTACATTGTTCAACAACATGTTGAGCAATTCATATTTCTAAAGTCAGTGGAAACAAGCCAAGGTATTTTCGATCTTTAAGAAAGGAAAATATTTTTCGTGCTCTGAAAGCTATCGCCCAATCAGCTTGGTGCCTAACATCAATAAGCTGTTGAAAATGAAAATAAACAAAGCATTAAACGCTCACATTGAGGAATATGAGTTGATGCTGAATTGCCAATTTGGTTTTCGTGCTAGACATTTGACCATAGATGCGATAGCGAAAGTAATCTTAGACATCTGAAAACTAAACGATAGAAAGCCTTCGATACGGTGTGGTTAGATGGACTAATGTCTTAACTTTTTCAAATTGGGTTCTCCACAAACCTTGTCACCATGATGTGCAATATGTTGTACGGGAAATCATTTGTTGTAACTGATGAAAATCTGACGACGATGCGCAACTTCATGGTCTTGAATGATTTACAGCAGGGAACAGTTGCTGAACTTCTGCTTTTCTCAATATTCAATCATTAACTGTTAAACCGTGTTGATTTTAATGACTCGCCAACGCGATGACTGGTAGCAATTGCTGATAATTTGATCGTTTATTCTGTAGACTCAAATGCTATAACAGCTCAGAGCTATCGACAAAAAATATTTAATGATGTGCAGCTCGACATCATCAGTTGGCGAAAAAAAAGGTAACGCAATTTTATTTCGGACAACACTTCACTTCGTAATTGAGAAGACTTCCACATTATAGCTGATGATTATATTTCAGAACGGGTTTTACATATATCCTGTGCTTGATATCATGCTTTTAACCTCGATCAATATATATACTACACTGAGCATATCAAAATCATGCTCAGTAAAGTACAAAAAAGTAGTCATTACCCTTCGACAACTCTTTCATTCCAGATCCATTGATCAAAAGATCAAAGTTATCCTTTGAAAGAACGTAGTTAGATCAGTTTTAGCATTTGGATGTCAGATCTGGTACAATCAAAGTGCTAGTACTATGGAAAGATTAAGAGTTTTCGAAAGGAAATATCTCCGTGTACAGAAAGTCCGCGACGGATTGGAAAAACTATGTATCGAATAGGAGAATTTATCAAACTATTAAAATGACGACGTTCGATATCTTTTGATTGAAACTTCTGCGGAATCATATCGCAAGCTCTGCAACTGTAAGAAAAAATCCCTCGATACACAGCCCTTCTACCTTACAGATGTTTATATTGAGACTTGTCTCGCTACTAGCTTCATTCTTCCAGAAGCACTCGGGTATTCGGGCATGAATTGATATTTTATTTATTCTAACGGTGTCCCAATCATATATCATATATATATATATATATATATATATATATATATATATATATATATATATATATGTACACATATATATATATATATATATATATATATATATATATGTACACATATATATATATATATATATATATATATATATATATATATATATATATATATATATATATATATATATATATATATATCCGCCAATAAGATGATAAAATATCCTCTGAACTTGAGTTCACGAGACCAATGATTTCAATGGAGTGTAGTGAATGGGTAGGTATCAATAATGTCCGTGAAGGACTGCAGCGATGGTCTGCTGCCTCGGCGAAAGAAGATGTTGATATCCGCCGAGAATGCCCTTGTCTGGGGACGCGTGAATGCGCTGGCAGGCTAGCATTGCGGTGTCGTGGGGCGGGTTCATTCCCCCAGCACAAGGACCCACTACAAAAGAATTTCGCATTCACAAATTCTTGGGTCTCAAAAAAAAGGCGACCGAAGTCGAAAAATTGTACGGAACTACCAAAAAGGAAAATGACTTGCTCAGAGAACAACTTGAACGAGTGAAAACAGACGGACTTAGGGGAATCTCGTCGTTACCCGACGATTCTCATGGCCCACAAATGAGAGTGGGATAACCGGATGGTGGTGGTGCCCCCTCGCACCCGCCCAACCGGATTAAGATCCATAAATGTTGCAGTGGCCATATGTTTCCCTTCTGAGTGGAAAACTCATACAACATAACTTGTATGAGCCTTTTCATCAGAAAAGAAATATACCGATGACCAAGTTATATCATAGAGTTATGTGAGCGAATCACAAAACCCTATGCCATAAAAAGGCACCTTGCTTGAGGCCACTCAACCCGAAAGAGTCTCTGAAACTAAAGAAAGTTGGAGCGCGCCCGATGGCTAGCTCATATTTTTAGACAAAGCCTTCTACCGTACCGGGTCCTGTATCCGGTAGAAGGAGCCAAATGGAAAAGACCGACGTTGTTAGATTTTTCAGCAATTCATATTATTTTTTCTCTCATTTGACAATTATTAATAATTGTTTTCACAAGATCCTCAAGTAGTTTTTTTATTACTTTTCTGAACAAATATCATTCATCAAATTTATATTATTCGTAAGTAAAACGTTTCTTAAAATACTATCAATGAGTTAGACTTAATAGATTACATAGGACCTTTATTCGGAAATTGAAACTAGACTTCATTAGAATTAATTACATAGTTGGTTTGAACTTCGTGTAGAAAGGAATGAATAATATTCCTTTCTGCACGAAGTTCAAACCAACTATGTAATTAATTCTTGTTTTCTTGAAACATTAAATTAGATAATTAGGATCTCAAGCTTACGCTAACAATTGGAAATTATTTTTTTTTTTTTTATTCTTAACTGAGATTTCATAAGTGTGAATATTTACAGGGTTGAGTCGCTAAAAATGCTGTTTATTTTATTCTTGTTTTGATCTTTTAAAGAGAAAATTATTCGAGTTGAAAGCATATGTGCATTTAATTATTCATTTCAACCAAATTTTTATGTCAAATCAATTCTACGATTATGTCTATATATGAAGAATCGGTTTCAATTGCGCAAAAATAATTTCGTTTTGGAACATATAAAAATGTAAGGTTGCTTCTCCTTTTTTCAGGCTAGCTTCCGCGTTTTAAACACAATCCAAAGATAGGAGAGGTTTATCTCGAATGGAGTAGTCTATTAACTGCACAATGTCACTGCGAGCGAATGATTACTAAGCAAAAAAAAAATGTCAGCCCCATCAAGCATGATCATATTTAGTCCTACCTTTTCCTGAACGAACCAAATTGGAGCTATATACATTCCTCAATTAGACTCCCAAAAAAAAAACTTCCTTTGATAAACCTTAGATGGCTATTAGGAACAAAAGTATAAAAATACACATAAGCAAATCAACGAAATACTTGACTATATACACCAACCTCTAAAGTTTTCGCGAGGCATTTAATAAAGTTCGTTTCTCAGGACATGCAAATCTATTCGATGCCACTGAATTTAAGGAGCTTTATTTAAGTTGAACTAAACATTGGTACATACAAACAGAAAGAAAAGTTCGATTAAACTCCCTCAACTGAGCCAGTAAACTTCAAACACCCAAAGTTACACTCGTTGATTGCAGTCTGACAAAAGTCCCATGTGAAAACTTGTCCTAAAAGGTTCAAAGCTACGTGGTTAAATTTTCTCATAAATTTGAAATTAAACACCTAGCCTCCTTCCTTCACCTGTCCATACTGTGTTAAATTCTTCGAAACAATCTTTGGAGCCCTCTAGATGGGAAATCAATGGGCCTACTACCATGGGAATGGAGCAACGAACGTTGTGAATATCTCTACATTCAACTATCATACGTTTGGGTCTTTTAAACAGAATGTCTTGAAGTCGCTGTTAATTTCAGATAGCAGCATTGATAAGTATAAATATTCAAAAACGAAACTACCTCATTTTTTGGAGCGCTTAAACATAAGAATCATAATCAATAATATACAAATCGTATGTAAAACTTCACATTAAAACCATTTAATTTAAGTAGAAAAATTTAATTGAAAGATATCATGATATTAAAACCGTTCAATAATCGAGAATAATGTTTCCCCTTTTGTAACCTGGCTTAAATTATCAATGACTTATTTCGCTTTCGCATATGTAAATTCAAATAAATATTTTCGTACCCATTAATGCAATTTCGTTTCGAATCTCGAACAAATTTTGACGAGATAAGGTCACAATGGCTCTGTAGCCAACTGTCAACTTTATCAGAGAAATTATCCAAAAGCAAAAGCGTCCATCATATAACAAATACCACTTTGATTCCACGATTCTTTACGCTTCTCAATGACTTGCTTTGTTTAATGAGTACATCTTCCACATCACAATCACCTTCATATTTTTGAACTACCTCCTGCATACACCGGACATGGGCTTCTGGGGCAAAGTCTTCATCCATCTCTTTCTCTTTGGACGGCAGCTCCCCGCCGCCGGCAATTTCCTTCTGAATCCTCTGTTGAATTTCTTTTCGTTCTATTTCCCTGAGCACCTCTAGCTCTTCAAACCTTTGTTCCTTTTCCCCCAATTTGCGCTCTTTAGTTTCTAATCGTTTTTTCTTGTCTCCCGTATTATCACCCGAGTTTTGGAAAAATTTTGTTTCTTTATTATGAATTTTTGTATTTTTACCTCTTAGCAGTGCAAGTGTCTTATAAGATTCTTCATCGAATTTTTCACTTGTTACGACTTCATCCTCTGAACCATCCAAGTCCTCCCCAGATGATGACTCCGAGACTCCGCTTCCGTCAATATATTCTTTTGGGCAATTCCCTCTGGCGAAGCCCGTCACGTGATATAGCACAATCCTCATTTGTTTTCCCTATTCGCTTCTGATACCGATGCAAAATGAAAAACCCAGAACCTACAAAGAAAAAACCGGTACATTGAAGGTACAGGTTGTGAGCAATTGACACACACTCACACATTTGAAATTTTGCAGCTCACAACCGTTCGCCTTCACACTAACAGGAATCTTCCTTCACCTGATCCGGATCTTGCTGATCGTTTAAATATCAATCACAAGAAAGCAAATCTAAGTCAGCAGTAGGCAACGTGGCATAACTCAAACTTCTGCAACACCAAATTTAGCATTGTTTACGCAAAACACAACAAAGCTTTTATGTCGCTAGCTGCCGAAAACACTTCACGTCCGACACTGACTGTCGTCTCAACCTCACCTCCACACAGCTCCCTCAACTGTCATAGTTGCTCATTTATGGGTTGCCATTAATTAAAATTTTGGTAGGAGATAGGAGGGTTTTCGAATTAATTAAAGTAAAAAGAGAAATGGGAAGGATTTCAAAATAGTAATAAAACTTAAATTCCATGACGAATACAATTAAAGTGATCCGTTTAAATATGAGGTAAAGAAAATTGATATAAAAATTACGTTTTATAATAATAAGAGAGAAAGAAAAAAAAACTTTTATGAATTACAATTAAAGGGTAGGAATGTTTTCGAGCAGGTTGCTGGTGTGACTGCTCGATTACTGCAGGAGATGTTCATTTGCTAGATTTGTTGAGGCTGGTAGAGCTGGGAATGAGCAATCTAAGTATTGGTGGCTGAATGACGATGTCTAAATTATTCGTGGTAATGTTTTTGGTTTTATGTTTTTCGTTACTGGGTTTCGAGTTTCAGCTCATTATTTCGTGCACTTACTGTTATCGTCCTCCCCCCCACGACATTGTAACGCAACTTAACCCATTTGTTCCCAGTGTTGCGTTCACGCAACGCAAAAAGTGTGTTTACAAGTTTGAACAAGCTAGTCTGTTATGTTTTGTAGATGTACAGATTCATTCTCAGTTCGAATTCAGACGTTCAAAGGTTTGGATAGTGAACTTCAAATGGGGTTTTCATTCAAAATGCTACGTTGTTTCGCAATTTGGAAAATCAGTACTTTTCGTTCTGCTATGAACTCAAGCAAAGAGACGTAAGATGCAAATTACGTTATTGTCACATTAATATTTTATTATGAATTTGTGAAACTAGATGTAGCTGCATAGTTCCTACTAAAAGTAGTGCCAGTTTTCTTTGAATTTTCTACAAAATCTTTGTTGAATTCAAGGAACATGTAAATGTTACACTAACGCAACACTGGGCAACCATATTGTAAAACCCGTTGCGTTTGCGCAATATTGGGTACCCAATATTGCGCCAAGGTTTTTCGTACTAGATTTCAAATATAAATGTATTGAAACGGTAATAAATTTGATTTCAGACCGCTGCTCAACGAAATTTTGGAGAAGCCTGAAAAGCCTCTGTCTGAAGATGAAATTGATGACGAAAACCTAGATCCAGGTTCAATTATCATTGAATATGAAAAACACATACCTGTGTACATATCACCTCCAGATAACGAAAGTATAACTGATCGGGAACAAGAGAAGATGTCCAACATCAAAATTTACCTGGAAGACAAATAACTTCTTCAGCAATAGTTAACACAACAAAACCCTATTGAAGATGATGAAAAAGCAAAGAAGATGAAATATAGGAATTGGAAGTGCAAAGATTTATTGAAGAATGAAGAAAGTCAGCCAACGTACTGCTGCCGATATTCCCAGAAATCCATTTGAAATCTTCCAATTGTTTCTTGATGAGGATTTGATTCAACTTTTATCAAATGAAGCTAATAAATTTGCGCAGCAAAGGAGATACCACCAGTTTTCAATTGAAACAGACAAAATGAAAGTATGCATAGGAATTCTTCTTCTATCTGGGTATAACAGCGTTTCACAATGCAGATTGTATTGGTCTAATGAATCAGATTCAAGAAATGAGCTCAACATAAACTCAATGCGCCGCAATTGCTTTGATGAGATAACGAAGTATATCCACCTTGCAGATAACGCTGCAATATCTAAAAGAGACAAGTTCTCCAAAATGCAACCGCTCTTAGACGGCTTAAATAAAAAAATTTTTACTTTTGGAAAAACTTTTGGACCCAGCAGCATTTCAATGGACAAATCAATGGTACCATATTGTGGTGGATATCTGACAAAGCAATTTATACGTGGCAAACCGTTACGTTGGGGCTATAAAGATTGAATTGCTGCATTTTTGTTGGGCTGCATCTTTGAGAATGGAAGACTGGAGTGAAACATCAACTCAAATTTCGTCATCATTTCTAAATGCGCCACGAACGCTGCTCTTTTGATTTAATTTTCGAAGGTTGTAGTTTAAATAGGGAGCTTGAAATATTTGAATAAGTAAAAGTTAACTGCCACTGCATAATTGATTAATAATGTTCCTATTTCAGACTTGAATAGTTTGCAAAATTTTATTCGGATAAAAAGAAACCTCACAGCGATATTTAATGAGCAAAAACTAAATTTGTTTCTTAGGTAATTACAAATTCAACTACTACTAAAATTATAATCGTTCATTCTTTTATACTTTTTCACCTCCCTTTTCCTTTCGTAACTAGGCTTTGGATTGTCTCCGATGGAATTTAAGAAATTTATTCTAATTTTTATTTCGCAATGAAATAGTATCTTGTGTTAATACATTTTTCTCCTATAAGCTTAAGCAATAAGCTGAAGTGTCGTTTATTGTTCATGTGCTCACCATACGTAATAAAGAGATGCTTTCCGATGCATGTCACTTGAAAATTTTTAAGTATACTATTTGGAGTAAATAAAAGTTTCTCGAAGCTGGCAGTAAATTGCCTTACAGCTAGTAGATTGCTATAGCCGAGACTTGATTGAATGGATAAAAAATAGCTTGATGTGATCTTGCTTCAATTTATACGAGGGAACATATTTGAGCGTACTATTGGTTATAAATATGTCGTCTATTATTGTTGAATTTCTCAAGCCAGTGATCAGTCCTAAAAATCCAACGCTTTTCTTTGAATGAATTACACTGGGCCCCGATAGTAAATTTATCTCGTTTTTATAGGCTACACTATTGATCGGAAGTTTTAATATGAAATTAGAATTAGTTGTACAAAGCATCTTTTTCAAAAGTTCATATATCCTTCTGCTAGTTAATATAAAGACTTATATTTCGAAATTATTTTTAAGCATTTGAAAATTCAATTATATAATAAATGGAATTCGTTCAATATATGCATACAGTTAAACGAACAATACTAACAACTCAATACTATCGCTAAGCTCGTTGCATTTTCCTGCAAAAATAAAAATATGTCTGAGATCCAGATTTATAAAAGTAAACAGTTTACCGATTGTTGTCCATTAATTATTTTTTCATCTTCATATATTTGTATGTCCAGTATCATTTAACAGACTCCTGAAATAAGAAATAAAATAGATTTCATCAATAAAAAAAAATTGCCCCCAAAATACAGGCGCTGCTACCCGAAATCTTATCGAATAAAATGGTCGCCCCCGAAATGTAAACATAATCATGCATGAATTGGAAGCAGTGATTTTGAGTGAAAAAACACTTCTAAATATTGTATTTTCTTTTCTGTGTTTTATGTTGATACTAACCTAGGAAATGTTACTCCTGTGGGCTGACGGTGCATTCTATTACATATTTTCACAATACACCTTATTTTAGAAACTTCTTTGCATTTTCCTAATTTTCCGAAGCAATATAAAATTTTCTCACTTGCAATCTAACCGATAGACTGTCTCATATTGTCTTGTTATTGAACAACCCACAAATCACAAATTTTCACTGATTTTAACATAAAAAATTACACAGCAAACGAGTTTGTCTACGCGTTTTCACTGCCGAATTCGACAGCGAACGCAAAAAAATCATATGATAATATGAAGATTTCTCCTTATCGACAGCGAGAAATGATGACAAGAAAAATCAGTGTTCCATTAGTATCGGGCCGTTTCTGTTAGCTACCTGTTCCAAGGGCTACATGTACCTTGCGGATTTTTACCAAGGTAAAACAGAGGACAAAATAGCTGCCAAGTATAAAGCTGAATTTGGCTTGGGAGGAGATGTTCTGCTAACATTTTTTAAAAAGATCGAAAGCGAATATACTGGTCAGATATTATCACTCTACTTTGACAACTTCTTCAGTTAATTGAGACTGATAGAGTTTATATCGAAAAGGGGGTATTCAGCAACAGGAACCATTAGAGCCAACAGGCTAGAAAACTGCCCAATATCTGGTATTAAAGTTTTCAAGAAAAAACCAAGAGTTTCATAGGATCATTTTCTAGATGACAAAAATAACATAATTCTTGTAAGGTGGATTGACAATCGAGCTGTTTCAATTGCTTTCAATGAATTTTTCATTTTTCCTCAAAAGAAAATGAAAAGATATTCAGCAGCAGAAAAGATAAAAATTTTAGTTCCCATTCCTGAAGTTTTCACAATGTACAATAAGTACATGGGTCGATAAAAATGTATCTTTGCATCGTATTCACATTCTTGGTAAAAAATTGTATTTTTCATTATTCGGCTACCTGTTAAATACCACCATGAATAACGCCTGGCTATTAGCCAGGCAAGGTGGATACACGGACGATATACTGACGTTTACAAAATCAGACGTCCAGCACATGCTAAAAATATATGGAAGTATGCCGAAAAAACCAGGACTAGGTCCCTAACTTAAATGGATCCTGATGCTCTGTATGACAATATTGGACACATTATTGCTGAAAGTGCAGGCAAGCAACGAAGAAGACGTGCTTAGTGCAAGAGTCAGACAATTTTTATTTGTAATAAGTGTGAAGTTAATTTGCACCAAAAATGCACAATTCTTTTCATAAAATAAATTCAAATTAGATTTTTGTTTGCTTATAAATTCATTTTGTTTGTGTTAGGTTCACTCTGTTTGTACAATAAGCACAATATATTGATGACTTCTTACATGGGATGCTTTATTAATAACAAAATACATTTTCAGGAGCATTAAAAAATTATTTTTATTATTAATGTATATGACCCGGGTTCCCAACGTCGCGTTTACGCAACGCTGTATTTTTGCTTCTAATGTGCGTAAAGATTGAAAAAAAAGCAATTCTTTTGCAAAAAATTTTTCGAAGATAAACAAAATAATGTTGCATTCAAAAATGAAAGAATTTGAAAAACATAATTTTTTTCTGGGAACAAATGAGTTAAGACCTCTTTTGAGAAGATCTCATTGAGACCTATTATACATATGACATCCCATTTGACCACGTTAGATGGAATTTTTTTTTGAGGGTCACTCCTTTATATAAAGGGACCCTCTTAAAACTCTGACAAAATTAAATTAAATCTCTTCTTAGGCATTTCGATATCCGCATCGTAGTATCCACCAGAAGCAGTACCCTCAAACACCGATTACGTAGCGAGAAAGACCCCCTAAAAATGGTGGAAATGAGCGGGATCTACAAGATTAGCCGCAATGATTGTGAAGACTGTTACATCGGCCAGACAAAACGATTAATCAAAACGCGTTTCCAAGAGCACATCAATGAAGTGATTAGCGGAAACAAGCGAGGTCTCAACACCGTACGATCAGCGGTAGCGATGCATATAATTGAGAAAGGCCATACCATTGACGAAGACAATTTGAAGCTCCTAAAGTACGTTAATCGACCCTACACATTAGACGCTTGGGAAAGCCTCTTCATTATCCGGAAAAATCCCGATAATCTTTTAAATACGGATCAAGGAAGTTGTGCGTCCAAAATTATTAAAGTCCTAGCGAGAAAAACCCAATCATCCTAATCCTCTCTTAATACCTTTATTTATGTATGTTCATTCATATTGTTACCTTGTAAAATTGTCTTCTCTAATTACCTTTTATTGTTGCATATGAACTTATTCATATGTTATGCTTAACTACCTAAACTATTTATAAGATTCAAAAAATTGTCAATGAATTAGTAGCTATTGTACTGAGGAAGGGAGTAAGTCGCTCCCGAAATGCGCATATATTAAAAATAAAAGTTATTGTAGAAAGGATTAGCTACGTGTTTTTTAACATATTACAGTTACTTTCCAGCGAATGTTATTCATTTTTTGCTATAATGAAGACAACTCTCTGAACTGTTGAAGAATATCGAAAAAATCGACTTTAAGTTCAAATATAATTTGTGCACAAACAATTTTCGACACGACCGTATGTCCGAAAAGAATTCCTAAAGTTGCGTCGATACAACTAAAGGTTCAAAGCATTTAAGAAGCCTACAAGCTTGAGATACAACAATCTGAAACTAAACTAGTGGTCGACTTAAGGCGCCATTCAAATCGAGTGCATAATGCATATAAAAACTTCTTCATATTTTAGTGAGCAATTCAAATGGAAATATCCTTTTAATATGTTGAAATACGAAAAAAAATGTAGAGCATAGCACACATACGTCCGTATTTTACAATTTACGCTATGTTGTATGAAAATGAAAGCTTTTGGTACTTAGGTAACAATGACCGCTTGAGAGTGGAGGCTATTCTTTCCAGCTGAAATAACTTCATGCATTTGCATGATGTAAAAAATAAACATTTTGCATTTGGATGATTTTTCCACAATTCTGCCTCCATCATGTTAGCAAAAATGTACTTAGCCTCAATTATGCTAAGCATGAACGCATGATTCATTTCAAATTCTTGTGTGGGCATAAGTAACCTTCTGATATAAAGTGAAAATATCAAAAATTTCATCAAGTCATATAGAGGTTGAGTATAAAAAGTTCTTTAAACTTGAGTGAGATGAGCGGGTTACGTTAATGTTTGTTGTCTTTCACGCTATATTATTCAATATTGAATGAGATTTCGGAAAGAATACAAAATGTGAAATTGGCTGATTTCACGCACGAGCAAAAAATTATCTTTTAATTGCTTAATTGTTCTTTATCGTAAAGCTCATTTTTCAATCACTGATTTCACTGTCGCACTTTTTGCACTTACACACATAGGTTGGGTCTACCTCCCCTTCCTTGTTCATTTAGTTATATAGTGAATCTAATACAATTTGTGTTTATGATCCTATTCCAGTATCGAATTGTTTGAAGATATCTCATCATTGTTTGTTTGCATCGTTGGTTGTCGGTAGGGATGACAGCACGATTCACTTGACGTTTCCTGAAACAGATACTGATTATAATTGTTAACAAGTTGGAGTAGCAGGAGAGTGCTCCTACCAGAAGTATTTTGTAAAACAATTAGTAAATCAAACAATATATTCTGCACATCAAAATATACAGATTCCATGAATTGAGTTCGAAAAATTATTAGGGTAAGTCCGGGATAGTTGGACCATGTTTTTCTAAAGCTATTTTTTTAAGTTTTATATTTTTTTAATAAGTATATATGTCTTTAAACAATTGTATGCTAACGCGCCGAGTGAGGGACTGGATGACTGCTCACGGGCTCAGTTTAGCACTGGAGAAAGCAGAAGTGGTCATCTTGACATAAAGAGAATCCCTAGAGTAAGTATGATCAGTATTGGAGATATACAAATCGAATCGAAGCCAGCAGTGAAGTACCTGGGGCTACTGATCGACTCGAAGATGAGTTTCTCTGAGCAAATCAGGGCAACGGCTGAGAACGCTGCTTCGGGAATATCGGCCCTGAGTCGACTTATGGCCAACGTAGGGAGACCCAATCCATCAAGAAGACGCCTCTTGATGAGTGCTGTAGGGTCAGTGCTACTGTACGGAGCAGAGGTATGGGGCGACGCTTTCAGCAAAGAGGTATACCAAAATCGTTTGGCACAGGTACAGAGAAGAGGAGCACTGAGAATTGCATCTTCGTATCCAACAGTCTCTGACTCGGCGGTGAGAGTGATTGCAGGCGTGATACCTGTTGCCCTCCTTGCTAGAGAGCGCCGCGCTATTTACCTGCGCCGAAACGAGGATGCGAGGGAGATTGTTGTCCGTGAGGAGAGACGGCGCTCGCTTAACAATTGGCAGCAGTCTTGGGTGAATTGCACGAAGGGAAGGTGGACTGCGCACCTCATCCCGGATGTGAGGCCATGGCTAAATTGAAGGCATGGTGAGACTGACTTCTATCTGACCCAGCTTTTGAGCGGGCATGGGTGCTTTCAGTCTTACCTGCACAAGATTGGCAAGTCACGGTCTCCCATTGTCGGTTTTGCCCTGGAGAGGAGGACAATGCCTGTCACACATTTTTTGTGTGCACAAAATGGGTCAGGCTGCAAAGAGAACTCTACAGAGAGACGGGAGAGCTCACCCCGGATAATATAGTTGCGGTGATGCTCGAATCGGTTGACAAATGGAACCAGGTGGCACATTATGCTCGGGCAGTTCTAAAATATAAAAGGGACTCACAGCAGCCGGGGGCACTGGGGCTGGGGGATCGCTCTTCTGGAATTTCCTCTTCCCCTCTCCCCTCCCGCTAGGAAAGGGACTCCCCAGCTTAAAGGTGCCCCACGGCGTAACAAAACGAGACCTGGCCCGAAGTAATGTGTCAAACGGTTTCAGGCTGGGTTCTCAGGTTGACAGGGGAGGTGTTTAGTGGGTAGTCCAGTCGCGCATGGGAGTCTCACACTCTGTGCACAAATAGCATTCACCTCCCTACCACAAAAAACAAAATAATTGTAAGGAAGTTTGCACTTGTTAAGCTTATCACACCGAGAGTTATATTTTTTTGGTTTTGCTCGATAGTCCGTCTATCCCAAGCATACTCGGGTTAGATGGACCACCTAATAGGGATTGATGGACCTCTATTTTACGTGACTGAATCAGGATATAACACAAGTAATACATGTTTTAAAAGGTATAAAGACTATTTATTCCAAGCTATAAAGTTAGGGTATAGAGTTATAAACTATTTGATATGATTAATAGACTTGACAATCAAAATAATTATAATAACTCAGTTTCTAGAAATTTGAATCATTCAGCAGTCATCTTATTTGGAGGATTTTGCTTTCCGCAGCAATCACATTCATCCTCGAATCTTGTACAGCCTTCATGTGTCCAGTGGGAAAATGACACACACTTAATCCAATCTTCATCTCGTTTTGTTTCGTTGTAGTCATCTTTACACGATACACATAAATCTTCATCCCAGTCACTTTCATAAAGATTGTCGTTGCAAATTGTGTCGATATCAGTATCTTCGGAATCTGAGGATGACATTAGTTCTTTTTTTCTTCGCGTTCTCTTACTTTTATTGATCGTTGTTTGCATATTGTTCTCATTTCTTTTCTCTAGCTTTTTTTTCTCCTTTTCTCTTTTCTTTTCCTCTCGGTCTTTCTTTTTTCCTCCCTGTCTTTCTTCTTTTCTTCTTTTATTTTGATTTTTGACTCTTTCTCATTTTTTTTCTTTTCGAGAGCAGCTATGTTTTCTGGAGAGCTTAACACTGTTGATACATTAAAAAAAAAAGTTTAGCTAATACAAGTACTTACAAGAGAAATTTACCTTGAATATAACTTGCAGATACAAAAACATATTGAGTTTGCACAAGTAGAAAAATTAAAAAAAATTAACTCCCTCACCTCTGAGCATGGTGGTCGCCATCACCGGTGTGTATCTAAGAGTGATGGCCTGAGGAGAATTAGTGCACACGTCGAAACCACCTTCTTCTAAAATTTTTCTTCTCTAATAATTTTTCAGAAAAATTATTATTCAAAATATGCAACTCATTTATATGTAGCTGCAAACAATTCCATAAAAAGTAACTGTTGATATAGTTTGAACTTTTCTTTTCACAGTCTGAACTTTGTTGACATAAGGCACTGGATGTAGTTTGTCCGATAACTTTTGTAGGGGTCAAAATGTCAGATTTATTCTGGTGCTTTTCAGAAGGTCCAGGTAAAGGAACATTTTCAAAGCTTCTTGAAGTACCAGCACTACAACCGCTTCTTGAGGAATTAGAACCTAGCACAGCAACACCATCACTTGGGCTATTAGGACCAGTTACAGTGGCATCATTTTTTGAACTACCGGAGCCAGCAACATCAACACCAGTCATAACGTTTTCGAAAACAAGAGACGTATCTGGAGTCCATTGATTCTGACAAAAAAAAAGTAGTCTGGTATCGCATCAGGTTCAAATGGAATGATTCGACACGTTCTAAATCCACTTATTCCATTTTCTGCGTTTGCTGACTTACCCCAAGCTATGCTAAGAAGCGCACCAAACTGCAGTCGAGTTATCTTCCTTGCAGGGTTATTGGTCACGTACTTTGAGCAAGCAGAATAATAGTTCATTTTAAAAGACTTGAAGAAAGCGCGGTCTAACGGTTGAAGCCAATGACTGGTGTGGGGGAGAATACTCATCAAAATTATTTGATAATTTTCTGCGAACTCTAGCATTTCAACGCAGCCAGTGTGTGATGTATGTCCATCTAAAAAAAGAAGCACCTTTCCTGCTGGTTTTCTTGGAGTGAAATGGTTTCTCAGCTAATCAAAAAACAAATCGCTATTTGCATAGCCAGACATTGGCTAAATTTTTACTTACTTTTTTACCCTCTCCATTCACACTTGCCAATACTGATATGGTTTCACCCTTTTCACCTAAAGTAACAGAAGTTACATTCTTGGAACCTTTGAAAGCAACTACCTTCCCTGGTTTGTTATTTAGCTATAAATCTGTTTCGTCGATTTTAAAAATGTTGGTAGGTTTATCGGTAAGACCGTTTTCTTCCAAAATATTCTTTAAGAGGTCAAAATACGCTTTGACATCTATTTTATTTAGACTTTTTGCTCTCGCAATAGACATCCCTTCAGATTGTCGAATGGACAGTTCAGGATTGCGAACAAGAAAAGAAGAAAGCCAGTCGTAGCCTGCTTGCTTTGTTTCATGGTTGAAACGTTGCTTCAATTGCAGGTTTTCAGCTAAATAGTAAGCCATCGAACGTACTGCGTCTCTGGTTGGAGTAAACCCCCTCGATTGTAATTTTTTAAATGTGTACTACAATTTTTTTTTCATTGTCAACTCCTAGCGATGAGTTTTTTCCCATGGAACCTTTACTAAAACTTTGTAGCTAAATGCGTCTTTTCAAAGTTGCTTTCGGTATTTCAAACACCTTCGCTACAGCATTAACTCCCATTTCTTTATTTTGAACAGCTCTGGCTGCATTTTCCAAGCTACGTGCAGACCGTTCTCCCCTCCCAGACATGCGTTTTCTGGTATGTAACGTAGGCATTTTCCTATAACATAAAAAAAACCAACGTGTCAGGACACACTTTTGTGTTTAAAATAATTTTGATAAGTATCATTTAATTTATATTAGAGGTAAAGTCCTAGTAGGAAATATGGTCCTACTATTCCACGTTCTTTTCAAGTGGGCCACTATTCCAAATGTCACTGATTCATCTATCCCAATCGTCAGGGATAGATGGACCAGCTACTCATTCAGACAAACAACGCTACTGGAGCACCATTTTAGGTTAAGACCTTACTCAACTATACAATCGAGCTATAGCATTGATCTTACGTCAAAATCAATTAAACTAACTCAACCACATAACAATAAAATCCAGTGCAAAATATTTTTCAACTCACGAAAGAAACAAACAAAGTTTTTTTCCTAAAAAACATGTGACACTCACGAGCAAAACTAAACGTGTTAACGTCTGCACGGGTAGAAAAATACTAGCCAACGAATGCGGCGCTGTTGTGACAGGCGAGCGAAATATTCGAATGGTCCGTCTATACGGGTGGTCCATCTATCCCGGACTTATCCTATGGTTATTATTCTTTTAAATTTACCGCCATTTTGTTTCAAATGTTTTGACACCGTCACTTAGTTAGTCATGATAACATTTCAATATTACAAACCATTTCTAAAATTTTTATCGAAATTCCTACACATTTTTAGTGTCTAGATCTGTTGCAAACGTGCATCTCCCTAGTATCACGTGTGAATTTTGTTGTAATTGTTAAATATTCAATCGGCTGTAAATTGGCTGTTTATGGTTCGATTATTATGAAATTTTCACAACGATTGCGAAATTTTCATCAACAAACTTAAATTATAGCTTTTAAGGAATTTCAGGGTCCCATCTCGATTTTATAGGCAAAAATGTAAAATTTATAAAATGTACCCCATTGCAGTTTTTCACTTGTTGAGACCTCCAGCTCATCAAAAATTTAATAAAGCTCATAGTTGTATCGAATTCGCCTTTGGTCTCCATGTGGCTTTGCTCAGATTATTCGCTTCAGGACCCGTCTTTCCAAGGCGTTAAATATGTTTGCGAATGCTTCGATTAGGGTCCATGTTTCAGACCCATAGTATGGCACAAGTCCTATCACAGATTCGTATATTTGGATCTTTGTTTTCCTGTGTATGCAGCTGGTTTTCAAGATAGTCAAAACTGAATAAAAAATGGTATTTGCGAGTGGTATTTTTTGTCGTGTTTTTTTTTATTTATTTAAATTCAATTTAACAGATAAAACATAATCCAATTACAAAATGGAACAACACAAACAGAAAAGAAAATTAATGAAAATTAGAATTGAGTGTTAAAGTAAATATAAAAAAAAGAAATTCAATGGTACTTATAATAATAAATATGCATGTTAAAATTAAATTAAAGCACACAAAAAAAATAAAGTCTAATATTTACTCCAGTTGAGTTTTAAGAATCAAACTTCTTAATCTCAATTTAAAAACTAGGTATGAGTCGGAAAAAGGGCCGAGCTCAAGCCTATCATGATTCCTTACCATTCGTATAATGGGAGGGTGAAAACATAAATTTGTACGAGCATACGGTGGCACGAGAAAATTGTTTGCCCGAGAAGAACGCGATGATTGACGGAGACGTAAGTCTGCAAACAATGTTAATGAAATTTGATTGTGGCAGAGTTGATACAGAAAACACTGATCGAGATATATGCGACGGGACGACAGAGTAGGCAGACGTAGGAAGGATAAACGACAGTCATAGGATTGATATGGGATTTTTAATTTGTAAAACAAGACATGAGTAAATTTACGCTGGACAGTCTGTAACGAGTCAATGAGGTAGGAGTGTCGGGGAGACCAAACTACAGAGCAATATTCGAGGATAGGCCGGACAAGACAGATAAACAATCGGACGGGGGTAGATATTTTGTTAAATTTATGAGCATGCCTAAGTCCCAAAATTTTTGAGGCCCTAGTAATCACGATTAGAATGTGTGCATCAAAATTGAGCTTAGGATCAAAAGTAACGCCAAGGTCCTTAGCAGAGCTCACAGCAGCGAGTGGGACTTCATTCAACATATAGATGAAAGTCAGTGGAGAATGATTTAGATTAAAAGTCATTTTATAGCATTTGGCAGCAGACAGAGGTAGTTAGACGAACACCAGTTACTAAGTGCAATCGGGTCTATCTTAAGATATTGACAATCTTGTACAGGCATGATAGCTCGAAAGACTTTAAAATCATCGGCATACAGTAGGCAATTGGAAGCGATAACCGAAGGAAAATCATTTATAAACAATAGGAATAGGAGGGGTTCTAAAATGGAACCTTGAGGAACACCAGAGGATAGATAGAATGGAATACAGTAGTTCCAAAATAACTAACATAACATATACGAGAAGACAAGTAGGAGTCCATCCATGATAAGAGAGGGCCAGTAACCTCAAAAGTTTTCAGTTTGTAACAGAGAAGTTGATGGTTGACCGTGTCAAACGCTTTCGAGAAGTAAGTTTAATTGACATCAACCTGCAATCGATTGTCTAGGGCCTTAGCAATGAAATCGGTGAATTCAATTAAATTTGAGGTCGTAGAGCGACCTTTGAGAAACCCATTTTGTTCCTTCGACAAGATAGGGGTCAATGAAACTGAAAGCCGGTTATGTTCCAGGCGTTCGAGTAATTTTGCGAAACAGGAAATTAAGGAAATAGGACGATAATTGGACACAGAAAAAGGATCACCACTTTTCAGAATAGGAACAACGTTTGCTTTTTTCCAATAAGCAGGGAAAATACCAGTCTTTAGACTGAGGTTGGAGAGAAAAGCCAAATGGATCCAAAGTGAAGACGCTAATGACTTGACATCAATATTTAGTAAGCCATCAGGAGCAGGTGATATATTAGGATTAAGTGAATTAATGAGGGATTCAACTTCGATATGGTGAGTGGAAAGTGAAGAAATATCAATGGAGTGGAGTACGGGTGTATTAACGGGATCCGAGACATGAGGAGAAGGGATAAAAGTTGACGAGAAGAACTGAGAGAACAATTTGGAAATATCCTGTGAAGAAGAGCTAACTATATTATTCCAGCGGACTGAAGGAGAGACAGAAGAGGAGGACTTGAAAGATCTAATGTGTGACCAGAATGGTTGTGCATTATTTGCCATGAGGGAACTCTCCAAGCTACTGAAGTAGTTTTTCATTGCAGTCTTTAGTTCTTTTTTTGCTACGAGACGCAGATTACAAAAGCGGGGTCTGGATTCTTCTGTACCACAACGTTTGAAACGGCGGTGTGCATTCAAGGCACTAAGTACTTGCTTGGTTAGCCATGGTTTCTGCTTTACTTTGCGAAGAGCTCGTAACGTTGTGAAGTGTTTAATCAACTCATAGAGGTAATTATAAAACTTATTCAGAGCTTCCTCACATTCAAATTATCAAAAAACTCCTCCAGTCAACCAAGCTCAGCTTGGAGGCTAAAGCTTCGTACTTTGTTTTGAAGAAGTTGAATCTAGGAGAAGAAGCAAAAGTACGACTTGTAATGGAGTGGTCAAGCGATAATGGCGAATAATGACTATCAATACTCACAAGAGGATTTAATGCAGTGGAAAAAGATAGACAGTTAAGGGAAAATTAGAAAGAACAAGGTCAAGTACCCGACCATTAGCATTACGGATATTAATGAACTGGGATAATGAACAGAGAGATAAAAACGAGGAGAGGGATAAAGAAGATGCATCGGCTGATGAAACAGAGAAAGGAAGGTTCTTCGTCCATTGCACTGTTCCCAAATTAAAATCACCGCATATTAGAATTAAAGATTGCGGACGATGCAATAAGACATAAGAGGAAAACTCTTCAAAGAATTTTTCACACACATACAAAGGAGAGCTACTAGGTATGTAGACAGAGGAAACTTATAAAGATGTATTGTTAGCAAGGAAGATCTTGACAATCACACAGTCCAAGACATGGTGTAATAAACATAAGCAGTCGAGCAGCCCCGTGGTGACCAGGAGTGGCTGCTCCTGAAGAGATAAGGTGGTCACCCCGTCGAAACTGCCTAGTTTGTTGTTTTACTAGTGTGAAGTAAAGTTTACTAGTGTGAAGTAAAGTTTCCATCCTTTAGGCAGAGATGAGTGGTTCACTTCAGCCACTTTAACATCTTTAGGTTCCACATTCCCCTTGTAATGCAACGACCTTCTTCGGTGAAAGTAACGGTTGCTTTTTGTGTAATATTTGCGTTTGTCTCAAGCCTCCGTGTCCGCTAACTTTAACGAGGCAAAAAAATATTGAATTACTGTAGAGTAGCTTAATTTACACCTAATAGAACATTTCTAAAGACAATAAAAATTGATCGGTGCGTCTTGTAGAGTAGAGTACGCGTGATAAGTATTTTGTAGTGTAGCTTCGTGGCTCGACAAGAACCTGCCTCATATGATCCCGCAAATGCTAGTCGTCAAGCACGCGTACGCGGTCGTTAAGCGAAGCTAGTTAGCTGAGCTCGGTGTTGTTTATAGCTCGTTGACACTTATGCCAGACCATCGGCACCCGTGTCCTACACGGGCATTAAAAAAATCATTACAATGGGAAAAGCAAAAATCAGCACAGAGAGAGCTACGCACTGTATTACTAACAGCTACAAGGACACCACCTCCATCTACTTTATTTGCAGAAACCAAGTCCCGATCACAACGGTACATAACAAAATCAAGGGATAGTTCCGAGTTTAAGATGTTACTATTTAACCAGGTTTCCGTAAGACATATAAATATATCTTCGCTGAGTTGTAACGATAAAAAGAGCTTATTAAGCTTCGTCCTTAACACTCTTACATTTTGGTAACATACGGAAATATTTGAAGTTAAGCTACAGTCATGAAATCTTATAATAGTTTGTAGGTTGCGGTCTTCCTGGTGCACGAAAGGACTTCCTTTCTCTTGAGCTGAATGGTTTGATAAGTACTCTAGGTGGCCAAGCTTCAGGATCAAAGATAGTATCACAATTTGAGGGCACTGTTGGCTTGAAAGAAGCTACCACTCTGTCCTCCAGATTATCCTTAGTTAATTTGTAGCAACTAATAACTTTAACAGCTGGCCCAAATTTCTTACAAACGTAGTTTTTTAGGTAGTCCGCAGTTGTATGGTAGCTTAGGCGCGAAATAAAGATCTCCTTTGGAGGGGATACGATGTCAAGTGTTGGGAGTTCGTCATCCGAAAACAGAGTAGCCACAGCCGATGTGTCAACAGATGAGGGCGGAAGACTGGGCGATTGATTTTTTGGTGTTAGGGATCGTTCCCTGATTTATTGATGAGGGTTCCAGAAAGCTTTCACATGTCACAGGTATTTCATTACCAACCATATGCTGAGTTGCTGTTGAAGGCACAGGAAAATTAGAACACGACATAGTAGTCCTGGAACTAGCAGCAAGGTTCGGGGTTTTAGGAGCCGATAAATTTGCCAGCGATTTACTACGAGTAAGGATGCAAGGTCTTTGTGCAGGCGTAATTGAGCCACTAATGCATTCCTGCTGAGCTGTCGACGTAGGTAATTGCGTCTGGTTATTTACCTCTTTGCCCCTTTCACTACTGGTTCTCGTTATTTTGGTAACTAAATCTACAAATTCACCCTCATTTTCAATATTGTATTTACCAAGTGTTATATTTTGGGTATTTGAGGTATTTTTTCCTTGACTGCGTCAGGAATTTTGTTACATTCTCATTGATTTGTGGCCCTACTAGTTTTGCTTCGCTATTGAGTTTTAGGAAAAATTATTTGACAGTTATAAACGACCGTGACAAAATGTTGATGTCATTCACATAGGCTACCACTTGGCTCGATTTGTATAGTAACGCAACTCTTGTATCAACAGGTAGCTTTCTGATGACACTTTCCAGAGCCAAATTAAATTGCAGTGGGGCCAGCCCGTCTCTCTACTTTACTCTGATATTTGTTTCAAAGGCGTCAGCAAGTTGGTTATTGATTCGTAATTGGGAGGTTGTTGATGTGACTGTCATTGAAAAACGGACATATGCAGCTGAGATACCAAAGCAAAGCACTATTAAGTACAGTGCATTAAGATCAATACTGTCGTATGCTTGCTTAAAGTCAACGAAAATTTGGTGTTCTTCTATGTTGAACTCCCAGCATTTTTCAAGTTCCTTCTGGACAGTGAATAATTGGTCTATCCTCATTCTAGCTGTTGTATAGCCACCTTGATCCTCCCCAATAATACTGTTGGCGTATGATCCGGTTATATTTTCTAAGATCTTTGAAAATACTTTGTACGCCGTGCAAAGTCGTTATATGCTTCTAGCTATAGCTGTAGCTTGTGAACTTGTTTGGATAGGGAATACAGGTATAATTGATCGGCTCCACTCTTTTGGCATATGTTCTTGTTGCCAGAATCGGATGAACTGCTTTCACACATAACTGGAGCACTTTAGCAGAGAATCGTGCTATCCTGACTCCGCTCAAAGCAGACAAGCGTGATCGCCAAATTGCTTTACTCTGAGCCCCAGGCTTGACCGCTCAGTAAATTAGACGGTTTGCTGTAACTTTGTTCTGTGACAATATCCATCTGGCCACAAGTAGGACGCTTTCGTGCTATTCAAGACATTTCTCATATAAGACTTGCGTAACACAGTATCTAACTCAGTCTTTCACTTAAGCACTGAAGAGATACAGCTAACTGCTAACGAGCACTGCCAGTGTAAACTTGTCTTCTTTTACCGGCTTCGGAATAATTTCTCCCGAAACAATCTTTTCAAATGCAGTATGAAGTCGGTGTAGTCTAGTGGTTAGAGCATGAGACACATAAGCAGAAGGTCTCAGGTTCAAATCTCGTTGGTGAACAACGTGATTTAGTTCAGGGGATTTTTCGGACAGACTACGAGTGTTCACTCAGTGGTGATATGTACTGATTTAATCAGATCATATCATAACTGAGCAAGCACACAGGAGCGTGGTACTGACCAAACCAGCTTCCAAAAAAATCAATACGGTCATGAAAATGAGATACTCTAACTATCTCTAAGCCAAGGCCCGAGAGGGGCTATAGTGCTAAAAAGAAGATGAAGCAAACCAAGAAAAGATAAATTCAATATTTCATGATTTTAATTCAACCTAAAACAAGTTTAGTAGACAGAGCTACGCTGATAACAGAAGGGTTTTGTGCTTAGCGTGCAATATGCAGACATATAGAATAATTTAATTAAACTTTAGTGACATGCGCAACAAATTTATTTTGCTTTAGAAGAAACGCCAGTGTTACTCCGGCCAACATTTTGATACAATATTGCTAAAAAATCATTGACTTAGCTACATCCTTATTGGCTTTTTGTTATCTTGTATATTTAGAGAAAATAGAATCAAAAGTATAGTATATGGTTCGATGGAGGCCCAAGCAGTAAAAAACCGTGTATGATTGCAGTAACTGGAGAAAATTCAAAAAGCAATCACTTCTGTATAATCCATTAAAACTTATACAATATAAAAACCTTCTAAAGAACTACCTGAATATCTACTTTCATCCAATTTAACCATACTAATCCAGTTTTACTGGAAAGCTGAATGAATTTTAGCCTCTAAGTTATTTGTTATTCGATCTACCTTCATGATTTTTTCGCCTAGTTTTTGGCTATTCATCTTCAGCGATTTATTAATAAATTCAACGAAGATTAAATAGCACAAACTCGTAGCTTAAATATTTAAATTTGAGAAAAATAATACGATTTTATGCAATATTCTCATTTAAAACGGCCGCCATTTTGTTTTACAATTGGGGATGTCACCCGTTGGATATAGATAGATATTCATTATGAATATAATTCCTGAAACTTTCATACAAGTCCTAGAATACCTCCTCATTGCACTCTATTTTAGGTAAATATCTCGAGAGAAATTTGCCTATTGCGGAGAGTATCTTATATCTATATATATATATATATATATATATATATATATATATATATATATATATATCTATATATATATATATATATATATATATATATATATATATCTATATATATATATATATATATATATATATATATATATATATATATATATATATATATATATATATATATATATATATATATATATATATATATATATATATATATATGGGATATAACGAAATTTGTGACCACGCTAGAGGTTGCAATTTTGCTTCGATTTTCACCAAATTTACAGGAAAGGTGTATGGGATAAATATCTCGGTTAAGTTCGTGAATCAGGTATATCGGCCGGGCAAAAACAAAATGGCGGCCATTTTAGACGAAAAATCGTGATTTCTGTTCTGACCAAAGTATAGCTACGATTTGGATGAAATTTGGTACAAAGGTTCACTGATGTATGTGATGAATCTCACAATAAAAAATCCAAAGTCGATACGGCAGAAACAAAATGGCGGCCGCTCAATGCTCGAAAAACTTGCAAAATTTTGTTGTTGTAATAGTGGTCAAAGCTTTCAACAGATGTTCATCAAATTCGGCAGTTTGATAGAAATTATAAGTATCCAAGGAACTAGGTAAAAAACTGGAGGTCAGGTCGCTAAAAACAAAAGGGCGGCCAGTTGAAGCTCAAAACTTCAAAGGCTTCTAAAATTCCTAATTTTGAACCGACATATATGAACATAGACATTACTTAGATCTACAGTCTTTGATATTTTGGTGATCATGCATGTGTAATTTTCAAAATGGCGGTGGTTTACGTATGCGTTTTTTCAGGTTTTTGTGGGCAACTAGCGGTCGCATTTTCCTGCGCATTTTGATGAAACTTGAGATTATGAACCTCTGTACTATATTCTTGTATTTTGCAGAAAATTAGCAAAATTGAATGAAAAATAAAACAGTCGAAAATTTAAAACCTCATATTTTTAGCTGCCATTTTCATTAAAAATTGAATTATTTTGCCCTGTCTAGAGTGAAACTCTGATTTGAACGAGATTTGGCACATTGATTGATGAGGTCCTAGCATAAAAAGATTTAAAATAGTCCAAAATCAAATGCATGCATTCAAAATGGCGGCCCCTAAAGGTCAGAAGGCAAGCATTTTAGTAGCAACTGAAATAATGAATTTTTTTCATGGAAACGTTTTAAATGACAACTTGAAAGTTCTTATAAATCAGACTATTTTTAAATATTGTAAAATATTTTTAACAATACTCTAAAAAATTATAAAATCGTGACTTGTCTGTCTGTCCGTACGTCCGTTTGTTCGAGCGTCACAACAAGTTTTCTCGCAAACCACATGATTTTCTACGTAGGTCGAAAGTGGTGCCTCTTGAAATTTGCAGCGTAAGAAAATATTTTAAAGTATTTAAGCGGCTCTCCCCGTACAGGGGGTGACAGAAACATTTTTTTTTTATTTCTCTAGCCCGCTAGCAGCCAAGTTTTTCAACAGATTCCGATAAAACTTTTAATTATAAGTTATTAAGGCAAGCCCATTTAATTATGCAAATTGGATGAAAAATAGAAAATTCGAAAATTTACAGCTTAATAATTTGGCAGCCGTTTTCAGTAAAAATTCAGAATGATGGTCCCTGATGGTTTAGAAAAGAATTGAAAATATATATTTTAATGTCAATGCAAGTGCTGATTAAACTTTCATGGAAATCTTTTGAAATTAATTATTTGAGCTATTTAAGCCAAAAAGTTGTCACCTTTGTGTGGCGACCACTGTGAAATGTTTAAACAGCAAATGTGAGATGGGCAAAACCAGTATTTATATGTTTATAACAATTTATTACCCGCCGATTTTCAATATGTGATCCGTACGTATGCAACTCAATTTAATTAGCAAAATATTTACGCCTCTATGAAGGGTCTCCAAATACTAACGGGGACAGATTCTTTTTATATTAATAAATACCCATATGATACTACAAAAATTGCAATAAGAAGTCCAGTAGTAGGTAGGCCAAATTCTTTTTCGAACCCTTACCCTACGTACGACAAATTTAACCTTTCCGGCTGGTGCTGCCAACGGAGATTTTTTTCCTGGCGAGAGAATTTTTTAAGTTTTGAAACAAAAAAAGCAGTTCATTGTCCAATTTGACTAATATGCCCGTGACGATGGCGTAGGTGTGAGTCAGTCCATTGTCATGATGGAGGCGCACTTGTATCTTTGCCAAATGGCGCCTTTTTTCTGCAATTCAGCGTTAAATTGGCTGAATAATTCAGCATAGTAGAGCTTTGTGACTGTTTTGCTCTTCCCCAGATAAATGATGCAGATCACACTTTGTAAGTCCCAAAAAAATCGCGCTCATCACCTTCCTGGCCAAAAGGACAGTCTTCGCCTTCTTTGGAGTACGTTCTTTGGGGAAAATGCACTGTTTGTACTACTTCTTGGTCTCTGGTGTATATCTAAGGAGCTGGTTTCTGCCAACAATTACGAAACGATGCAGAAACTCCTTCGGGTTGCACATAAAAAGCGTCAAACACTGCTTTGAAGTGGTCTTACGATTGCGTATGTTGTTTAGAATGAGCAAACATGGCATCCATCGCGCTAAAAGTTTTCTCATGTCCAATATTTTATGCAGGATATGACATGCGCAGTATTTTGAGATGCCTGCTACCTCAGCTATCTTGCGCCCCTTCAATTGGCGGTCTGTCAATACGAGCTCTCAAATTCCTGTCACGATATCCTCAGTGGTAGCTGTTTTTGAGGCACCTGGACGTGGCTCATCAAAAACTGACGTACAACCACGTTATAACTCCTTAAACCAATTTTTTACGCTCATCATCGCAGGAACAGAGTCACCGTATGCAGCATTTAAGTGATCTTTGATTTCTCTGTGCATTGTCCCTTCCAAAAACAAAATCTGAATCCCCGACCGATATTACACCTTCTTCATTTTTTTTTCAAATCAGCGGATGAATCCATTTCCGCACGCCGTCAAAACAAAACTACGGATCCGATTTAGCTGAAATTTTGACAGTGGCCATCTAAGAGAATGTACTACACGAAAGTTAATCCTTCTTGCGATAGTGTTGCGATTGGGCAGTGATGCTAAGTACTTATCCAGCTGCCCTCCATACTTGCTGTTGTAATACAGGAAAATTTAAACACCCATAACTTTGCTAAATACTATTAGATCTTTCTGAATGTACATTGACATTTGCATATTAATATTCATTGCATTCAAAGGTGTCTTAACGATTTTATTTAAAAAAGTATAAAGTTAATGAATCATACTTTTATTTAAAAAGTTGAATGAATTCCCAATTCTGACTAATTTGGTGTTGTTGTGCTCATCAAGATCTACACTCGTGAATTGCGAGGGGTGGTAGCCCATCGAAATAGCGCTCTTCCTGACCGGTTCTAGAACTAACACCAACGTAAATGTAACAAACCTTCCTGTAGAAGTTTTCATTTGAAGTCAGCTTTCATGTGGCCAGCTGGCGTGAACTGTCAGCCTACTTCAGCAGAATGCAAATGTTTGTACGGCGTAATATCTTCTATGTTTTGCATAAAAAAGGTACAAATCATATTCTTTGGATGCTAAAAATTCTCCACTGTATGCCTACACCATTTAGAACAACCAAATGAAACACACGTTCACCTCCTTCTACTGATAGCTAACTTGAGGAAGTAAACAAATTACTGTCCTTTTAAGTTTTGACATCAATACAACATGAAGGGATGTATGAACTCGAACGAAATTCACTTCAGAAGGAGCGCTACGATGTTTTCCGCGGCTCATCTTGATTTCACAATTAAAATCCGTCTCATAACTCTAAAAAACCTCGAATTTTCATCAGCACTACGACATTACTCCATATACCGCCATATAAACTATCGCGCAAAGTCAGCGTACATGTGGTCATGTATGCAATAGTAGGACTTTCTGGTGCATGGCTTGTTAAACTGTAGTAAGACTTTGCGTGGAACCATATGCAGTGATGCGATAAATGCAAAACTGACGTTAGAAAGGAAGCCATATGGCAGCAGCGCTTACTACCACACACATGACCATTAGTAGGCCGACTTCGCTGGCTAACTTACATGGTGGTATATGAAGAATTATGGAGGTGCCAACAAAAATTCGAGTTTTTCCACGATTTTGAGATGGATTTCTACAGTGAAATCCAGATGGCCCACGGAGAACAGCAAGGTGAATTTTAAGGATGCACGTTATACGTTTCATTCGTTTTACATTCGGAAAATAGTACACATTACGCGATATAAGCATTTGCTTATGCCGCAGTTGGCTGACAGCTCATTGAAGCTTGTCCATAGTAGGCCGACTAATACATATGCAAATTGCTACCATATGGCTTCCTATCTAACGTCAGTTTTGGATAAATTACATGTTCCGGGAACTTTTATTGGGCGGGAAAAAAGTTTTAAGTTTGGAAGTAGTTTCTGGTGACACAAATTATTTACACAGGTAATTTCCGTACACAATGAATGAGTGGTGACTACATCTTTTATATGCTTTAGTACTACTTAAAATTCTAGCCATTTTCATACTCCGATTCAATCTCCAGGCTATCACGAGACTAAGATTTGATTTTGACCCTTATGATTACGGACCTCAAATCCTGATATATAATCTATAAAACTTCGTAAGCATCACATGACTGATTGCATTATATTGTCTCAATTCCATGAAATGCTTTGAAAGAACACACCAAGATTTGGAGTAATACCAACGACAATTGTTTTGGGGCTTTGATTTCACATACAAATGTGAAATGTGTGTTTTTGTGTAAATATCCAAAATTTTTAGTTTAAATAAGATCTAAATTCAAAGAAAAACTAAATTTTCGTGTAAGAAACAATTTTTATTAACAACTCTGCACAATTTGTTTATATAATAGCAAACTGGGTAATTGATTATGATGAGCATCTTATTACACATGAGGAACTCAATATTATCATTGCAAAGGTAGTTTCTTCTTTTCAAAATTTATGGATAGTCTGTGCTTCGGTACTTTAAATACTTAGCGGATGTTATATTTTCGGAACTGAAACTGCATTCAACATTTTAGGAAATACTTCAATTTCAGTTGTGATTTATTGAAATTGCCGAAAAAACAACTAAACAAAAATATAATTGAATAATTTGTCTGCAATTCAGCTTGCAAGTTTGTCTTGAGCATCTTTTTGTAGTCTCTTTAAATAAACGTCCAATACGTATAAAACACACATATCCAAAATACTCGTAGATGCCTTGATAAATCATTCTGATCAATATAAGCTTTCTTGATGCTCTATGTTTGCAGCATATCAAATAAGTATTTTCAGCTATCCTTAATGGACCTGTTCTTACCACATTCCATAGTGTAGCGCTTAAAGGACATTCTGATGTTGCTGTCAGAGTAGGTTTAAAGCTTGAAACTTATGTGGGAAAGTTTATGAGATCGAAACTTCCTCGTGAATATTCCATGTGTGTGAGGCGGTGGATATTAAAAATATTTTATCCAGTAGATACGAGTATCTTTACACAGAAGCGTAGATATGCTAGAACTTATATTGTTATATACGTACAAGCTAGGCTGGGTATTGTGGTGTAACGCATTTTGTGGATGCAAGCTCGTATGTATATAAATTAGGAATTCCCAAATTTCCAGAATAACCAACAGCAATCCTTGTCTGGGATGTATTGATACTCATCACTTTATTATTAAATTCTTTTGTAAACCACTGACTTCATTTTGGTAAACATTTTGTCCATCGATTTGCTCGTCGAAAGTTTATTTTAAAATGTTAATTACTATGATTAGGTTAAGCTTTACAATTTCAGGGTTAAGAAATTTTATTGAAAATCATATTATCAAATTGTGCATTATACTCGTATATACTTCCTGTAGACAAGTTGTGAGTGATTTTTTCTCTGTGGATGTTTCAAAAGTTAATTGCTCCTCACAGGACTAAATCGTTTTCGTAACGCCTCTAAAAACGCCTTCTTACGTCCTCACCTTTAACGCAACTGAAGCGATTCGCGACCACACATGCAGATCGATCTATATAGAACCCTTCTTCAGAATGCTATTGCATGCATGATACTTTATTGAAGACACATTGTCTTTGATTTCAAACGAACGATATGTAAATACGGTTAATAATAGTTCCATGGATGCGTAACACCGCATGCAATCTATAAGAGCAAGGGCGCCTGCAATAATAACAACTATGGAATTCAATATATTTCAAATAGCTCAATTTAATTCCAGACTAGCATGACTTCCTGCAAACTTACAGTCTAAAGAGCCGTGAATCGCCATCCATGACATGATGCCATAAATTTGTCCTCGTGACCAATTTCTTCAATTATTCCTTTACATCGATTCAATTCCAAGTTTTTCTTGCAATAGCGTAAGTACGAGCACGTACACGTACACACTTAATAATGGCCAATCGATCGAAGTTGTATCAAAGAGTGCTCAAAGCAACATGATCTACAACATAATTGCACTTAGCACAATTCAACTCAGTGAACAGCAATGGATAATCCCAGATTTCAACAGATTTGCCGCATCGTTATCGTATGTTATGGCTTAATCGTTAATTTAATAGCTTACAGTCAGGGATAATTGATCAGTTGCTTTGGATTAAAATAGAATATGACACAAACAATTTTCTTTCTAATCAAAGGCGAAATTTGCGACTCAATTATTCAATTGCTGAAACATTATAGAAATCAAATGTAAGAATATTTAGTTAGCAGGATTATCTTCTCATTAGGAAGTTTCTATAATATGTGATAGAAAATTTCGAGATGCAGATAGTTAATGAAAACGGGAGGTTCTCCTTAAAAGTTCGAAAAATTAGTAGAGCTTGTAAGAAAACGTGGTGGTTGTAGTTTTCATTGTTACTAAAATCCCTGAATGCGAAACATGTTCTAAATACTAGGATTATGAAATTGAACCAGTCTTATGAAATATGAAAAAAGAATTGGAAAATAAGTGGAAACACCGCCAAACACCTCCCCTGTCAATCTGAGAAGTTAGCCTAGAATCGTTTGTCATGTTATTTCGGGCCAGGTCTTGTTTTGCTAAGATGCCAGGTGTCTTCAAGCTGGAAGATCTGTTCTCTAGTGGGAGCGGAGGAAGGAAGAGAAATTGCTAGATAACTGATCCTCCAGCCCCAACGAACCTGGTTGCTATGAGTCTCTATTATCTTTTAGGATTGCTTGAGCATAATGTGCCACATGGTTCTATTTGGCAACCAATCCAAGCATCACCACGACTATACTATCTAGCGTGAATCTTCCTGTAGTTGTCCCATCGCAGCTTGTTCCATTTTTGGGCGCAGAAAATATGCGGTGGACATTGCTTTCCTCTCCTAGGTAAAACCGACAGTTGGTGGACCTTGACTTGCCAGTCTTATGCAGGTAAGACAGATAACATCCATACCCGTTCACAAGCTGGGTCATATAGAAGTTAGTTTCACTGTTCCTTTAATGTATCCAAAGCCTTAACTCTAGTATGCGCCATGCAGTCCACATTCCTTTCGAGCAATATACCCAATACTGCTGCCAATCGTTAAGTGAGCACTATATCTCCTTGCCAACAACCATCTCCCTCACTTCTGGTCAAGTTAAAAGTGTGATGCTCTCTAGCAATGCAAGCGACAGGTATCACGCCTGTATTAACTCTCGCCGCCGAATCAGAAACTGTAGGATATAAAGACGCAATCCTCAGTGCTCATCTTTTCTGTACCTTAACCAAGCTTTGGTGAACTTCCTTACTGAGAGCGTTATATTTCTGCTCGGTATAATAGCAGCGATCCAACAGCACTCAATACTAAGCATCTTTTAGTTGGGGAGGGTTCCCCTATCTTGGCCATATGTCAGCTCAGCCTTTTTAGCCATTGCCCTAATTTGCTCAGAGAAACCTATCTTTGCAATAACTAACAGCCCCAGATACTTCACTGTTGCCTTTGATTCGATTAGTATGTCTCCAATACTGATCAACTTACTCTAGCAATTCTCTTTCTTGCCAAGATGAGCTTAACTGAACCCGCCAGTATTCGTCCAGTCTCTCACATAGTGCATTAGTATACCAAGCCTGAATTTCACTTGGTCAATGGTGCGTCTAGAGACTACAGCTGCAACATCACCCGCATAGCTGATTAAGCGTGACTCATCTGGTATTTTCACAGGTCTGCTTCAAGGATAGATCCCTGGGCAAGACCCGATGTAGCTTCCATCCTTTGTTAGCCCTGTGCTGTGTCATAAAGCAGGCTTCAATCCTTCAAGTAATCCCTCAGAAACCGTATCAGACATTTTGGAAATCAAAAAGAGTTTTACAGCGTGTTCAGAACATTTACTCATCTAGCGAAATTGCAGGCGTTCTTTACGTTGAGTGTCATCAACAGATAAATCCGTCACTTAGTGTGGCTATATGCCTTTGCCTTTTGGACTGCACTCACCACCTCTGCAATCGCATCAATGATGGAGCATCTTGCTGTAAAGCCGTACTGCTGAGGAGATTGGCACCAGCAGTATAAATTGCATCAGTAGGTCTTTCTTTGATGAGTTTCTCTACCATTTTTCCAGCGGTGTTTAGCATCCATAGCAGGTGGTATGCAGACATGACCTTGAATTCAACTTTTTTTTTGCTGATCAGTATGATCCCCGCCACTTTCCATTGTGTCGGAAAAACGCCATCCCGTAGACAAGCGTTGAATGTACTGAGCAGTAAGTCAGGACATGGGTGATCGACAAGTTACAATACCGCAGGTGGAACATAATTTGAACCTGAATCCTTCGTTCTTAGATTATTGTCAACAAATTTTTTACAAGCCCCTTTTAACATTGGTACCTGTCCGTTAGTCTGTGCATTACAGTAAGCTTTCTCTGGAACTTTGGACGCCACAATGATCAAATTTTGTGAACAACTGAGAATTTTCTGGTTAATGAAAGTTCCGTAATCAAAAAAGGTATCAAAGGATTTAATGGGAGTCTCTCCATGCAACGATGTGAGCCCTTAAGATATCTTAATATGGGTTATTAAAATTAGAATATCGTTGACAGGAAAAGCAGAGGAAGCAAAAGGACACCAAAAAAATTATGTCCCCTCGCGATTGGGCATCTGTGAACCAAAAAATCATGGAGGTAGTTCTCTATGAGTACGAAGATGACAAATACCTGGGTAGTTGAAATTCACTAAACTTTGTTAATAATGGTTTGATTTGTCAATTTTACATTTTCTTGTATAAAATCGTAAGGTTTCCTTTAAGTTCAATGATTTTTTACACATATATGTCGGCTTATAAGGCAAATAAACTTTGAGAAATTCAAAAAGAATCGGATAATATTTCATGATGTTATGGCGGTTTAAGTTTTCAGTATTACAACAACAACAATATGCGGCTATTTAGCAATATGTACTTCCAATCGACTCAGGCACTTCAGGCTTGTTGGGGTTTGCATGAAAATTTCAGAAAAGATGTATATCATACATATCTGTGAGAATCTGTTCAACTAGTGATATTAGTAGCCGTGAAACAAAATGGCGGCCACTTTAAACGAGAAAATTGAGTAAATGTGAGTTATTTTTCCCCTTCATGCCAAGGCATGAAGCGTTGACGAGGTGCTACTCTTCACCGTACTTTGCAGATGCCCCACCATTTTCTTACTTTTCCCTTAATTAGAAATCGTTCGGCCTCCTTTTCGGTCAAGTTAAGGATGGCCATGCATTGTTCCCTATGGTTTTTTGGAGTCAGTCTAACTTTGATCCCACACTTTCTATATACTCGTAGATACCTTTTTGATGGCCTCCTCTATCTCGGCATGGTCCGTGACGCAGTCATTGTCTCCGATTGTAATTGTTGCCATCGGCTCAAGTGAGGCTACCGTTGAACTTTTCACTGCGTTGCAGAATGTTTCTTCTCTGTCGGATTTTACACGATTCAGATTGATGGTGCTTGATTTGATTGATTAATCGCTTGCTAGTGGCTATCTTATTCTTGAACGCAGAAGCAACCCTTCCCATAGAGGACTCTCTCTTATTTGGAAGGTGATCTTTCTTACTAGTATTACCTTAGGTGGGATTGGTCGGGAGGTCTCATTTCCCTGAAAATTTCCAATGATATTTTGCCCAAAAGAGGCTGCAGTGCTAAGTCAAAACATATTTATGAGTGAATATATGAGTATATACTTCTCAAAACAAAATAAGAGCCACTCGAATATTTTTACTCCAAGAGTATTTTTGCCGGTTGGCGTTTTGATAACTTACATTTATGAATGCTGTTATATTTTCACGCGCTCTGTCAATGGTAACAGTGATGGCATTATTATTTGTTGCGGTGCAGTCAAACAATGTGTTGTCACCGAAATCATGAAGTGAGTAATTTAGTTGTTTGTTTTCGTAGTGGCACTACAGCCCCTTTTGGGCCTTCGCTTAGATGTAGTTAGAGTATCTCATTATCATGATCGAATGTGTCGGCACTCCACAAGGGTGAGTAATTAAGTTTATTTTTTATTTTAAATTGGTACTAGTTTGATGCAAGTTCCTTGACTTCTCCAGGTGGTTTTTGAACTTGAACAATGCCAACAATTTTACACCATTTAGATGACAGTTATTCTGCTGCTAGAGCTGTGAGGATACTGGAGGCTGGTAAATCACAACGTACTATGCCCTTACAGATGGAATACTCACAGTGGGCTATCCAAAACTTTTCAAACCGATATCGAGAGACCGGGTGTCTACCTTGTCGTAGTGGTTTGGGAAGAGCTATTTAGGCTCTGGAAGAACGGTATACACTACTTATTACGTGGCGTGATCAGAATGTGTCTACGCGCACATTACAAAACGTATGACTCTGGACAACTGATACCCTTATCAGTACCCAGACCATCAGGAAACGTTTACACGAATGCCAGTAACTTTCACAGTGAGCTGTACCTAGGACAAAACTGACCAAAACTAATCATGTAAATCGTTTAAAATTTGCACGTCAACATATTGAATGGGACATGAAGGAATAGAGTAAAATGTTTTTCACGAAGTGGTGTAAAGTGAAGTTTTATGATGAGGATAGACGTATAAGTGTATCAAGAAGAAGCAGTTGTAGTGAAATTGAGTAGGTAATAGAAAATGCCCGTAAATTGACTGCAGCGATAATCTGCTATCTCAGCGGAAGAGGATGGTAGTTTCTGCCGAGATTTGCCTTGTCAGGGGACGCATGAATGCGCTGGCAGGCTAGCGTTGTGGTGTCGTGGGGCGGATTCTTTCCCCACTACAAAAATATTTCGCATTCACGAATTAAAGGATGGAATGCCGATCGACTGGTGTCGAGGCTGAGGTCGCCTATTAAGGGTTGACATTGCTTGATCAAAGAACAAGTGTAGCCGAGCGAAAACGGACAGACTTATAGTGACTTTGTCGTTATCAACAATTCTTATGGCCCACAAATAAGAGTGGATTCTCCAATTTACTAGATGTTTCATTAAGATTTGAAATAAATTACTGTAATTGAAGTAGTAAAGTAGCGAAAAAAAATTTAAATTTCTGAAAGATATTATCCATAGATCTGATTTTATGTACGTAGTTTTGAGGTGAGATAGATATAATTCAAACCAACTACAGGGCCCGTTCAGTAAGCACTTTCATCCGGGAATTTTTTTTTCCTTATTTAATGAAATTTTTTTTCCTTATTTAATGTCAATTTCAGAATTAACAGAAAAATTCCAAATACTTTTGCACTGATTAAACTTTGAGGTCTTTGATACGATAAGATGTCGAGACAAGCATCTATATAAAAACACTAAGAACATCGCTCCACCAAACAATTTTTCTCGTCATCATCTTGAAAATCTTCGATTGCAGTCGTGAACAAAGTTTCACGATCTAGAAACGTCACCTCGTGCATCTCTAGCCATTTATCTCTTGTGAACCCAACGTTTTCAGCATTGGTTCGTAAAATTAACAGTATCCCATTCATTTAGATGGTATATCAACTACTCAATCCCATCTATCTGATTGTTTCTCGTGTGCCAAAGTGATCCAAGTCACCCGTAAACAGACTTCCGCTGGCGACAGTACCCGGTAAGGTTATTCCGGTGCTCCACTGAGTCACTTAGCTGTTCACTCAGGCTCGGCGACACACCGGAAATCTTTTCTCACCTTTCCACCAATTTCGTTAAAATTCCCACTTCTTCCTGCTTTTCTGGCCCACACACATCAGCAGCAACGCACCGCCAAGTTTTTCGCAATTGCCAACACTTTGCAGAAACAGCATGATGAACGCGCAAAGAGAACTCTGAACTTTTCCAGCGAAATTATCAATTTCGGTTTTTTTCTTTTTCACTTGGCCACAACTGGAACTACTACTAGAAAACCTTTCGGGTCTATTCAGTGATTTGTGGTTGTTTCAAACGTTTCACTCGAACGATTTCTGCTAGTTTTAATACTTTTAATCGTGATACTATTTAGCAGTTACATGCATTCTAACGTTTTTAACTGAAAAGTCTCTTTTTAAGTCACTTCAACAAGTAAGTGTGAATAGAAAAAGCGAGTTTTATAGTTTCGTCAGCAATCGAAAACAAGTCCTGATAGCAGTCTATTTGCTTCCAGAGAACTATCAAATGCGTCACAAGTAACCGCTTCGTTACTTTTTCGTGCTGACGAACATGGCGGACACCATCGCATCCATGACTATTCCACTTGAGATATTTAATGGGAAGCGAGGGAACACTTTTTTGTTGCTAATGGGCAGGTATCGTGGGGAAGAATTGACCCACTTGCAAGAGAACACCCTTACTGAACTCGTAAAAATACTGTCTGAAATAATCCGCAACTACGGAAAATTTAAGCAGTGTATGTTCATATGTTTGCCAGCTAGAATTGCACTCCGCGATCGAACATTTTCTTTAATTTCTTTTCTAATTAAATACTTTTCTAAATCTGCCTTTAAGATTTTGAACAGGAGATAGGAAGGTTTTCGAGCAGTTTGCTTGTGTGACTGCTCGATTACTACACAGTGAAAGTGGTGCTAAAGTGATGGTCTGTGGTGGGATTAACTTGCATGGTAGAATTGGCATAGTTTTTCTGAACGAAGGTACTGTGACTTTTAAGAGTTACATCGAACAGGTTGTCAGGCTATATATCATCTCATTTTCACTACAAGCATTGCAAGGTTCCATTCTCAAGTAAGAAAATCCACGACCACGTATAGCCCGGGTTTACATATTTCTACTGGAGGAGGCTAATATTGAGGTCATAGTGAGGCCTGCCAACAGTCCTGATCTGAATCCAATTGAACAACTTTAAGACAAATTAAAACAACATGTCATGTCTGGGCAGTTAATAAGATGTTTACAACAAACAATAGGTGACTCAATTACTTAAGAGATGCTTGGAGCAGATTTTAGTAGAAAGCATCCATCATTTTATTGAGAGCAAGGAACCCAGGCTCCAAGAATGCATTTTGAAGAAAGAAAGACACATTTGATATCAAACAAATAAATGAAGAAACCCAGCCAGTCTACATATTAATGCTATTTTTAGGTTTGGGCAGCCTTTAAAATTGATGAAAAGCAAAAACAATCAGAGATTAAGTAATTTTTTTGTTTAATTGCATTAAATTTCATTAAATTTATTGAGATGCATATTGTTTTATTAAATTGAAATAACCTGAGGACAATTTTCTTGTTCCAGAAAAAAATTGAAAATTACTAGTGGCCCTCAGTTTATTTTGAGGAGAGTATATATATACAGTGGCTCACAGCTTATTTGATGCAGTACATTTTTCAAAAATTACAGCGCTATAACTTCAATATGAAAAAATTGTAACAGCAATTAATTGAATAAAGCTTATTTTTTCAAATTAACATTCTTATTTGTTTCAAAAATTCATTTTTAAAAAAATAAGTAACAAAAACAAAAGTAAAGGCGAAATTTTATGTTCCAGCTTATTTGATGCAGTGTATATTTCGTCAAAGTTATTCGACTGGAAGTTTTCCAGTGCAATACTTATATTTGGCATAGCTGCCTTTTTGGCTTGACATACTCGTAGCTTTGAGTCTATTTGGAATTGATTCAACTAACTCTACTACCATTTCTGGGGCTATTTTGTTCCATTCTTCTGGCAAAGCATTTATTTTTTTGTAAATTATGTTATCACGATTTTTTTTCTCCACAAAAGCCCATAAATTCTCAATTACACTTATTTGGGTGACTATGCCAGTGAAGTCACGAAATGAAGACAATACCAAATAAGCCAAGTGCACAATACTTGACTTATGTTTAGGGTCGTTATCTTTGTAGAATTGAAATGCACGCTAATTTCGCATTAGTCGGCACTTTGCAGTAGACTTTCCTTTGGAATATTAGTATACATGACCTTGTCCATATTCTCTTTCATCATAGCCAGCTTTTCAACACCAACATACAGGCCCAAACCATAAGGTTGCTACCACTCGACCTAACAGTCTTATGTAGAGTTTCTTTTGGAGCTCTCTATTTGGCTTTCGCCATACATGCATTATTCCATCTGACCGTATATGTTGAATTTAGACTCGTCAGCAAAAGTTCTAAAATCCTTAATCTTTTAAATATGCTCAGTAACAAAGTTTAGGCAATTTTACCGATTTTTGTTTTTGATGAGCGACTTCCTTTATGCAACTAGGCCATACAATTTTTACAATACTCTACTAAAATTTCTATCTGAGTGCCCATTTATCCATCTGTCTGCCCGTTCTTCCGTCTGTGCGTGATAGCAATTTTTCTCACAAACTGCTCAAGCTAGCTGCTCTAACAGAAGTGCCATTGAAGTCGCGCGTTTTTGAGGGCTTTATAAAATATCTTTACAAAACACCTTTATTTTCTCGACTTGTCTATCTATCTGTCCCTCCGTGTGTCATAACAAGTTTTCTCAGAAACTAAACTGAAATTAAAAGTGATAGCGTTTTTAGAGGTTATGCATAAAAAGCTTTTTTTTTGTAGGGAGGTGAATGCCATTTATGCACAGAGTGTGGGACTCCCATCCTCGCAAGAAGGCGACTGGACTATCTACTAAACCCCTCCCCTGTCAACCTGAGAACCCAGCCTGGAACCGTTTGACACATTACTTCGGGCCAGGTCTCGTTTTGTTACGCCGTGACGCGCCTTAAAGCTGAGGGATCCCTTTCCTAGCGGGAGGGAAGAGGGAAAGAGGAAGTACCAGACAAGTGATCCCCCAGCCCCAATGCCCCCGGCTGCTGTGAGTCCCTTTTATATTTATTTATTTTATTTATTTATTTAAATCCATCTAACAGACAGAAATCCAATTACAAAATAGACTTAGACAATTAAATATAGTTAAATATAGTTTAGAGTAAGACAGATTAATACAAAAAAAAAAACAAGCAGAAAAAGTTAATTAAAACATGTAAGAAATGAAGTAGGAGTCTAGATCAAAGTTTGAAAAAATTGAAAAAATTGAGTGATAAGGAAACATTAATCACTATTCGCAAAAAGTAACGTCTCTAAGTTAATTTTAAAAACAAAGTAGGACGTGGATAGAGAACCAAGCCCGAGGCTGTTATGCATTCTGATGATTCGTGGCATAATTGAGTGAAAATATAAATCTGCCCGGGAGTACGGAACCTCGACAAAGTTATTAGACCGACTAGGACGTGCATACAGTCTGTAGTGCAAGTTTTTACTTAGGGTGGAAGCAATTTGTTGGCGGCACAACTTATACAGGAAACATTGATCTAAAAAGGTTCTACGGGACGACAGAGAAGGGAGACGAAGTATGGATAGACGACGCTCATAAGACTCATAAGCCAAGTTGAATTTGAAGAACACAATACGGGTAAACTTATGCTGAACAGCTTCTAGTGAGTTCACAAGATATAAATGTCTAGGAGACCACACTACTGAGCAGTACTCAAGAAGCGGGTGGACAAGACATATGAACAAGCGAACAGTGGTAGCAATATTTGCAAACTTGTGCAAATGCCGCATAAGAAAGCCCGAAACTTGTGATGCCTTGGTAATTATGCTAAAAATGTAGACATCAAATTTAAGCTTGAGGTCAAATATTGTACCAAGATCTAGACATGAGTCGGCAGAGGAGAGAACAACATCACATAGGGTGTAATTAAAAGTTAAAGGAACAATTTTCAAAGTAAAAGTCATTTTAAACCATTTGGAAACATTGATGCGAAGGGAGTTTACATTACACCAATTATAGAAGTTAAAAAGATCAATTTGGAGTTGCTGACAATCTTCAAGGGATCTAATTATCCGGAATATCTTGAAATAATCAGTATACAGGAAACAAGAAGAGGAAATTGCAGAGAGAAGATCATTGATAAGCAGTATGACAAGAAGAGGTCCAAAGATTGACCCTCGAGGGACGCCAGATGTAGTGTTGAATGGAAAGGAGATTGTGCCATAGAGATTAACACGACATGAACAGGAGGATAGATATGATGAAATCCAAGAATGAAGAAAACCGGATATGCCGAGCAAAGCTGACTTTTGACAGAGGAGAACATGGTTCACCGAGACAAAAGCTTCAGAGAAGTCCGTGAATATTGCATCTACTTGAAGCTGTTTATCTAAAGCTCTTGCAATATAATCTTCGAACTCAGCCAAGTTCGTAGAAGTTGAACAACCTTTCAAGAATCCATGTTGCTGTGGCGTGACAAATAAACTCAGTGACTCAAGAAGCCTGTTGTGTACAAGTCGTTCCAGCAGCTTAGAGAAACAGGAGAGGAGTGATATGGGACGATAGTTTGAGGTAGATGATGGGTCGCCGTTTTTAAAGATAGGAACAACATTTGCATCTTTCCAGTACGTTGGAAAGGTGCCGGTACCAAGACTGAGATTGAATATAAGGGATAGAGGAAAACACAAAGAGGAACAAAGTGACTTTACAAATATATTAGGTCATCCATCGGGACCAGGACTAACATTCGGATCGAGCAAGTTAATAAGGAATCCAACTTCAGAAGGCTCAGTGGAATAGGATGTACTTGATGCTGGATAAGTTTGAATTGAATTAATGGGGGGTAGTAGTATATCAAAAGAGGAAAAAGTAGAGGAAAAATATTCGACAAATAGGTTAAAAATATTTTGAAAGGAGGAGGCTTCAGTGTTATTCCATTTGACAGTATGCGGGATGAAAGAGTAAGATTTAAAGGATCGGATGTATGACCAAAAGGGTTTTGCGTTATTTGTCAGGAAGGAACTCTCTAAGCTGCTAAAGTAGTTTTTCATGGCCGTTTTGAATCCTTTTTAAGCCAAAGAGTGCAGTCTGCAAATATTCGGTTTAGCATCATCATTTATCAATTTATAGTGCCTTTACCCCTTGTCTTTGGGCCTTAAGGCACGAAGAACACTTCGAGTATGCCAAGGCTTCATTTTAGCTTTGCGAGGAGCTTGGAGTGGAGTATAAAGAGCATTCAGATTATTGAGGTAATCGTGAAATTTGTTCAAAGTACTATCGCAGTCAAGACAATTGAAGACAGTACACCAGCTGTCTGAGTCCAGATTGATTTTAATTGCCTCATATTTTACTTTAAAGAAATTGTAATGATAAACTGTGGCAGTTCACTGGGGTTTTAGGGTATCAATGGTTAGTGCTAGAGGCAAAGGTGGATGATGGAGATCAGGTTGAACAGAAGGATGTAAAACAGGAGCTATTGATAGACACCCAGCTTGAACATTTGACATGACAAGGTCCAGAAGACGACCATTAGGGTTACGGACATGATTAAAATGTGAAAAAGAACAAAGGGGAAGAAAGGAAGAAAGTAACAAAGAAGGATTATCTGTTGAGGGAATGCCAGGTGTTGGTAAGTGGTCCCATTCCACTGTCGGTAGATTGAAGTCCCCATAAATAATAATTTGGAATGTGGATGACGAGCAAGAAGATAGGCAGAGAGTACATCGAAGAAGGCTTCGTACACAGTTAAGGGAGGACTACAGGGAATATACACAGAGGAAATTAATAATGAGGAGTTATGAGGAAGAGGGAGTTTCACACTCAACTGCAGGAGTAAATTTGAAGTCAGCACAAAGTATGCTATTAAGGGATTTGCAGACTGCAACCAAGACTCCCCCACCATCAGATTTATTAGTGATGTTAAGGTCACGGTCGCATCGGTAGACTAAGTAATCAGGTAAAATTTCCGCATTTGACATATTCCCGTTCAATCACGTTGAACTTAAACAGATAACTGAATCGTTAGTTGATTGAGACACGAGTTATAAGTCCTCAAGTTTGGTTCTTAAGCCAAGAAAATTTTGACAGTAAATAGAAATAGTTGAACGATTAGGAAGGGAAGAATTTCTTTCAGTGCTAGATGATCCTTGAAGGTTGTTGAGGCTGTTTGGAACCTTTATCGGGACAAAACCGCCGCTTAGGTTGCCTTGTATCGAATGTTTTAAAGAGTGTCCCCTTTGGCCAATAATCGGAACTAAGTAGAACAGAAAGTTCAGCCGTAACTGTCAGCTTGAAAGAACTGATAACCTGGTCAGGAAATTTGTCTTTTGTTAACTTTACGCACCTGAAAATACTAGGCATGTGACCAAGTTACGATATTACGTAGTTGGTAAGTGTATCCTTGGTTGCGTTGTAAGCGAGCCTTGATATGAAAAACTGGAGAGGTGGGGAGACAGCTCGCAAACTCCGCTATCAGCAAACACACTTTCTATAAAGTTTTGTGGTTCTGAAGACATAACGATATTTTGCTGAAGATTATTAGTTGTTGATTGTATTGGGCACACCTCAGATTGAGGCTGAATAGGTAAGATAGACTGCTGCATGCAACTATTTTGTTGCAAGACCGTAGCTTTATTAATTGGAGCCGGAATCGACTCCTGACTACATGCTTGCTGTTGTCGCGGAAGCACACTTCGCGTAAGAAGCCGCTGCTGCCCAAGAGGTGACACGGCGTGACGATACCAGCTCATCATGCACACTAGGTGAAAGTAACTGCGGTGACAGCAGAAGATTTTGAGGTGTCAACGGTTGATCCGGAAACTGCTGTAGCTGATCCTCACTCTGCGGCAGACTCAGGAGCAATCGCTGAGGTTGCTGTTGTTGTAAAGCATGCTCAGGTTGTTGTTGTTGTAAAACATGCTCAATTTCAGAATGAAGGACATTAACACCCTGTTCCAGTTGCTGGTTCATCAGACATGTCGACGATAATTTCGCCTGCGCAATTAAAACAAGAGACGCTAAATAAGTTTTAGTCTCTTCAAGTTTCTCCTGCATTTTAGAAAATGAAGTTAATAGGGACTCCACTGTAGCGTAAGCTGACCGGAGCCGGTCCAAAAATGATGAAATGGTATATTTGCGGCACCTAGCGCAGTACCAGTATACCCCAGAACCGCTTCGCATTATGTTATCAGCCACTGGGCCAGTTAAGTTCACACATTGAGCGTGGAAAGTTGATCCACAAAGGCCAAAACATGTCCCGATTTTAGTTTTATTTAGCCTTTCTAGGCAAGTAGTAGCCATGCAGATAGACATAATACAAGTAAAAAGTTAGAAGTTAGCACAGCCACAAACACACGCACTACAACTATAGATCAATAAATTTGCATAAATTTGTAGTGGTGAGAATTTGATAGATTAGCTCAAACGAAAAGTTAACGCCTAAAGATATGCAAAGTCAAAGTGTATAAAAAGTTCTTGCTTAGCTAAAACACGAACCTAAAATTTTGATCCAGAAACACTAAACAAGAGGAAATCCACGGGGAAATTCGTGAATTGGTTTAAGCCACGACAAAAAGTTTAACCAAGATACTAGGAGCGAGTAAAATTCATGAGTTCACAATTAGCAAAACACTATTTGACATTATATCGCGAATCGATATGACACTGAAGCTTTTTGCTTCTAATGAGAACAAAAAAAAAAATTTGTATAAGATAAAGAAAAGTAAATTTAAATTGCAGATACCAAACTGTCTCGGCTAGCAAAGACACAATAACTTAACGCGGTAGAAACAAGATCACACCAAGACACTAACCGAAAGAACTTCAGCGGTGAATCAATCAAAGATACCAGGTAATTAAGCGATTTTAGGGCACAGCGAGAAGATACACAGCAGAGCTCGTTGACTGTTGCAGAGTAGATGATGTGCCACTTGGCCACCATAATGTGCCGCCTGGTTCCATTGGTCAACTGATTCGAGCATCAGTGCAACTATATTATCCAGGGTGAGTTCTCCTGTCTCCCTGTAGAGTTCCTTTGGCAGCCTTACCCATTTTGTACACGAAAAAACTATGTGGCAGGCATTGTCCTCCTCTCCTGGGCAAAACTGACAATCGGGAGACCGTGACTTACCGATCTTGTGCAGGTAAGACTGAAAATACCTAAGCCCACTCAAAAGCTGGGTCAGATAGAAGTCAGTCTCACCATACCTTCGATTTAGCCACGGTCTCACATCCGGGATGGGACACGCAGTCCACCTTCCCTTCGTGCGATTGACCCAAGACTGCTGCCAATCGTTGAACGAGCGCTGTCTCTCCTCGCGGACAACCGTCTCCCTCACATCCTCGTTTTGGCGCAGGTAAATAGCGCGGTGCTCTCTAACAAGGAGGGCGGCAGGTATCACGCTTACAATAATTCTCACCGCCGAGTCAGAGACTGTTGGATACGAAGATGCAATTCTCAGTGCTGCTCTTTTCTGTACCTGTGCAAAACGTTTTCGGCATACTTCCTTGCTGAGAGCGTCGCCCCATACTTCTGCTCCGTACAGTAGCACTGACCTTAAAGCACTCATCAAGAGGCGTCTTCTAGACGGACTGGGTCCCCCTACGTTGGCCATAAGTCGACTCAGGGCCGATATTCCCGAAGCAGCCTTCTCAGCTGTTGCCCTGATTTTCTCAGAGAAACTCATCTTTGAATCGATCAGCAGCCCTAGGAACTTCACCGATGGCTTCGATTCGATTCGTATATCTCCAATACTGATCATTCTTACTCTAGGGATTCTCTTTTTTGTCAAGATGACCAGTTCGGTTTTCTCCAGTGCTAAACTGAGCCCACGAGCAGTCATCCAGTCCCTCACTCGGCGCATTAGCATACCTAGCATAAGTTGCGCCTTTTCAACGGTACGTCCAGCGATCAGAGCTGCAACATCATCCGCATAGCCGACCAAGTGCGACTCATCTGGCATCTCAAGTCTCAGTAGCCCGTTGTGAGACACGTTCCACAGGGCTGGACCAAGGATAGATCCCTGGGCAACACCCGATGTAATTTTCATCCTTCGTTGGCCCTATGTCGTGTCGTAGAGCAGTCTTCGGTCATTTAAGTAGTTCCTCAAAAGCCGCATTAGATATTCTGGAACTTGAAAAGGATATTCTAGCGTATCCAGAATATCTACCCATCTAGCGGAGTTGAAGGTGTTCCTGACGTTGATTGTCATCAACAGGACGATCCGTCGCTTGGTGCGACGACCTCTGCCCTTCCAGACCGCGTTTACTACCTCTACAATCGCATCAATGGTAGAAAGTCCTGCTCTAAAGCCGTACTGCATATGAGATAGGCCCCAGCAGCACGAATCGCGTCAGTGAGTCTTCTCTTGATGAGTTTCTCTAGCACTTTCCCAGCCGTGTCTAGCATGCATAACGGGCGGTATGCAGACGGTGTTTCGGGATTTCGAGCGACACAAGCATCGCCACCTTCCATCGTACCGGGAAAACCCTGTCCCGTAGGCAAGCGTTGAATGTGCTGAGCAGCAAGTCAGGACAATGGTGATAGACGAGCCGCAATACCTCAGCCGGAACATCATCTAGACCTGGAGCCTACCTCTTTTTCAATGAGAGGACTGCCTCCTCCAGTTCCAGCTGTGTAAAGAGTGCACATTCACTTATATGCTACCACCCAGTTGCATGCCTCGTCACGGTTCCGCGCCCGTTGAACCTTACATCGAAGCTTGTGACACTCCCTTCGCTTTTCACCGATTTCAGTTGACCACCAGTACACTGGGGGATTGCGTTGCAAGGGTTTTCGACGGGGCATAGAAGGGCAGCCTTAGGTGGTTTTTTAAAGGAAGTCTCCCCATATAAGGAGTAATTCTTCATAACATATTTTTTACCAAATATAGCCAATATTAAAGGAAAGGGCTTGAAGAAAAGTTTCTAAAATAAGTCTTTAACTGGCTCTTTTTGTCTCGCGGAAGGCAGACGGGGAGGATACTACTTGAATTATTTGTGTTCTTACCCTTTGCGCTTGAACGCCTTTGATCCGAAAAATCTGAAAGAATCATGGTATTAGGTATAAGAAAAAGATCAAAAAATACCTCAGAAGTCTAAATTCAATGAGCTTCGTTAATAATATTACATTTTTAAAATTGTTTGTTTTTACGGATAAAATCAAAAAGCAGTCCTTGAATTTCCTCAAAGCTTGTATGTTGGGTTGGTAATAGTAGATGTACGTGCTTAGAAAACTTCACAACAATCGAGCCATAAATAGTCAATTTACAGCCGAATGAATATTTAAAAATCACAACAACTACAACATGTGCTTCAGATTTTTGATGTGTATAGTAGTCAAATTTTGATATTCAGTAGACTTTGATTGTGCTCGAAATTGGTCCACAAATCCCTTCTAACAGGAGCACTCTCCTTCTTCTTCGACTAGTTTTATTCTAATTCATGCAGTCAATTAAAGATTTCGATTTTTGTTTTAACTCGATAAAATTCTTCGCCCATTTAAATTATATTTCCCCCTTGCCTGAAGCAGACCAACTTTCTCCGAAAAATTAAAAAAAAAAATTGAAATTGAATCAGTTCACTCGTAGTGTTAGAAATCTTTAAAATTCTAGCGCAGGCTTCAAATTTTTATGTATAAATTTAAATATCAGAAGATAATAAAAGTTCTTGATTGCGCATCAAATCACTCCTATACCACGGTATTGGCATGGAAATAATCACGCGCTGAAGAGTGTACTACCTTGCATCAAGATTTCATTCATTAAATAGCTTCTTTGATGGTGGTCATTATCCGAACAATCTTTTGCCTCGAGTGGCTGAAGCTTATGCTAAGCATGACGGCTCTAGATAAATACCAATGAACAGATCAGCGAATCACTTCTAATAGTGAATTGCAATGATTTAAGTCACCATCAGAGAATTATTGGATTTCTGCGTATAGTACATACGAGTACGTTCGTGGACTGAACATTGATCTTCAGTTCATTCTAACATACGGAATCAATTGAAATATTTGCGGTCGACATCGCTCTGAAGAGCTTCAAGTAAGGCATTAAGACTTCTTAGAGTGTCAGTCTTGAAGATCGCTCTTAATGCCTTTTTTCTTGCCGGCCGGCGCGGCACCCTCAACAACACGGTAAAAGTGCTCCGGGTCTTCCCACAAAAATTCAAAGCTTAACGCACTGCCTCCAAGAAACAGCCACGCCGAGCCGTTACGAATCTAGTGTGACCTGCAAGTTTAGTTAGTGCAATTAGCGTATCAACCAACAATACGCACTAATGTAGTTAAAAAGGTAGATAATGTTTAGATGCGACCAGTGCTTTTTCGGTACAATGAAACACGTCAATATGCGGTTTGCTGACCTAAAAAATCGGAAAGTGTGTTTTGTGGTGATGCGCTGCATTTCAAAATCAAATGTGCCTGAAGCCTTAAAATTTAGTGTTCTTTTGTTCAAAAGTTAAAAAAATTGTGTTCCCGGTCTTCATTGTGAAATGTGATCCATGCATGTGTTCCATTCGGTTTCCTAAATTATTCTTACTCCGTTTACAAAAGTTGATTTGATTATGAAATTGTGTGAAAATCTCGTTAGTTTTAGGAGGTCTAAGCTTAAAATCATTCTTTTGATAATGATTGCCAGTATTATATTTTATTAATTCTAAAATTAAATCCCCGAAATAATTATGAATTTAATAATTCTTACTTTCGGATTTATTACGGGCTTCTATATTTAGAAATCAGTATTATCATTCGCTTTGCATGCGTTTTAATCAGCTATCAAAGTAATTAAAAACATTATGTATGGAATTCTGCGGTTTTAACCAAGTGAGCACTTTCCTAACAAGACCAAGTCAAAATGAGTTACGAGAGGAGCTTCCAAATAAATTGGATGAAATAAAGTTCCGCTTTTATGATCAATCCATCCACTAAAAATTGCAGAACATAAACGTCGGATATAAAATGTTCAAATAGATAAAATTCTTCTCCCGGCCATAAATTTCTTTCAATTTAGGATTGTTTGCAAATATTTTGCTATATGTTTTTTTTTTTCTTAGAACGTATTTAAAAGCATGACTGTTGTAATCAAACGTTTCGGTTAAGGCTCTTCCGAACACGCGTTTTTTGGCTGTTAGTTATCTGAATTGCAATGATGGCTCTTGGCTTCATCTTTAATTTACGAGTTAACCATATGGCCTAGCCATAAGTAATTGAAACGTTCGAATAAAAAATTAGTACGATAATGATTCGAGAGGTTTTTGAAGTGTTCTGCTTGAACAGCAACATATTTTTTCGGTTTCAGATAAGCGCTAGACATAATCTCACTTTTATTCTCGTTCACTTTGAAATGTGAGCAAGTTTTTGTTGGTTTGCTGATTGAAGGAAATTACACGGTTGGCTTCTTTTAAGCGCCATCAGAAAAAAAATCACTGCTAATTCAACGAATGATCGTTGAAAGCGAATGCTTCGCTGCAAGAGTGTAGCAACCTTTTATAAAATTGTAATTTTAGTACTGTAGGAATACGTTTATAAGTTGACGAGGATGAACATAAAAATCCCAGAATGAACTCTACTAGAATACGAAACAGCTTTACGGTACATATTTCGTTTCTAAACCATGACTGATTGTAAACTAGCTCGTAAATTTTATAACAAATGACAGAACATTGTAAAACCAGTGCAGACAATTTTTAAGCTGAACGAAAAGCTCCGAATAAGTAAGTGGTGAGCTGAGTGTAAGAGTGGCGGAGCTGCCCGGAACAGCAGCTACAAATCCGAAAATGATACCATCATTTTATTTCTTCATCCTCCAGGGTGCAATAGCTCTGCTGAGTATCTACGGGAACCCAGATATTATTCCGATTCTATGCAATGCAACTCCAGCGGTAAGTCTCGTGAAAGATAATACATTTTCTGTTCTATTCCTTTTTCCAGGATTATCTAGGATTATTTAGTGGGTGTGTGGCAGTGCAACTTCCATTACATTTGCATGCAATTTTTATAAGAACATCTGATCCATTGTGATGGCTAACCATATTGTGGAGTTGCAATGCGGCACGACTCACATACGAGGAATTCTACAATGTATGAATTTTTGATTGATTGCTGCCTTGCAGATGAAATTGATTTGTAACATATTGATAGGAAAACAAATAAGAAGAAACACACAGCATATAAATTAATTAGCAACCGCTATAATGACAAGGTTATAATATTATTTACTACTGATCTGTTATCACCAATTCAAAAGTAACATCGGGGCTAATCTCAATAAATTTTTACAATTTGTTCATGCTTCAGAACAAGAACAAAAACCAAATTTAAATTGAAATACATTTGAACAACCATCAGACACTATTAATTTAATTGGATGGAGGCAAACATTTTAGAATGCACATAGGTGTATGCAAAAGTGCTTGATTTAAAAAAATATATTAGCATTAATTTAATTATATATTTCCACTACAAATCGGACTTTGGATATTACTTTCCAGCCTTCAAACAAGTGCCAAGGTCAAATATACTGGCGCTTATTTTTAGATCATACTTTTCATCACACTAAAATAGATAAAACTAATAAAATAGTAACTGACTTCATAATAAGCTTAAACGCATGAAATAAGTTTCGTGTAATTTCCCTTCTGTTCGTCCCTTTCATGAAACATAGCTTCAATTTGCATGATTGGCATTGACACTAATTCCATTTCTTTAAGTATATTATGAAGTCAGTTACATTTTTGCCAACATATTTCATTTCATATTTTAATGTGGTCTATTGCCTCTTCTTGTGCTCATTTATTATGGCAACAAAAAATCATGAAAAAAATTTGCTTCAGAATTTCAGATACAATATAAGTAATGCTTATTTAGAACTAGTAAGCCTTGTCGTCAGCGTAATAAATAACAGGCTAGAAAAAATATTTAAAATAATAGCTATTGGTCATCTTCCTTATCCTTTTATGTATAGATTGTATATGGAAGAGCTAAAGAATGAATTTAATTTTTACAATGAACTGAATTTATGAGCGATTGCCTTAGAAAATTTGTTAAGCATTCACCAGGTCACTTTAAATTGACCAAGTTTAAAACAATTACTCATACATTGAAGCCTAATAAGTTTGATCCAGCGTCCACGCGATATTCTAAATGTCGCCAAGTTCAAAATAATTGTTCATATTGAGCTACAAAAGTTTGTCACTATATTGAAAACAAGTTGGGTAGACAGACCTATGCTCATGTCGGAAGGGTTTTGTACTCAACTTACAAAATGCAGCAACCAGCAACGAATAAAATCAAGAAACACGTCATGTTCAAGGATCATACTATTATTAACAAAATTGACAGAATTTTGACTTCTGAGGTAATTGTTATAGTTATACCCATAAATATCTCCTTTGATAATTTTTTCAGATTTTTTAGATCACGGGTGTCCATTCGCGAGGGAGGAAACCCATTTTTTATGTATTTCCCCCCCTGTGCCCCCACTGAAGCAAAAACTGTCAGTTTAAGAACTGTTTTGAAAAGCTCTCATAGAGAACTTTCAGTTGATACTCATATCGGCTACCTTTCATGAAATTTTTTTCAGGAGCCACTCCTCTGTACTGTAATCATCGATTCATGGCCTATTTTTTCGAATCCTAGAATGGTTACAAAGCCCTTTTACTAGGAGCTCTCCCCTGCCTCTTCGACTTGTTTCAATTGTATGTACTCATCTTCATGATACCTATCGTTCCTGAAATTTTCATGCGAATCCTAGCAAAGCTGTAGTGTCCAAGTCGGTAAAAAGCGCATATGGCTCCATAGCCATATGTTTCCATAGTAATAGAGGGCATATTATTCCATAGTAATACAGCGAAATTCAAATCGCTATAACTTCGTTAGATACCATTCGATCTTCATGAAACTTTCAGGGAAGATCAATCTTATAAATAGTCACCTGTGCACTGAATTTAAGGATACCGTTTAGATTTTATACAAGATAACACAAAATCGATAAATCAGACTATTACTAACAAAGTTGAGTGAATTTCGACTTCTCATGTATTTGCTGTTGTTGTACTCATTAAGGCCTACAGTCATGATTTTTTTCAGATTTTTCGGATGGAAGGTGTCCAATCGCAAGGGGGGGGGGTACGCGAAAAGTTCGTACATTTCCCCTTCCCCTGCCCCCCTCTTTACTCAAAAGGCAATTTTATGACTTGTTTTGAAAAGATCTCATTAAGATCTTTCCAATGACACCCTACTTGACTTCCAATGGTGAACATTTTTTTTTTGAGGGGTCGCCTCCCTATATGGGGAGACCCCCCTTAAACCCCTTTGAAAAAATTTTCCACCCTTGAACTTTCAAGAAGTCACCACTTCTGACCTTTCCACAAAAGTTTCATAGCTGTAGCCTCTATACTTTTGGAGAAAAAGTGCTGTGACATACAGACGGACGGACGGACAGACGGACACAGGTCGCGATTGCAATAGGGTTTGGTATTTTAGTACAAAACCCTAAAAAGTCTTGTTTAAGTTTTTATGCAGTTTCATGGTTGGATCGCACTCTTGAACTCAACCAGAATGCAAGTTTGTGGTTATTCAATGTTCTATTTATTTCACAAAATAGGTCTCGTAATTTTCTGAATCAATTCTTGCGATCGGCACGTTTGGAGTGTTATGAAGTCAAAAAAATCCCCGTTGGTAGCACCAGCCGGAAAGGTAAATTTCTCGTATGTAGCGTAAAGTTTCGAAAAAGAATTTGGCTTGCCTACTACTAAACTTCTTTCTGAAATTTTCGTAGTACCACATGGGTATTTATTAACATAAAAAAAATCTGGTCACGTTCGTTTTTAGAGACCTTTTATCGAGGCGCAAATATTTTGCTAATTAAATTGAGTTGCACGCGTATGGATTACATATTGAAAATCGGCGGATCATAAATTGTTGTAAACATATAAATACCGGTTTCGCCCTTCTCGCATTTGCTGTTTACACAGTTCACAGTGGTAACCACACAAAGGTTTAAATAGCTCGAATAGTTAATTTCAAAAGATTTCCATAAAAGTTTAATCAGCACTTGCGTTGCACTTAATATATACATTTTCAATTTTTTCCCGAACTGTGAGGGCCGTCATTTCGATTTTTATTGAAATCGGCTGCTAAAAATATTAACCTGTAAATTTTCGACTGTATTATTTGTCATTCGATTTGCATAATTAAATTAAATTAACTTGCCTTAATAACTTATAATTTCAAGTTTCAACGGAATCTGTTGAGAATCTTGGCTGCTAGAGGGCTACAGAAATAAAAAAAATTGTATGCCACCCCCTTGTATGGGGAGACCCGCCTGTATGGGGAGACCCCCCTTAAATACCTTAAAATATTTTCTTGCACTGCAAATTTCAAGAGGCACCACTTTTGACCTACGTAGAAAATTTCCTCATTCTAGCTCATGTGGTTTGCGAGAAAACTTGTTATGACGCACGAACAAACGGGCGGACGGACGGACAGACAGACAAGTCACGATTTTATAATTTTTTAGGGTATTGTTAAAAATATTTTACAATATCTTAAAAATGATCTGGTTTATAAGTTCTTTCAAGTAAAGCCATTTAAAGCGTTTCCATGAAAAATATTCATTATTTCAGTTGGTACTAAAATAGCGAATTGCGCTTGCCTTCAGACCTTTGGGGGCCGCCATTTTGAATGCATGCATTTGATTTTGGATTATTTTAAATCTGTGTATGCTAGGACCTTATCAATCAATGTACTATCTCGTTCAAATAGGAGTTTCACTCTAGACAGGGCAAAATAATTAAATTTTTAAAGAAAATGGCAGCTAAAAATATAAGGCTTTAAATTTTCGACTTTTTTATTTTTCATTCAATTTTAATAATTTCCTGCAAAATACAAGAACATAGTACAGAGATCCATAATCTCAAGTTTCATCAAAATCCGTTGGAAAATGTGACCGCTAGAAGGCCACAAAAACATGAAAAAAACGCATATTTAAACGGCCGCCATTTTGAAATTTGCAAATGCATGATCACCAAAATATCAAAGACTGTAGGTCCAAGTAATGTCTATCTTGAAACCAAGTTTCATATATGTCGGATCAAAATTGCGACTTTTAAAAGCCTTTGAAATTTCGACCTTCAACTGGCCGCCATTTTGTTTTTTGCAACCTGACCTCCAGTTCTTTTACGCAATTCTTTAAATACGCATAATTTCTATCAAATTATCGAATTTCATGAAAATCTGTTGAAAGCTTTGACCACTTTTACAACAACAAAATTTTACACGTTTTTTGACCTTTGAGCGGCCTCCATTTTGTTTCTGCCGTACCGACTTTGGATTTTTTATTGTGAGATTCATCACATACATCAATGAACCCTTGTACCAAATTTCATCCAAATCGGAGCTATACTTTGGTCAGAACAGAAATCACGATTTTTCGTCTAAAATGGCCGCCATTTTGTTTTTGCATGGCCGATATAGCTGGTTAACGAACTTAACCGAGATAATTACCCAATACACCTTTCCTGAAAATTTGGTGAAAATCGAAGCAAAATTGCAACCTCTAGCGTGGTCACAAATTTCGTTATATCCCATATATATATATATATATATATATATATATATATATATATATATATATATATATATATATATATATATATATATATATATATATATATATATATATATATATATATATATGATGCTCTCCGCAATAGGTAAATTTCTCTCGAGAAATTTACCTAAAAGAAGTAGTTCCGTTGAGCTTGCTGCGATTGCAATCCACCACGCATTTATATATGCTGTCGATTCTAGATCAAGAGTAAAATATTACCACACATGTGTGTGTAATCGTACCGAAGCGTTTTTGGGACGAAAACGGATCTGGCCGGCAAGTGAAGATTTCTCGCGAGGCAAGAGTTTCTTTGCACCATGAGGGGCGTGAAGTCGTCGGTGTTGGTACATTCTGAGACGACATAGCTACTCCCTCCTCAATGACTTTCGTGTGATGCGGAGGGAATGAAAATGTGTCCTTCTTCCTTGAGGCGATGTGTGATTGGTGCCGTTGTTGTTGCAAGCTCTGGGCTGGTAGAACTACTTGTGAGGGCAACGTAGGTTACAGCGCGGGCAAATGTGGTGAAGGTGATTGAGGTGATAGCGACTGTTGTATTGCTGAGGAGGTATTGGCTTGTTCCAGGTATTTAGGCTTCAGGTGGTTGGTGGACAAAATAAGTGCGTCCGTTGACCCTTTGGATAACTCAGTGGGGTCTAACCTAGGGATAGTTGAGTAGCGTTTTGACCGTAATAATGCAGTGGAACACGTTTTTGCTCGTAACCAGCTCTTTAAACGCTAACGGGTAGTCTGCTCCGTATCCACAAAAAAGGTGACAAGATACAGTGCGAAAGTTATACAGGTATATCATTACTTTTTGCGGTGAACAAAATTTTTTCAAATATCTTAGAAAATAAAATCGGATCATACACCGACAGCATTATTGGGGAGAATCGAGGTGGCTTTGGAGCAGGTAAATCGACAATAGACAAATTATTCACAGTCAAGCATGTAGTTGAAAAATGCGAGCAATTCAACATAGAAGCAAACCAAATTTTCATTGACTTTAAGCAAGCATACGACAGTATTGATCGTAACGTACTTTACCAAATAATACTTTGATTTGGTACCCCAACCAAATTAGTCCGTCTTTCAATAATGACAATGACGTCAACGACCTCCCAAATCCGCATCAATAACCAACTCACCGATGCCTTTGACACAAATATCGGACTAAATCAGGGAGATGGGCTAGCCCCACTGCTATTCGAATTTGGCTCTGAAGTACGTCATCAGGAAGCTACCGGCCGATATATGAGGCACACTACTATACAAGTCGAGCCAAGTAGTAGCCTATGCGGACTACATAAACATTTTGTCACGTTTATTAACAACTGCCAAAGAACTGTTCCTGAAACTCGATAGAGAATCAAAACTAGTAAGGCTACAGATCAATGAAAATAAAACAAAGCTCATGACGCAGTTGAGGAAAAATACCACAAATACGCAAATTACCACATTTGGTGAATATAATATCGTAAACGTTAGCAAATTTGTGTATTTAGGCACCAAAATAATGAAAACGGGCAATAAATGAGACAAAATATGCCGAAGAACACAGCTCGCAAATAAAATATTCTATTCAGTATTGACGATCTTGAAGACCAGTTGCATACACAGGAGGACAAAGCTCCAAGTATACCAATCTGTGATAGGACGTGTTTTATACTATGGGTGTGAAACATGAACGCTGACCCAAGCATCCGCAAATAAATTGAATGCCTCTGAGCGTAGGGTCCTAAGGCGAATAACTGGAGCGAAGCTAGACGGAGCCCAATGCCGAACTCGATACAACCATGAGCTGTATGAAATCTTTGATGAACCGGAGGTCTCAACGATTGTAAGACTGTGGAAGCTGCAATGGGCTGGACACATGAATCGTATGGATGAGCAACGGATACCCAAAAGGTAATCGTTGTGAGAACTAAGGGCTGGAGACCAATGGGAAACCGAGAAAACGCTGGCCTGATTCAGTCGACATAGACAGTTTATCGCTACTTGGATCTCGGAATCGGAGGACGCGGTCAATAGATCGAGACAGTTGGAGGCGCTGTTTGCAGGAAGCAAAGGCCCGAATCAGGCTGTAGTGCTAAGAAGAAGAAGAAGAAGATTGACAAAAGACCAATTTTCCACAGTCAATCAAGCACTTGAAAAACGCTGGGAGTTCAAGACAGAAGCACACCAGAATTTTATTGACTTTAAGCAAGCATATGAGAGTATTGATCTTAACGTATTGTACAAAATAATACATAATAAATAAAATAATAAATTAGTCCGTCTTAACAAAATGACAATGACGCCGACAACTTTCCAAGTCTGCATCAATAAACAACTCACCGATGCCTTTGACACAAATATCGGACTAAAGCAGGGAGATGGGCTGTCCACATTGCTCTTCAATTTGGCTCAGGAATACGTCATCAGGAAGCTACCTGTCGGTACACGAGGTGCTTTACTATACAAGTCGAGCTAAGTGGTAGTCTATGCGGACGACATTAATATTTCGTCACGTTCATTCACAAGTGCCAAAGAACTCTTGCTGAAACTTGGCAGCGAAGCAAAACTAGTAGGATTAAAACTCAAACCGAATGAATCAAAGATCATGACGCACTCAAGAAAAAGTACAGTTTCAAAAATGTGAGCGTATTTGTGTATAAGTACCAAAATAACAAGAAGCAGTAATGAATGAGATGAAATACGCCGCGGAATAAAGCTTGCACTTTTGACGATCTAGAAGACTAGCTGCATACACAGGAAAACAAAGCTCCAAGTATACAAATTTGTGATAAGACCTGTGGTATGCTATGGGTAACACAAGCATCTGCAAATATATTAAACGCCCTTGAGTGACTGGTCCTGAGGCAAATAATTGAAGCAAAGCTAGATGGGGATCAATGGCGAATTCAATACATCCATGAGCTGTATGAAATTTTTGACGATTGTAAAACTGCAGAAGCTACAATGGACTGGCAACAGAAATCGTATGGATGATTAACGAGTATCCAAGAAGGTATTTGTTGCAAGAACTGGATCGTGGAAACCAGTGGGGAAACTGGGGAGACGCTGGTCTGACTCGGTTGATGACAACAGTTCATCTCTGCTGGTGTTTCAGAATTGGAGGACGCGATCAATGGATTGAGATATTTGGAGGTACTATTTATAGGCATCGAATGCCCCAAAAGGGGCTGAAGAGCTAAATAGAAGAAGTGTGTGGTGTGTCTGTATGGCGAAACTAGGTGAATCGCTTTGAAAAGATGGCTTAAGTCCGCGACGAAATCTTGTGTGGGCAGCTGGCTGATGCAAGTTCAGGTGCGACGAATTCACCCAATGAATTCATGATATTGAAGTGATGTTCTCAAGGTCTTCTTTGTATGTGATACCCAACTCAATAAAATTCCTTGCACCCAAGAAGTTTCGGGACTGCACTTTAAGGCAATCCTTAGCATACGGTCCATTCGTTTTACTATGTTGTTGGGGGTGGAAATATGTTGTGTAGATGTTGTTGCTTCCCAGAAAACGGCGTAGCTAGATTAGCAGGTTAATATCAAACTGACGGCCTTGGTCTGAGATGATGTCAAGCTGCGTGCAGAATATGGTGACAGCTATCGAATAATGCCTTAGCAAAGGTGCTGGCCTTAAAGTCCCGTACTGGTATAGCTTGAGGCCAGTGCGCGTAGTGACTGTCGATAGTGAGGTAGTGCTCATAGTCCTCATACTGCTTAAGTTTGACAAGATCGGCGTGGGCATAAGTGAAACACCCGTCTGGTGTCTTAAAATGACCCAGCTTAGCGCAGTAGTGGCGATGGACCGCTGACATAGAATGCACTGCTTAGCCCAGTGAAACACATCTTTTCACAAACCTGGCCTAAACATTTATAGTACTACGCGCTTTGCGGTGGCGAGCTCACAGAGGCACGAGAGCCAATGGACCATTGCGAAAGCTTGGCGGTAGAGCACGGATGGCAAGTATAAGTTGAGGGCCCCCTTGGATTCAATGCAGTGTGTTGAGTGGCATTCTAGCACCATTTGATGCAGCCTGAGATTGAGGAATGCGTAAGAATGCAGCAGCTAGTCATCTGAGCCTCACTGATGGCTGGCACAGTCAGTGTAACCATCTTAGCGCATAAGAGTGCGTCAATAACGATGTTGTCTTTACCTGGCGTGTATTCTAACTGCATATCGAATCGGCCGATGAAGTCAAATTGTTTGGTATGGGGAAGGAAAAAAGTGAGTGGCCGATGATCGGTGAAGACAATGAAGTGTCTTCCCTCCAGAATGCGCTCAAAATACTTAATGGTGATGAAGATCGCCAGATACTGACAGCCGTAGGCGGAGTAGCACTGCTTGATCTCGGAAAACCTAATCGAGAAGAAACCTCGGGTACCACCGCACCGTCATACTATTGCTGATCATAGGTCACCCCAATGGCAGGGTTGGAGACGTTGGTGGGTAGAATCAACTTGTGTGAAAGTGAAAGAAAAGCTGACATGGCTGCTGAGATGATGCCCTGCTTGCAGCGTTCAAAAGCAACTTCAACATTGGATGTTCAGAAAAGGCACTTTCTTGATGGAGCAACCTTTCAACTGGCACTTGCAGTTACGCAGCGTAGGGCATTCAGTGGCGATAGAAGTTTATCATCCCAAGCAAATGTCTCATCTATGAGATGTACTATTAACGGAATGTTACAAGTATATTGAGGACCGCAGCGGTGGATTTCTGGCTCAGCGAGCGAAAAATTAACGCTAAGTTGGGAATGGCTTTGTCTAATGACACATAAGGGTACTGGCAGCTAGCTTTGCGGGATTGTGGGGTGGTTTCTTTCCACCAGCGCAAGGCCCCACTACAAAAAAATTTCACGCTTTCAATGGGACACATTTGACCGGTGTTGCACGTATAGGTAACCAGCCGAAGGACATTACAGCGAAGAGACGCAACAATCTTTCCAACTTAATCACGAGCGGGGTTAGATACGAATCTGTCATGGGCGCAGCTATTCAAAGCCCACAAAAAGAGTAGCATATCCGAGTGGCAGTAGTGTGGATGCGCCAATAGGCCTCAATTGCTGGGCCTCTCAATAATAAGGCTATGTAGCCAGAAAGCAGCTACTAAAATTTGGTCAGTCAAAGTCTCCACTCGAGAAATGAAGACCTCAATAACTAGGATGTCTGGTTCCCTACTAAAATGTGGGTCCTAACGCTGTACTATGCCAGGAATTTGAGTTGAGTCTATCTTGGTGGTCAGGCTTCGCATCAATGCATAATTATCTTGTAAGACCATCGCATTCATGGATACTCTAGGCCAATGTCCGCCAGTGAGTGGGATCGCCCAACTCCCTTTCCGTAGTTTTAAAAACCATCAAAGGCAGTGATGATTAGTCCTAATGGCTTGAACCTTTTTGGTACCACTCCCTGTGCAGCAGATCTTGTGCCACTAGTCAATTGTACGGTGGTTCGTATGGGCTACCCACAGAGTGGATAATCAGTTGCAGTCTCCACGTAAGGTTGCAGGAAGTTCTGATGAAATGGATGTCCACACTGCACAGCCCACTCCGGTGTGCCAACATCCAATGCCTGTTGACATATTACGCACAGCGGCGTCGGACCAGTGCCTAAGCGGAAATGAGGCTCATCTAGAATGCATCTTGTTGGCATTCTACTTATCTGGAACATTTGACATTCTACTAAAAATGGATGGCAGACTAATCAAAACCTATAAAAAAAGGAAATGCAATGATGTATCATAAACTTCAGCCTTCTTCCTTTGAACTCATCCCAAACAGCGACACCAATAGAGTCACCCTGTTTGTGTTTCTATGGACTCTTCTCTTGTTGCATCGTGAATATCCTAATTCTGAATTCGTCTCTTTGCCAGTTGCTTTAACCAAGCTAAGTACGTTTTCCCAGAGTTGATTCTGATGTGCAAGATAGTGAGTAACAACTTTCGAGCACATTCAGGGGCTCTGATATCACTTGGTCTTGCTAATCATTTAATGGTGGTAAACCACCAATGTATAACTCAAAAGCAAGTTCAAATTATGTTTATGGGCAAAGACAACACAATATTCGAAAATTTTTGGGGAAGCTGGGGCATAGTTAGTTTACAAACTTTCAGTCGTTACGTACCCGCCAAAATTTGGACACCTAGTAAGGTACTCTAGAGATAGTGGTCTATCTTATTGCTCACGACTGTACAGCGGAGCTTTTTGGGCCCCACGTTGGACGGGATTCGAAGTATTTAAGGATTTACAAGTATTAGGACTGCAGCGGTGGACTGCTGTCTCAGCGGGCGAGAAATTAGTGCTAAGCTAGAAATGGCATTGCCTAGAAGTGCATAAGCATGCTTACAGCTAGCATTGTAGTGTTATTGCTCTTTCCACCAGTGCAAGGGCCCACTGCAAGAAAAACAATTCACAATTACAATTTTTGTGACGTGGTTATGGGGCCTATCCACAAGGTGTTAAAGGCCGAGGTAACCAACCGGACAACCGAACAAAAATACCTTCCAACTAAAGAGAGCGTGAGGTTAGACATTAGTCCGTCATGGCTTCAGATGTTCATAGCCCACAAAAAGAGTGGCACATCCGGGTGGTAGTGGCAGCTCCTCATACCCTTCCCAACCAGATCAAAGATCAAGATGATGACTTGACCGTATTAGGATTGGATGGCCAATCGTCTCAGGCGAAAGCGTGTGTAACAAATAGAGAGGAATCTACGCCTGATAGCTAGCTCATTTTTGTAGAAAAGCCCGTGACGTTGTGGGTCCCATACCCGTTGGAGGGAAGAGAGAAGACCGGTAAATTTTTTTTTTGCAATTCATTTTCTACATTAGATAATATTCTTCAAAGATGAGCCTAATTGGCAGTACTAATCTAATAATATTTGAATATACTATTTTCTTAAACAGCTTTTAAATAATTTTCACATTGAATATAAATAAAATAATGTAGGGAAACTATTTTATCTTAAAGTTTCAAGCGCTAATTAGAGATCTAAGGAAAAATTGACAAAATCAAATTTGCATCAATTATTAGGACTTGTTGCACTTTGTGCTTCTACTTGTTCTGGAAACTATATTAAATAAATTTTTCTTCCTTACGGCAGAAGTTGTATGCTTAAAATTTATTTCTTTTTGTAAAAAAACAAAACTCCATTCAAACTTATTTGAAACGGTGTTACTTATACATTTAATTCATTTTTTTGATAGATTCAAACAAATTATGGGATGCTACTTATTTGCTATCTTAAACTGCCTTAAAGGCCACATCAGTTTGCTCCAAATATTTCTTAAAATGTTTATCAGAGTGAGGATCCAATTCGAATAACGTAGCCTTCTTGTAATATCGCATTTCATCTGTGACTTTTTATAGCACCACAACTTAAAGTACTGCAATAATACATTCCATTGTTATATTCATCAAATCTTCTCATCAAATACGCATCGACGAGGGTTGCTCCGATCATACATTGTTCTTTCATTAAATCTTCTGTAGAACGCTTAAACACCAAGATTTCTTTTTCTTCTTCTTCTTCTTTTGGGCCTTCGCTTCCTGCAAACAGCGCCTCCAACTGTCACAGTCCGTTGACCGCGTCATCCAATTCCGAAATCTGAGCAGCGATGAACTGTCTTCGTCGACCGAGTCAGACCAACGTTTGCTCGGTTTGCCCACTGGCCACCGGCCTTCAGTTCTCCCAACGAGTACCTTCTTGGATATCCGTGGTTCACCCATACGATTTATGTGTCCAGCTCATTGCAGCTTCCGCAGTGTTCCAATTCTTGAGACCTCCGGCTCGTCAAAAACTGCATACAGCTCATGGTTGTACCGAATATGCCATTGGTCATCGTCTAGCTTCGCTCCGATTATTCACCTCAGGACCCGTCGCTCAAAGTCGTTCAATATATTTGCGGATGCTTGGGTTAGGGTCCATGTTTCACACCCATAGCATAACACAGGTCTCATCACAGATTGGTGTACTTGGAACTTTGTTTTCCTGTGTATGCAGCTGGATTTCAAGATCGTCAATACTGCATAAAATATTTTATTTGCGAGCTGTATTCCTCGGCGTATTTCCTCTCTATCATTGCGCGTTTTCATTATTTTGGCGCCTAAATACACAAATTCACTAACATTTTCGATTCCGTATTCGCCAAGTGTGATATTTTGTGTATTTGGGGTATTACTCCTCGACTGCGTCATGAGCTTTGTTTTATTTTCATTGATTTGCAGCCCTACTAGTTTCGCTTCACTGTCGAGTTTCAGGAAGAGTTCTTTGGCGTATCGACAGGCAGCTTCCGTATGACGTACTCCAGAGCCAAATTGAATAGCAATGGGGCCAGCCCATCTCCCTGCTTTAGTCCGATATTTGTGTCAAAGGCATCGGTGAGTTGGTTATTGATGCAAACTTGGGAGATCGTCGACGTCATTGTAATTTTGGTAAAACAGACTTATCTGGCTGGGATGCCAAAACCAAGCAATATTTGGTACAGTCGTTACGATCAATACTGACTTATGCTTGCTTGAAGTCAACCAAAATTTGGTGTACGTCTATGTTGAACTCCCAGCATTTTTCAAGTACCTGCTTGACTATTAACAATTGGTCTGTTGTTGATCTACCTGCCCTAAAACCACCTAGATTCTCCCCATTAATACTACTGGCATATGATCCGATTTTATTTTCTAAGATTTTAGAAAATATTTTGTACCCCGCACAAAGTAGTGATATGTTTCCATAATTTCCGCACTGTAGCTTGTCACCTTTTTTGTGGATAGGGAATATAATTGATTGGCTCCACTCTTTCGGCATATGCTCTTGTAGCCAAATGTACTGAATGAACACTACTGCCATCATATTTGATGAGCTCCACTGGAACTTCATCAATGCCCGGCGCTTTATTGTTCTTTTGGGCTTTGATGATGGAACAAACTTCATCCAGAGTTGGTGGGGCCAATGGTAGCTCTCTGCAGACATCTATAGGGTTCGATGCTCTGAAGCTGTGCAGAGGATTAAGGAGGTTCTTGAAATATGATGCCAATCTTTCCTTAATCTTGATTTCATCAGCGATTGTATTGCCGCTGTCATCACGACAGAGCGTGGTTTTGGGCTGATAACCACGTTTCAGGCTTATCACAACTTTGTATGCTTGTCTTGTGTTTTATTTTTATCGCAAAGTTTAAACTGGATTTCCAATATCCTTGAGGGATTTTTCTCGGTTATAACAATTCCAAGCAAAAACTCCGCGAAAAGGGAGTAGGAATCACTTTTTATCAGGCCACGAAACAGTAAATCGAATTATATTCATGATTTTCGACAAAGATTAGTTCACCATTTTGAATATGCGTAAATTATGGTGAGGCGCTTTTGATATCCATTAAACAAATTATGGTATGATTGATGCGTCCAGAAGATTCTGGGCACCTGTAGCTAAACAAGAGTTAATGTAGAATTTATTCTCATGCTCATAGGCTTCGAACCACTTTCGGTGGAGAAATTTTCTTGTTTCCATTAAAATTGTCCATATTGAGATCAATTTTCACAGTTGGTATTATTTGCAAGTTTTTTAATAATTTTGTTTAACCCAAAATTTGGATGGTTCCACAACAACCAACTAATGACGAAAAAAATTAATGCATTCACAATCCACTATCATATTTTACTATCATTTTCGTACCAGACACAAAATTTTCTATATTTTTAACCCGAGAACAACACAAAATCCACTCTGCTTAAAATAGTTTGTAGCGTTGGTCTGCTACAAATTTACCCTGCTCCATGGTTAAAGCTCCTACATTTTCAGAATCACTAAATACGGCAAAAGATCCATTAAAAGTAAATACTAATTACAGGCTTTTCGAGCGTTGAGAACTTCACATAGGATATAAAATTATGTATATCTATTAAATTGAAACTCAATTGTTCGCAGTTCATATTTTCCATGGATAATGGGATCAGATTGAATATTAAGCTGCTCGATGAAAAAGTCGAAACTTAAAAATTCCACCTTCAAATGTAAACGGAATTCATTAAACTTCTGGACAACTGATTATGAATGGGACATGCATATATTCGTATAATTAAATTTGTTTCTCGTTACTTAATTTTTTTCCATCTTGGGCTTTGCTTGTTGGTAGATCCTCCACCTTGCACAACTCTATGTTAGACCGAGGGGAGGATAAGCTTCTACGAGCGACACGGGGAAAATCACGTATTTCTTGAGAAAGTACCTTTAGATTAGTATGGTGTTGACGACCATCGGGAAGCAGCACAAAACGTGGTGCTATCTGTTCCTTCCGAAGCTTTATTTTTGTGCAAATTTAGTTCACACTTGAAATTCTCTGGGGGATACTTTCGCATTTTTCGACCTCCACAGGATTCAGATTTGTTTTTTCCACTACTGATTCTGGGACTCTTTCCTGCCAAAAAACGCCGTTGAATCTTGCGACGGAAGGGTGCCACTTGCTCCAAAAACCATGAGATTTTTACTGATCGGGAGAGATTTGCCTCAAATAAAAAGGTTATGGAGGAGTTTTTTCACATTCAGTTACATCTTTAAGTAATGTATTTACAAAATCTTCAATTCCAGAAATTTTCCAACCGTTTCCTTAGTATTTCCAATCCAATACATTTGTTCAACAATTTTAACCTAAGAAGAGTTGATTGATTAATTGGTGTGATAGCCTTCAAACTCTACGTGAAAATACCATTAGCTTACATAAATTCCGAAATGAGTCTATGGATTTTTAACCAGATGTTAAGTTGCGATTTTAGTTGCTGTCACAAGGAGACTCGTCGCCCGAGCTGACGTACCTCCCGTCAAAAAATTTTCACCGCAACTCTCAAGTGACTTTTCGTCTTTGAGTTCACAGCTGCAGAATTGGATGGCATAGCCACAACTTACGTTGGTTGAAAGCCTATGGCTATGCTTTCCACAACCTCTCTTTAGCTAAAGCCTGTTACTACAGATGAGTCGGCCGGTCTTGTTAAATCTGAGATAGCTTTCATCTTGGGAGTTGGTGGTCGGAACCCTGCATAGCAGATGTGATACATGTCAAAAATTACCTCGAATTGGACAACTTGGCGTTTACCTTGGTTGGCGTAGGACTTTGCAGCTTGCAACACCGAGAAAAGCAGCTTGAGACTATGCTGGTGATGTTTGCGACCGGCTTACATCTCATTATAGCAACATTTAGTGTTTGTATGTTAGTTTTTTTGCATTAACTCTTCATTCTTCAAAAATTAGAGCCAGGTTTTCCAAAGGAAGGTTAGGGATATTGCAATGTAAATTTATTGGGATGAGAGAAATGTTTTGATTAGAATTTATTAAAATTAAGTTTGAACGTATTAAAGTTAAGTTTAAATGTAAGCTAAAAGTCCATTTTTCTGTTGTGTTCTTTGTATGATATGTAATTTTGAATCTAGCTGGTTGGTTTTTGTGTCCTTTTTACCAATTAATTGATAATATGTAATACTTCTAACTTGATGAAGATACGATATCGTCAATTATTTTGTTTAATTGATATCTACAGCCCAATTTTCTTTTTTTAAAGCCATCGTGCCTTGCTTTGTTTTGTTAGTAGACGTCTTCGACTCTTTGAAACGCATCAAAAACGTACGATATTTTTATTGTAGGCTAATATTTTTGAAAAATCCATATTGTCTGAATTTAGAATGCCTAGTGGGCCGTTAAGTTTTTCTTATTTTTAACGTTTTGAAACTTGCTTAAGGTTTTCATAAATTTTATGATGACTGATAAAATAAATCGCATTTGACTTTTATTACGACCATTTGTTTGTTTTGCTTTCGATGGTTGTCCTTCAAATGAAATTTTGCTACCAGTGCTAAAAGAGGGAAAGACAAGAAACAGATTTTGGCTAAATCTGAAATACTTATTCTTAGAATCAACACACATTGAAAAACATTGAAATCAGATTATCGAATACACCACAGAACAATAAATCAGCTTTGCTGGGTTTTGAAACATTAGAAATCCAATAATATTTAATCGAATAATGTATGAAAGGCAATAAATTATGTTTATCTGACCCCCATCAATCACCTGTAGATTTTGTCTCAAATCATTGTTGCAAAGCTGCCAAAATACAAAAGATTTCTATAGACAAGGTTTTCCTCCTTCCAGTAAAACGTTTCTCGGAAACATAAATTGCAAATGGAAAATCTGTATCCGAAAGTATGTGAACAAAGGAAACTTGAGAGAGGCGAAAGAAGAAAATAATTCTTACTTACATTATTCACAGCACAGCGAATGCCGCACTCTTCTTAGAGAATTGTCTGATGATGATGATGAATAATAAATAAATCTCCTTCGAGAAAATTGGACAGAAAATTGATTCCGATATTCCTTTATTCTTTTCTTGCACAATGCGATTCAGGCACAAAACGCAACACAAAAGACAACAGAAACTTGCTCAGGTCAGGAGAATTTTCCCACGGCAAGCTGAAATCGATAGAAAAGTTCTGCCTGGTTTATATCAATAGTTCAATAAGTTGCTTTTCTTTCCTGCGGCTATTGATTCTTTGGGGAAAAGTCTCGAAAAAGTACATGGACGGTATGTGTGAAAAATGTCACCGGACATGAATAGAACTACTAGGAAGACTTCAGCATAATATGAAAAATTTCCAGCGAATAATAGATCATGACCTCTATGAATGATGTGCATACAAATGTACATACATACGGAAAGTACATGGAATCGTATATGTAAATGTGATAGCTGGATATAGCATAGCAGACATGTTGAAGCAGAAGAGAGGGTTGTGCATAAACTGTTCCGTTGAACATTATAAGCGAAACAACATACATACATAGCATACATTTTGTCAGCTAACAGAACTAAGTTGCCTTAACACATCTTTTGGAGACCGGAAAAACACTGTACCAATACTTTTAAGTTTGCATACATACGCAAACACGTATGCTCACATAAAGGAACAAACAGGCATGGGGATAGTAAAAAGCAAGTGGAATAAACCTATTGAATTTTTAAAGTTGTTCCCTTTTACTGTTCAGCATGATATCGTCAGGATATACAAAAAGCCTCCTGAAGAACAACATCAAAGACACATCTTTTTAAGCCTACATACTTTAGCGGAACAGAAAAATGGGAAAATAGAAAAAAATGTTATGGTACTTTTAATGGGCGCAAAAATAAATATTGTGTATGCTGAAAAAATCTTTGGAAAGAGCTTCAATTCGGTCCATTTTAGTTGTTGACGTGTGTGTGCTTAATAGGTTTTTACGTGCGGCAGAGGAAAATTGGAGAGATAACTCCTTGGAAAGATTTTAAGGAGGATTACAATATGGCCATGAAATCTTTTGGAATAAGAGCTAAGTGAAAAGGAATAATGCAGAATATTGGGAAAAATTCACTTATATGCAATATGTGGTTTAGATCAGAACAGCAATCAGCTGAGTTGTAAAACTTTTATTGGTTGTGAAAAGATTTTATGTTTGGAGATATATGCGGTATTCATTTTCAATTCCATGAAGATTATATTTATACCAAGCAAAAATGACGGAAAATTTCCGATCTGGGATCTTTTCTTCAAAATAAAACAATTGAAGTAAATGAAGGCTTACAACCATAGTAATTATCAAGCAACAGTCCAACTTGATTCGCAGCCTTATAATTAGAGAATAACACTTCGCTCTAGAATTCATTAATTAAGGTACGCTCGAAGTTAAGCAACGAAACTACAATACTTCAACTACTTTATTGCCCCAAATGAGCCTAACTTTCCCAGTAATTTCCCAAAAAGTGAACGTAATGTGATCTATTGCGCCTTTTTACTAAGACATACACTTGCCAGAAATAGTATGCAAGATAAAAAAGTTATCGTTGTAGTAAAAAGGATTTGTCCACTTAATTTGAATGCTTTCTTTCATAATATAAAATTTATTTTTTTGGATGATTCCTAGTATGTTTCATTATACTTACCATTTCAAAAGACTTGGAACTCAAACGAAATCAATTTATGGCGACACAATAGACCAGAAAAGTTGGGTAGACTGACCTACGCTCATGTCAGAAGGGTTTTTTACTCAAGTTACAAAATGCAGTAACCAGCAACGAATAAAATGAAGAAACATGTAAAAGACGATTTTATTGGAGAAAATATGAATCTCAAAGATCATGTTATTGTTGTTGTTTTTTTTCAGATTTCTTCGATCACAGATGTGCATTCGCGAGGGAGGAACCATATTTTTCGTGTATTTCCCCCTGTGCCCCACTAAAACAAAAACTCTCACTTTAAGAACTGTTTTGAAAAGCTCCCGTAGAGAACTTTCATCTGATACTCATATTGGCTAACTTTGATGAAATTTTTTTCAGGGCCGCTCCCCTTACTGTAATCATTGATTCATGGCCATTTTTTTCGAAACTTCGAATGGTTACAAAGCCCTTCTGCTAGGAGCTCTCTCCTGCCTCCTTGACTTGTTTCACCGATGAGTATTAATTGTAGGTACTCTTCTTCAGTCTGTCATTAAATTGAATCAAGAGTTCAAGGCATGCACTTCAAACGTTGAAGCTGGGGAAAAATAACTCAAAATTATTAAATCGTCGTACTTAAAACAGCCACTATTTTGTTTTACGATTACTGATACCACTAGCTGAACCGACTCTCAAAAATATTCATGATACCTATAATTCCTGAAGTTTTCATACAATCCTAGTAAACCTGTAGTGTCTGAGTCGGTAAAAAGCGCATATGGCTCCACAGTCAAATGTTTCCATAGTAATACAGCGCATATTGTTCCACAGTAATATAGAAAAACTCAAACTGCTATAACTTCGCTAAATACCACTTAATCTTCATGAAACTTTCAGAATGGATCAATCTTATAAATATTCATATGTGCACTGAATTTGATTTGAATTTAACGGTACCGTTAAGATTTTATTCATGAAAATATAAAATCGATAAATCATACTGTAACATGTTCAAAAATTCGAAAAGTTCGTACGTTTCCCCTTCCCCTGCCCCCCTGGGTATCGATAAGGCAAATTTCAGATGTTGAAAATAAATTTAAGGGTCACTTCCCTATATAGGAGACCCCCCTTAAACCCCTTTGAAAAATTTTTCCACCACAAAACTTTCAAAAAGTCACCACTTCTGACCTTTTCATTTAGTTTCATTGCTGTAGCTTCTATAGTTTCGGAGAAAAAGTGCTGTGACATACAGACGGACGAACGGACGGACGGAAACAGGTCGTGATTGCAATAGGGTTTTGTATTTTAGTACAAAACCCTAAAAAATATCCGCACAGAACAAACCGGGGGACTCCCCGTGTTACGCGATGACATATGCAGATGCATATTAATGTTTTTAGGTCCAATAATAGTTTTACTTTAAATTACGAACGGTTTAAAAGTGAGTCAAGTTTTTTTTATATTTTTTGTACACTAGAATACTTGATTCCGTCCGAAATTGGCGAAGTTAGTTCTGAGCAGAGGAAAATTATGCTGTAACTTAAGAGTGAAGGAAAAATTTACCGCACAATTTGTCAAATAGTAGGCAGAACTCACTCCTCTGCTCAGTATGGGGTGCTAACATTTAATACAATTGGTTTGATTATGTCAAAACCTCGTCGTGGTTGACCCTCCATACTAACTGAATGTGAAAAATAAGAAACGCTTTGCAGGCAGTCGAAAAGAATTCTCGAGTAACTGCTTCCCAAATTGTAACAAATCAAGTATAAAAGACTCTTTTGGTAAGTTCTCCACGAAGATACCATACGAAAAATACTAAAGAGAGATGGATATCGCTCACGCATAGCATGTAAGAAGTCGTACATTTCGAAAGTGAACAGGAAGAAACGTGTAGATTTCGCAAAGAAGGACACCAGAGTTTTGGGAATAGGTCCTATTCTCTGACGAAAGCAAATTTTGCATATTTGGCATTAAAGGAAGAAAGTCAGATTGGCGAAAGAGCGGTACTGCCCTCAAAAAAGAAAATCTAGTGCCAACTTTGAAACATGGTGGAGGTGGTGTGATGGTCTGGTGGGTCTAAGGCGGCAGAAGGAGTTGGTCGACTTGTGTTTATAGAATCAACTATGGATCAATATGGCTACCTTAATATTTTGAGGCTTGGCGAAGATTTCTGGTTCCAGCAAGATAATGATCCCAAGCACACAGTTCACAAAGTGAAGCTTTGATTGCTCTACAACACGAAATATCAACTGTGTACGCCACCCCCATCCCAAGACCTTAATCCGATTGAGCATTTGTGGGACTTCTTGGACCGCAAGATCCGTCAGCATAGCATAACTTCGAACAAAATGCTGAAAATGGGGCAAAACTACCAGGCAGAACACAGTCAAATTGATTCACTCCATGCCAAATCGACATGAGGAGGTTCTTAAGAGAAGAGGTTATCCGAAAAGTTATTAAGCCCTGATATGTAATAAAATATTTGAATATTTCAAATTAATATTATCATGCACGGATACTTTTTTCTGGTGCGTTTAAGTGAGGATTTTTTGTTTTCATTTTGTAAAATCTAGTTTTTAAAGGAATACCACAGGAACAATTTGTAGAAAAGAAAGTTTCATCAATGAATTATTTTTTTTTGCTTAAATATATTATTTAAATTTAGCAGCTTCCTAATATGTTGCTTTCTTTAAATGTTATACGGATACTTTTTCTCGCAAGTGTATATTGTTTTCCTGGTTGGAATGTCCTAAAATTTTGACTATTTTAAATTCCTTCCCATAGAGTAGTAAATATCATAGAATAAAAAGGCACTAAATACAAATTTCAAAAAAATCACCTTGTCTGATCCAACAGTTTTGGAGTTTCAAAAACCGTTCATCTTAGTTTAAACAAAAACCACCCAAGTTTGATTTATCGTAAAGAAAAAAAAAAAATAACGTAACATCTCTTTCTCTTATTGTGGATACATAAAAGAAAAGTCGATTGTTTTTGTTTATTAGATATCCACAGGCAATCTCTCTTTTTCCTTCAAAGCGGAATGAACTAGAACAAATGCGCTTAAACCAATCCAATAATAAACAAATCCGAATATCCCTCTACCTGGGCTAACATACCAAATGGACAGCCATGCCATGAGCCATGTGTCACATTATGTTCGGGCAGTCCTAAAAGATAAAAGGGACTCCCAGCAGCCGGGGACGGCAGGGCTGGAGGATCGCTCGTCTGGCAATTACATTTTCCCTCTCCCTCCCGCTAAAGAGGGACCTCCTAGTTGAAGGCACCCCACAGCGTAACAAAATGAGACCTGGCCCGAAGTAATGTGTCAAACAGTCTTAGGCTTTGTTCTCGGGCTAACAGGAGGGGTGTCTAGTGGACAGTTCAGATGCTTGTAAGCATGGAAGTTCCACACTTAGTGCGTAAATGTCATTCATCTCCCAACCACAAAAAATATTGGTGTGTTGTTAAATACGCTATTATATATTGGTGTGTTGTTATAAAAGGTTGAATAGGCTATCACTATGAACAAAACTTGTGTTTCCTTTTGCTTTAGAAGTAAACTAGGCGCTTATGATACACCAAGAATTAATGCATTTTGATCTAGCATTAAATCTAGGTGAATACTTTTTATTGACAATGTGATTTTCAGCTTCTTGCTTCATTCCTTGGGTATCATGGTCGTCTTCTACGTTTTCAACATGGCTTCGGAAAATATGCTTATGTAAATTTGATGCGTTTATACAGGTATAGGAAAATATTGAGCGTGTACAGGGTTCATTTAAATAGTTGTTAGGACAGGCAGAGTTCTGTGCCGATCGTTTTTAAATGCAGTTCTTTCGTTCATTTACCGAAATCTGGTGGACTTACATCCTTACTTCTAGCAGGAATTTTTTTCCCTATAGAGTGTACAACTTAATAACCGGAATTTGACGCTAGAAAGCTCGAACTTTATACATATGTCATTTTGAAGGTATATTTAACAGCTATCAAAATCAGTCAACAAAACAATTCTATCTGTGTGCATCATTATTACTTTTCACGATGAAAAACTTCAAAAATTGGAGATAATTTAGCGAAAACATAGTATTTTGAATGGTTTCACTGCTTCAAAAGTGGCAGTTTTGACATCAAAGACAAAGAACACCCAGGACACCCAACAAAGTATGAAGACGAAGAATTGGAGACGCTACTCGATGAGCATTCGTGTCAAGCGCAAGATGAACTTGCCAAATCGTTGGAAGTCACTCAGCAAGCCATTTCAAAATGTTGGAATGCGACCGAGTACATTCAGAAACAAGGTGATTGGGTGCTCTATGAGTTGATATCGAGAGACGTTGAACGGCGCTTCAGTATGTCTGAAATGCTGCTTGAGGGCCATAAAAAGAAATAATTTTTGCATCGGATCGTGACTGGGGATAAAAAATGGATCCATTATGATAATCCCAAGCGCAAAAAGTCATACGTGAAGCCCGGCTAACCAGCCAAATCAACGGCAAAGCCAAATATCCATGTCGCCAAGGTTATGCTGTGTATTTGGTGCGATCAGAAGGTTTCGTTATATTATGATTTGTTGAAATCGGAACAGACAAACACAGGTGACCTGTACTGACCACAATTTGAAGCGTGCCATCATCGAAAAACGTCCGGAAAACGCAACCAGACACGAGGCTATAATTTTTTATCATGACAACGCTCGGCCGCATGTTGCAAGACCCGTGAAAAACTATTTGGAAAATAGTGGATGCGAAGTTTTGGCCCACCCGCCTTATAGTCCGGACTTTGCTCCATCTGACTTTCATTTATTACGCTCGATGCAAAATGTCCTCACCGGAATATGCTTCACTTCAGAGTAACACTGACTCCCAACCAAAACGGAAACTGGTTGGATCTTATTTTTACCAATGCTTATGACGATGTTATGGTTATTCCAACCAATGACAAAGAGAACCTTTTCTCTAACACACGAAGCCATTTCGCTTCTTCGGTTGAACTTTCCATATCTGATGTAACTTTTTCCCGAACGTACAATGACTGTATTGTATTTGATTTCTTAAATGCTGATTATAATAGTGTTACATTTTATCTTGCCAATATTGATTGAAACTATCTTTCAAGTTTAGATTTAGAGGAAGCAGTCTCTACATTCTATAAAACACTCTTCGAATGCATTGAGACTCATGTTCCTAAAATAAAGAAAAAACCCAAAGTTTCCAAGCCCTGGTCGTGACCTTCAACATCTACGGGATCAAAGGAACAAGCTCTATAAATTAATGAGAGATAACAAATTTGACACAAGCCTTAAGATTAAATATAATGAGCTGGCTGTATAATTCACTATCAGATCTCGTGAAGCGTATGATCAATACATCAATTCAACCAGGGAAAATATTATTCGTTATCTCAAAGAATTTTTCAATTTCGTAAAAACCAAGCAACAAGCCACACGATTCCCAACATCAATGTATTACAGTGATCTACTTCTTCTTCTTCTTAGCCCTACAGCCCCTTTCGGGCCTTCGCTTCCTGGTTTTACGCTGATAGTAGTCCAATTCGCCCTAAAATTATATGCGGCCTTTATGCCGAGCATTTTCAAGAGGTTTTCCGCCCGGGCACCGATACTTCCAGCATACCAATTTGCCATTCAATTACAGCACCATTCACGGATGAAATGAGTTTGTCAAGTGAAGATATCGTAAACGCTATTAAAGAACTTGATATTAACAAGGGACCTGGACCTGACTCTCTTCCACCGAGATTTCTTTTTGAGTGTATACATCAAATCTCTTCTCCTCTGTTTATTCTATTCAACGGATCTTTATCACGAGGGGCTTTTCCAACTGCCAGGAAGTCTTCTCATTTGAATCCGATTTTCAAAAGTGGCGATAAGCGGTCTATAACAAACTATAGAGGTATTGCGATACTATCAGCTATTCCTAGGTTGTTCGAAAAAATTGTTTGTGATAAGCTTATCACGTTGGTTGAACCACGTTCAATGCGGATGCTGTGATTTAAATAAACAGCAGCATGGTTTTTGCAAAGGTCGATCAACTACCACTAACCTAATGCTTCTTGCCTCAACTATTCTCTGCGAAATGAAAAAAGGTAACCAGATTGACGCTGTTTACACGGACTTGACCAAAGCTTTTGATCGAGTCGATCATGGAATTTTGATCTCCAAACTTCTGAAGTTCGGCATCTCTGGGTCCTTACTGAGTTGGATTGCATTATACCTAAATAATTGAACACAGTTTGTAAAATTCCAGGCCATTTTTTCAAGAGAAATTATTGCCATTTCTGGAGTGCCAAAAGGTAGTCATCTGGGTCCCCTTTTATTCAATATCTTTATTTCCGACTTGTCTGAAATTTTAAGTGACATACTTCATCTTCTGTATGCTGACGATCTCAAAATATACCACACCGTCAATTCCGATTCCGAGGCTATTTTTCTGCAAGCCAAAATAAATTCATTATTGAAATGGTGTGACAATAACAGGCATTATCTAAATGTTGGAGAGTGTTATGTTATAAGCTTCTCGAGAAAAAATTCAGTATTTGAGCACACTTATAACCTGAATGATTCCCAACTTTTTGTAGTTGACCAGATCTCAGACCTGGGCGTTCTGTTGGAATTCAATTCAAAAGCCTATGGGTCACCAAAACTCTATACATCTCATTTGTTCGTCCCTCCTTGAATATGGTTGTATTATTTGGAATCAATGCTTTGGGAATCACAGCACCCGCATTGAATATGTGCAGAAACAGTTTATTCTTTTTACCTTGCGTGATGCTTATGACCCAAGAAACTTCGCTAACTTGCCACCTTACCAGCAAAGATTAAATATTTTGAATCTTTCCTCGCTTACATCTCGAAGAACTATCTTCAGTTCTTGCTTTGTTTTGAATGTAATCAATAAGATAGTAAATATTGCATCACCATCAAGCAAAAACACGTTCAAGGAAATGATTAAACATACTAGGAACACTCGTCTAATGCATGCATGGATGCTTAACGGCATGACGTGTTATCTGGGTCACGGAATAAGTTGTTTTTATTACCTTTTTGTGAGATGGCGGTATGATGTCTAAGTTGATAATTACATGCATTCAGATACTGACATTAATCTGCGCACTATTTTTAGTTTAAAAACAATAATAATTTACCATGCTCACCATAACAAAAATTTTTCTTTTTGAAAATATTTCCTTAATTTACACCCTGGCTCACGATGACTACTCTATTCCGGGGTTAAAAATAAATTCCTCTTTCACATATAACGCCGTGTGAATAGTATACGGGAGGGTTCCTTCCAGATGGTGAGGCGAGAAATAAGGGCCACTCGTAACAATTTATTTTTTTCTGCTAGAAGTACTTTTAATGGAGCCTTGTTCTAACATCTACAGATTCTTCGGCCTTGTTTCTAAACCCAGAAATACTTTTCTGCTACCCAACATATTTATATCTAATGTTGGAGTGGTTGGTTGGGCTGGAAACTTGATTCAAAATTACAGTGTTCCAGAATACTTGTGTGATTATACATCTGTCCTCCTGCACTCTTTATTAGCGAGGAGCTTCATAAGTAATATTTAACCAGAAAAGTATCAAAACATTATTTTTAGAGTTTTACAAAGCAAACTTCACAGGGACCTACTAGTTTTGCATCCTATCCGTCCATCGATTTGTCCATATATCCATTTGTACGTGCGTCACGGAAATTTTTCTCATTAACAAAGCACAAACATTGTCAAAAGGTCAGATGTGCTGGTGTCTCAAAAGTCTAGGTTTCATTTCAAAATTTTCCAAGGGCGTTCTCCCTTATAACGAAGTGGCCCTTGAAATATGAAAGGTCTTGATTAGCAACTACAAAATCTGGAAAAAAGTCATTTTGTGCATCAGGAGATCCAAGGAGAGGCAAAATATACGAAAAATTTGTGTCCCTCCCTTTTACCCAAAAAAAAGTCATGGTGGTAGATCCTTATGAGTAAAAGGGTAACGAATAGCTTAGAAATCAAAATTCTTGCAGCTTTGTTCATAATAGGATGGTTTGTAGATTTTACGTTTTTCCCCATAAAATCGAAACTGTATTTAAACTTCTTGAAATGTTACAGTTGTGTTCGTGGAAATCACATTATAGGTAAGTGAGTTACAGCCATTTCAATTGTACGGAATTACGAATATAACCACAAATTGTTGTTAAATATTTCAAACCGTCCTAGGCACTCTTATTTTCTTTAGGGTTTCATGAAAGGTAGAGCGTTTAATTTGAATATAATCAATGGGCCCACCATTCAGAAAAATTAATTAAGCTGGAATATAGTAAAATGGCGGTTGTGATGCTGATGAAAATAACTTTCCATCATTTGGATAAATTTTAACGATTTGTTATACATTAATATATTCATGCTATCAGAAAACTTGTTCCGAGCTCTAGGATATTTACAAAGCCCTTTTGGTAGGAGTTTTCTCGTGCCTACGCGTTGGAACTTTTGCTACAGCCGCAAAAGAATTTGTTTTCTTTTCGTAAGAACAGTACCATCTTTTCATTGGTTTCATTTATTATTCAATTACATATTCGATCCATTATTGCTTCTCACAGTAACGGATCAATAATGATCCTTGAAATAACCGTCAGGCTATGAAACGAAAATGTGAAATTAATATGAAAGGCGAGGGCATAGCTATAATGTGGAAAATATTAAACGCGACATTGCTCTTGTTTTACTCAGTTCTCTGATGGGATTTAGATAATTGAGAATGTCTCGAATATTATTACATTTGAAATTCTGATGGGAATTATGCGTGGTTGAGTTGTTATTTTCTCGTTAAATTACAAGAGGTCCTGTGACAAGCATACGCTAGTCGAATTTCATTTCAGAAATATTTTATTTCGTTTCATTTTTGAAGTGAAATTTTTTTTGATGGGTAAATATTTCATTAGAAATTCCAGCAAATTTTTATTTTATTCTTCATAGATATGAAAGCTGATGCTTGCCATGTGTGCTGAAGTTACTTTGCAATTATTTAATAATGAAAATAATTGAAGGTATATGATAATATGCTTATGAAATCTGAAGTTTTATTTGTATTCCTTGCAACTGTAGCAGAATTGAATGAAAAATATGTCTTATTTGAATTATCCTTAACATTTAACAAATATAAAGTGAATTCAAAACATAAGAAAAATTATTATGAAACGTAGGAGTCCTACGTTTATTTTAAATTTATTGATCTCTTTTCAAAAATTTTAAATTTGACATTATTGTTAGCACAAACTATAGGGTTTTCCATTAAGGACATAACAATTTCGTATCTTTATAGGAGCGCACCCAAACCAGTTTTTAATAAACAGCTTAATTTATATCATAATAAAGTTCACGAACCAGGAATGTTTGGAAATTATTAAAAACCACTACCGAAATTCTGAGTCGGTGGTCGCAACTTTAAGAGTTCTTGCTTCAATTTTCGGCCATAATAATCGTCCCACTCGATAGGGTGTGCATGCTATAGTGCATAGTCTTGAGTCCAAATTTTTACCGTCAGACGTTCCGGGGCCAAACAGACGTCGTACTTCTCAAAGCGAAGGAAATATCGTAGTCATAAATGCATCGATTTAAAATGAACCAAATCAGTCGATTACACGTCGATCTCAAGAATTAGGCATCGCTCAAACGACACAGTGGCGTATTTCACGAAAATATCTTTGCCTATATAGTTACAAAACCAAATTGATTCAAGAAATAAAGCCACTTGATCATTCGAATTACTGAAACTTCTCTACTTCTCTAAGCTTGAGGAAAATGAAGAATTTCATCAAAAAATCATCATCAGCGATGAAACTCATTTCTGGCTCGATGGCTTTGTTTATAAGAAAAATATGCATCATTTTGTCAGCAGCAAACGCACATGTGTTTTTAAAGACACTGTTACTGTACTGTTTGCTGTAGCTTTCAAGCTGGAGGTTTGATTGGATCGTATTTGTTCGTGGATAAAAATGACCGTCATGTTACCGTCAATGGAGAGCGCTACCATGTTATGTTCGAAGATTATTTGTACCCAGAAGTGGATGACCTTGACATCAACGATTTTCAGTTTCAACACGGTGCCACTAGCCACAAAGTACGCCTCACAATTGATTTATCGAAATTTATTTATCTAATGTTTGGTTCTTAACGATAAACCCTATACATTAAAAATGAATAATTTTGCAAAAATTAAAGGCAAAATGTTTAAGAAAACCAAAAAACTATTCAATAAAAACTATACACAACACTAATTAACAAAATGCTACTTTCACCTATAACTAAATTTATTCACCCTTAGTCGAAAGATTTATTTAAAATTATGTTAATTGTTCTATTTTCCATGTTTTAACTATATTATCAAGCTAAAATAATATAAATTTACCCAAATAATCTTAATGCATCTGTGGATGTAGAAATTACATTCATTTTAAACAACCTCGATCACTAACATTAAATTAGCTAGCAGAAACAAACTCAACGTAAACATAATGAGCTAACCAAAGAAACCCAGATGGAAAAGAGCAACACAAATTTCGCATGTTTTTGTATGTTACCATCCAGCCACCAAAATCAAGATACGAGTCTCCGCTCGATTAACTTCAACAAACCTTGCAACAGAGTATTTCCATAGCAAATGTTCAACCGTTGCACTCATATGCGCAGAATATTCTATCTTCTTGCCAATTACCTGCCTTCATACATGATATATAATCAGAGGACCGTCCAAATCAAAAACAAGAAGAAGAATGAAGCCAGTTGTGAGACATGATAGCAGGTTGGAATGGCTGGAAAATCCAAGGGCTATAGAATTCGCAATAATCATAAGCCTAAACATAAATATAGTGATTCTTGAAACCTTTACTGGCTAGCGATATATTGTTTCCAATCTACTCCAGGCTTTCTATACTAACCAATACATGCACAAACACATTTCTTTTACAAAACCCTCAGCACTTCTATTTATTTATTTATTCCATCTAACAGACTGAATACAATCCAATAGCAAAATAGAACGCAAACTAAAATAAATAATATTAAATGAGAACCAAACAATAAAGTAGCAGAAGAGTGCTGCTGCCATAAGGGTCCCTAGTATCACGTGTTAATGTTGTTATAATTGTTAAATATTCACAAAATTTCGTTCATTTCCCCTTCCCCTGCACCCCTCAAAGTAAAACATGTCATTTTAAGACTTGTTTTCAAAAATTCTCTTCAAGACCTTTCATTTAAAATCCATTTTGCCTACATGCGATGAAATTTTTTTTCCTCTATATGGGAAGATCCCCCTTAAACATCTTATAAATTGTTTTGTGGTGAAACTTTGAAGAGGGCATCAATGAATACCTACTTATAAAATCTTATGTTTCTAGCCTATGTAGTTTGCGAGAGAAATTTGTGTGACACACGGACGGACGGGCGGACAGACAGGACGCGATTTTATTAGGTTTTTGTAAAGTAATTTTAATAAACCCTCAAAAGTGACAATCATTGTAAGTTAAGGTTGTCCGTATGGAGCAGTACGTAGTCCATATGAAGAAGTGGTTGGTCCGTGTGCGCCAGTGATTTAGGTCACACTACGCATGTGCAGCTGCTCCCAAGTTTAAAACTCGGTGCGGCATCAAGTTTGAGCTTCTAATGCTGCTGTCAGATTACTAGCCAATCCAGCTGTGCTAATGTACTAATTGAAAAATTAGGTAATAATCACATGATTGAGCGTGATATTCACCATATCAATTTGAATTCCGTTATGGCCATGAGATGGGTTACCCTTGAAAATAGATCTCAACACCAAGGTTCGGCATTGAACAGCTATGCAATAGACTATTATTATTATCAATTGTAATTTAAATTAGTAGTGAATCTCTGTCTTTTTTAGGGTTTTGTAAAATAATTTTACAAAACCCTTCTAAAATCGCGTCCTGTCTGTCCGTCTGTCTGTCCGTCCGTCCGTCTGTGTGTCACAGCAGTTTTTCTCGGAAACTACTTAAGCTAGAAGCATCAAATTTTGTATGTAGGTATAAAGTGGTGCTCTCTTCAAAGTTCAACCACAAAAAAATTTTATAAGGTATTTAAGGGGGGTCTCCCCATGTAGGGGAATGACACCCCGAAAAAAAAATTTCATTGAAGGTAGCCAATATGGGTATCAAATGAAAGGTCTTGATGAGAACTTTTCAAAAAAGGTCTTAGTTTGGCAAAGTTTGCCTCGAGGGGCACACAGGGAGGGGAAATACACGAATAATTTGTGTCCCCCCCCCCTCGCGATTGGACACCTGTGATCCGAAAAATCTGAAAAAAAATCAAGAATATAGGCCTTGATGAGTACAACAACAACAAATACGTGAGAAGTCGCAATTCACTCAACTTTGTTAGTAATAGTATGATTTATCGATTTTATGTTTTCTTGAATAAAATCTTAACGGTACCTTCAAATTCAATGAAATTCAGTACACAGATGACTATTTATAAGATTAATTTACCCTGCAAGTTTCATAAAGATTGAATCATATTTAGTGAAGTTATAGCGGTTTGAATTTTCCTGTATTACTATGAAACAATATGCGCTGCATGTATTACTATGGCAACATATGGCTATCGGACAATATGCGCTTTTTACCGACTCAGACACTACAGTTTTGCTAGGATTTGCATGAAAATTTCAGGAATGATAGGTGTCATGAATATCTTTGAGAATCGGTTCAGCTAGTGGTATCAGTAATCGTAAAACAAAATAGTGGCTGTTTTAAATGCGTAGAATGAATAATTTTGAGCTTTTTCCCAGCTTCAACGTTTAAGGTACATGCTTTGAACACTTGATTCAATTTAACGAATGACTGAAGATGAGTACCTGCAATTAATACGCATAAGTGAAATAAGTCAAGGAGGTGGGAGAGAGCTCCTAGCAAAAGGGATTTGTAACCATTCTAGGATTCGAAAAAATTGGCCATGAATCGATGATAACAGTACAGGAGGAGGGAGGACAGTAGGAGGGAGGACATCAAACGTAGCCGATATGAGTAAGAAATGAAAGTTTTCATGGGAGCTTTTCAAAACAGTTCTTAAACTGTCAGTTTTTGCTTCAGTGGGGGCACAGGGAGGAAATACATGTAAAATGTGTTTCTTCCCTCGCGAATGGACATCTGAAATAATTATCAAGGGAGATATTTATGAGTATAACAATAACAAAAACCTCAGGAGTCGAAATTTGTTCAACTTTGTTAATAATAGTATGATGTTCGTATTTCATATTTTCTCCAATAAAATCGTCTTTGACATGTTTCTTGATTTGATTCGATCTGGTGACTGCATTTTGTAAATTGAATACAAAACCCTTCTGACATGAGCGTAGGTCTGTTTACCCAACTTGTTTCAATGTCAGAAGAAGGGAAAGGACATAGCACGAGATTATTAGATTTATTAGGATTCTTGAAATTGCTGAATGAAAATATGAGCCAGTTCCAGCATAAGGAATAGCAAAATAAGAACTCATCCGAGATGAACGAGATGTTTGTCAGAAATGCAGCTGAGTTTATTCAAAAAACATCGATCCAAATAAGTTCAAAGAAATATTAGAGATGGAAAACATGGGACGGGTAATCGACTTTAATTAAGCTGATAAAGTAAATTAAACTTAAGCAAAAGGAAACACGTAAGCGTTCGTTGGACAGTTTCTAAAGAGGGTACGAGATAGGAATATCCGGTCAATCAGATAACAGAACAGTGAGCGAGTATAGGGCGGACAAGATAAAATATTAGACAGATATAAGAAGAGATGCTTTTGAATTTATATACATACATGCCTAAGGATAAACCCTGGAACTTCAGATTCCTTAATAATCACATTTAAAATATGCGCATCAAATTTTGATTTCAGGTCAGAAGTCACTTCAAGGTCTTTGTGGCTCAACATTTCAGAGAGCAAAGCAACATTTAAATATAATTAAAATTAAAAGAAGAGTCCATGAGAGAAAAAGTCATTTTATGGCATTGAGTAACCTTAAAACATGAATTGTTTGAAATACACCATTTATCTATACCATTCAGATCAATTTAGGCGGGAGCAAACATTCTACGTTTGATTTTTAGGTTAATTTTTCGAGAGAAATTTACCTATTGCGGAGAGCATCATATATATATATATATATATATATATATATATATATATATATATATATATATATATATATATATATATATATATATATATATATATGTATATATATATATACATATATATATATATATATATATATATATATATATATATATATATATATATATATATATATATGGGATATAACGAAATTTGTGACCACGCTAGAGGTTGCAATTTTGCTTCGATTTTCACCAAATTTTGAGGAAAGGTGTATTGGGTAATTATCTCGGTTAAGTTCGTGAACCAGCTATATCTGCCGGGCAAAAACAAAATGGCGGCCATTTTAGACGAAAAATCGCGATTTTTGTTCTGACCAAAGTGTAGCCCCGATTTGGATGAAATTTGGTACAAAGGTTCATTGAAATATGTGATTAATCTCACAATAAACAAGTTGGGTAAACAGACCTACGCTCATGTCAGAAGGGTTTTGTATTCAATTTACAAAATGCAGTCACCAGATCGAATCAAATCAAGAAACATGTCAAAGACGATTTTATTGGAGAAAATATGAAATACGAACATCATACTATTATTAACAAAGTTGAACAAATTTCGACTCCTGAGGTTTTTGTTATTATTATACTCATAAATATCTCCCTTGATAATTATTTCAGATGTCCATTCGCGAGGGAAGAAACACATTTTACATGTATTTCCTCCCTGTGCCCCCACTGAAGCAAAAACTGACAGTTTAAGAACTGTTTTGGAAAGCTCCCATGAAAACTTTCATTTCTTACTCATATCGGCTACGTTTGATGAATTTGTTTTCAGGGGCCACTCTCCTGTACTGTTATCATCGATTAATGGCCAATTTTTTCGAAACCTAGAGTTGTTACAAAACCCTTTTGCTAGGAGCTGTCTCCCGCCTCCTTGACTTGTTTCACTTTTGCGTATTAATTGCAGGTACTCATCTTCAGTCATTCGTTAAATTGAATCAAGTGTTCAAAGCATGTACCTTAAACGTTGAAGCTGGGAAAAAGCTCAAAATTATTCATTCTACGCATTTAAAACAGCCACTATTTTGTTTTACGATTACTGATACCACTAGCTGAACCGATTCTCAAAGATATTCATTACACCTATCATTCCTGAAATTTTCATGCAAATCCTAGCAAAACTGTAGTGTCTGAGTCGGTAAAAAGCGCATATTGTCCGATAGCCATATGTTGCCATAGTAATACATGCAGCGCATATTGGTTCATAGTAATACAGGAAAATTCAAACCGCTATAACTTCACTAAATATGATTCAATCTTTATGAAACTTGCAGGGTAAATTAATCTTATAAATAGTCATCTGTGTACTGAATTTCATTGAATTTGAAGGTACCGTTAAGATTTTATTCAAGAAAACATAAAATCGATAAATCATACTATTACTAACAAAGTTGAGTGAATTGCGACTTCTCACGTATTTGTTGTTGTTGTACTCATCAAGGCCTACATTCTTGATTTTTTTCAGATTTTTCGGATCACAGGTGTCCAATCGCGAGGGGGGGGGGGGGGACACAAATTATTCGTGTATTTCCCCTCCCTGTGCGCCCCTCGAAGCAAACTTTGCCAAACTAAGACCTGTTTTGAAAAGTTCTCATCAAGACCTTTCATTTGATACCCATATTGGCTACCTTCAATGAAATTTTTTTTTTGGGGTGTCATTCCCCTACATGGGGAGACCCCCCTTAAATACCTTATAAAATTTTTTGTGGTTGAACTTTGAAGAGAACACCACTTTACACCTACATACAAAATTTGATACTTCTAGCTTAAGTAGTTTCCGAGAAAAACTGCTGTGACACACGGACGGACGGACGGACGGACAGACAGACGGACAGACGGACAGAACGACAGACAGGACGCGATTTTAGAAGGGTTTTGTAAAATTATTTTACAAAACCCTAAAAATCCAAAGTCGGTACGGCAGAAACAAAATGGCGGCCGCTCAAAGTTCGAAAAACGTGCAAAATTTTGTTGTTGTAATAGTGGTCAAAGCTTTAAACAGATTTTCATGAGATTCGGTAGTTTGATAGAAATTATAAGTATCTAAAGAATTACGTAAAAAACCTGGAGGTCAGGTTGCAAAAAACAAAATGGCGGCCAGTTGAAGGTCGAAATTTCAAAGGCTTTTAAAAGTCGCAATTTTGATCCGACATATATGAAACTTGGTTTCAAGATAAACATTACTTACATCTACAGTTTTTGATATTTTGGTGATCATGCATGTGCAAATTTCAAAATGGCGGCCGTTTAAATATGCGTTTTTTCATGTTTTTGTGGCCCTTTAGCGGTCACATTTTACAACGGATTTTGATGAAACTTGAGATTATGAATCCCTGTACTATGTTCTTGTATTTTACAGGAAATTATTAAAATTGAATAAAAAATAAAAAAGTCAAAAATTTAAAGGAAATTATTAAAATTGAATGAAAAATAAAAAAGTCAAAAAGTTAAAGCCTAATATTTTTAGCTGCGATTTTCTTTAAAAATTGAATTATTTTGCCCTGTCTAGAGTGAAACTCCTATTTGAACGAGATAGTACATTGATTGATGAGGTCCTAGCATACAAAGATTTAAAATAATCCAAAATCAAATGCATGCATTCAAAATGGCGGCCCCCAAAGGTCTGAAGGCAAGCGCAATTCGCTATTTTAGTGCCAACTGAAATAATGAATATTTTTCATTGAAACGTTTTAAATGACTTTACTTGAAAGAACTTATAAACCAGATCATTTTTAAGATATTGTAAAATATTTTTAACAATACCCTAAAAAATTATAAAATCGCGACTTGTCTGTCTGTCCGTCCCTCCGCCCGTTTGTTCGTGCGTCATAACAAGTTTTCTCGCAAACCACATGAGCTAGAATGAGGAAATTTTCTACGTAGGTCAAAAGTGGTGCCTCTTGAAATTTGCAGTGCAAGAAAATATTTTAAGGTATTTAAGGGGGGTCTCCCCATACAGGCGGGTCTCCCCATACAGGCGGATGGCATACAATTTTTTTTATTTCTGTAGCCCTCTAGCAGCCAAGATTCTCAACAGATTCCGTTGAAACTTGAAATTATAAGTTATTAAGGCAAGTTAATTTAATTTAATTATGCAAATCGAATGACAAATAAAACAGTCGAAAATTTACAGCTTAATATTTTTAGCAGCCGATTTCAATAAAAATCGAAATGACGGCCCTCACAGTTCAGAAAAAAATTGAAATGTATATAATAATGGCAATGCAAGTGCTGATTAAACTTTTATGGAAATCTTTTGAAATTAACTATTCGAGCTATTTAAGCCTTTGTGTGGTTACCACTGTGAACTGTGTAAACAGCAGATGCGAGAAGGGCAAAACCGGTATTTATATGTTTACAACAATATGTAATCCATACGCATGCAACTCAATTTAATTAGCAAAATATTTGCGCCCCGATAAAAGGTTTCTAAGAACGAACGTGGCAAGATTTTTTTTAATGTTAATAAATACCCATGTGGTACTACGAAAATTGCAGAAAGAAGTTTAGTAGTAGGCAAGCCAAATTCTTTTTCGAAACTTTACGCTACATACGAGAAATTTACCTTTCCGGCTGGTGCTGCCAACGGGGATTTTTTGAGATACTTTGAAGTTATCAGCATACAAGAGGCAAGGGAAAATAAGCACGAGTACAAAGGCGAGATCATTCTTATACAATAGAAAAAGAAGAGGTCCAAGAAATTAGCCCTGAAGAATACCAAATGAAGGTTAAAACTCAGTAGATGTACTACAACCAGGGAGACTTACTTAACAGGGATGACACGATAGATGAGATGACACCCAAGGTAGAAGAGCATCAAAAATGCAAGAGCTTCAAGTTTAAGACAAGGGTCATGAAGAAATCTATAAAGATGCTTATCAAAAACTCATGCTACGAGTATATTGCCTGTTAAATCTTTTAAATTAGAGGCAGTGGAGTATCGTCTGAGAAAAATATGCTGCTCTGGGGCAGTAATAGGAGCTAATGAGCTTGAGAGTCGATTGGGAACCAGTCGTTTAAGTGACTTTTTAAAGCAGGAAACCAAAGAAACAGTACGATTATTGTACACTAACAAAGGACCACCACTTTGAAAATAGGCACAATGTTAGCAATTTTTTTGACAGGTAGGGAAATTATCACTAATCAAACTGCGTTTGAAGAGGAGAAACAAAGAAAAACTTAGTGATGAGGCTTACAACCTTACGAAAATATTTGACAAACTATTCGGTTTAGGACTGATATAAGGGTAAAGAGCATTGATCAGACTTCAGATACATCTGTACAAATAAAGAAATTTAGGAAAGGAAGGCAATTAGGCAGTACAAGATGCACAGCTGGGAGGGAGGAACAAATGTCAAAGCGAAAAATTAGATAAATGCGTCAGGGATTTCTTGAGGATAAAAAGCTTCTACGCCATTCTAATGAACTTTACCAAGCCTGAAAGAAGAATTAATTAGCGACACCCATACGTCAAGATTGGTTTATCCAGAGTTTTGCAGAAGATCATTTTAACCTTTTGATTAAAGTATCTGGAATAAACCAGTCATCGTAGCTAGATAAAAGCTATACATGCCTTACCCAGCATGATTTTAACATGTTAACATAGTTAATGATCCAGATGAACACCTAGCTATCGAATGCAAGGTCTAGGTATAATCAGATCATTAGCAAATGCTACTTATGATCGCGATGGTGTCGTATGAAAGTCAAAACCATTCAAAAGATTGCAGATGAAGATTGAGAGGTGTGGTTATTGTTCCATGCTGTAGATCATACAAGACCTTGAGGTTATGTGCCGTACGTGGGGTATGTTCCACATGGTGCACGTCAGTACCCTTACGTTAATACGGCAATTTTTAATTAGTAATTTTTCCTGTGGATAGAATGGTGGACTCGAGTATGACTGCAAACCTCGAGGAATATCTATATATTTTTAAGGAAAGAGTGGGAGATAGCACAATATCTACGCCAGCAAATCTTTTGGTTGACAGTGTGCAATCAATCAATGTGGTTTCAATCAAGTATTGTCCTTTTTGGAGAAAATTCCCATGGGTTTGGTTATTTCAATTGAAGCGCAATTAGCTTTGTCCAGAATAACAACGCAGTGAAGGAAATTCACTTTTTTATTGGGAGTTTTAGACCAAGATCTATTTCATGTCTTAAGTGATTTGTTAACTTCTTCCCCATCTTCAAATCCATAAAGTGTTTTCATGAAAGCTTTTCGACAAATTATCGATTTCTGGAGGAGAAAAATTAAAACAGGTTTTAACAGAACTATCATTGGGCGACAGCCTACACGTATTTTCTCATCTTCTGCGTGATATGTGAACTAAAAATGAAGGTCGCGAAAATGAAAATGAAATTAAAACTCTTTGTCTATAACGTGTTTCAGATTGTATGCAAGTTATAATAGTTTGCTATACAGGAACGTTAGACCAGATGACATCATGGGCAGAAAAATCAACAAAATTCCTCATTTTAATTCTGTGTATTTAATAAAAACAGAATAACAGTATTTAATATAAAACAGTAACTCTGCAGCTTGTTGTTCAGTTAATCAATCTGATACTAATTTAATTAAGCAGTTAACTAAATTGGTTACGAATTATTCTATTGAGGTTTAATCACTTAAATCACAAATAGCTCTATGGTGTGCGGTGATTGTCTCATATATATATATATATATATATATATATATATATATATATATATATATATATATATATATATATATATATATATGTGTTTGTATATATACATATATATGTATATATATACATACACACACATATATATATATATATATATATATATACGAGTATATATATATATATATATATATATATATATATATATATATATATATATATATATATATATATATATATATATACGAGTATATATATATATATATATATATATATATATATATACGAGTATATATATATATATATATATATATATATATATATATATATATATATATATATATATATATATATATATATATATATATATATAAAGATATATATAAAATTTAAAAACTGCAAATATTTTGAAAATATAACTCCTTTTTTCTTTCACATAAAATCTTAATCTTTCATAAATTTTCACAATGCCTAAAGACTTTCTTCGCTGGATTTCATGTATCCAAAACTTCTTAATAAAGAGCCAACGCCCATGGGGAATTGCGGGGCAGTAATGAAGAGAATACAATTAGGAAAAAATGTACCATCTGGAATAAAGACACAATGTTTAATAAGACTGAAACTCTTGTATAAAATTCAAATATACAGCATAGAATCACTTATAATGTGGTCAATAAACCATATCAAAAACTCGTTTAAACGATAATAATTTGTTTAGCAAATATACATTTTTAAATACATAAGTATATTGACACGATTCCCAGCTTTTTGAGTAGACTTTACAGTAAAAAGACTCAAATGGCCTTGAACCAGCTACCACATAAGTGTGAATTCAGGTTCATTAACTTAGCTATGATAACCACATCGGCGATAATCGATAGAGGTAATGACCGATGAAAAACGGTTTTTGAATTGAATGAAATTTTTCACTCAGCGTCTCCACTTAGCTGAGTTTAGATTTGACTTGTTGCATCAGTTTCAACATATGTAACTTAAAAGTCAAATAAAATACTACATTTTGTTTTTGGCAGTTGAGTTGGTTACGACGAAAAAACAATTCTGTAAGAATTGATAGATTATACAAATCACATATTTGCATATTTGATAATTTTTCATATAAACTTGAAAGATTCTCTCAATGAGTGACCAATTGAGAGCATATACGAGTATCATCGTAGTGTAATCGTATTAATAAGTCGATTGGAGCTGCGGTTTATAATCTAATCTTAAACACATCGTTAACTCTGTCGATTCATCAAGTATTTCCATTGTGCTCGGCTATCTTTTTACTTTTTCCGCCACCTTAAAAACGATCAACTAATCAAATTATTCTCACTAATTGGCAGGTTTTTTAACCCCGAAGCTGAACAAAGTAGCTAATTCAAAAATAACTCAACCTGGATAATTTGTGAGAATCGAACTGTCACCAGTTGCAACAAAGTGATGTTTAAAATGCTCGGGAAAAACTATTGTTACCAATGGGCTCGAATTATCAATAGAAGAGATATTTTCTAAGGTCTTTGTGAAACAAATTTTGCGAAACCTAATAGTTTCGCATCCTGTCTGTCCTTCTGTTTGTTCGTCGGTTCGTCTGTCCTCGCATCACAGCTTTTTTTCTCAGAAATCATGGAAGCAACAAAGCTTAAACTTTGGGGAAATGTCAGAAGTGGTGATCTCTTAAAATTTTAGGTCATACCAAAAATCTCCAAAGTTTTTTAGGAGGGTCGCCCTTATATCGAGGTGACCCTTAAACATTTTTAGGTGAAGGGAATAAAGTAAAGTATCATATGAAAGGGCTTAGAAATTTTAGAAACTGGAATTAAAAAGTCGATTTGTGCATCAGGAGTCCAGGAAGAGGCAAAACGTACGAAAAATTTGTGAATGTCCTGAAGATTGAATACCTTTGAGCCTTTGTTGATGGTTAATCCATATTTTAAATCGAAATTTTAAGGCACAGTATTTAACTTTGGCTAGTGGTCTGTACTCGTGAAAGTAATTCAACATCTTTTGAATTAATTTGAACGTATATTGTATATTGGATGAATAATTCAAATCATTGTTTCATGCCGTCAGAAAATTTATTTCAAGTTCTTGAATGATTCCAAAATCCTTCTAGTAGAAGCACTTTTCTGCTTACTTGCCTTGTTTATGACTATATACATAGCTATACCACATATTCTTTCCATAGATTTTTAACCATTTTTTGGTAGCGATGAGCTCAATCAATAATACGCTATCACCACTTAACTATCAAGCATTTTCAATTTAAGTGGCTTAATAGAAATAGTTCTTTATTATTTCTTCATCAACATCGATCGCGCAACATCCCAAGCCGTGCCTTGGCCTCCAGGATTAATCTCCTCCAGTCATCACGGTTCCGTGAGCTTGTCCGCCAGTTGTTTACTCCCAACAAGGATCTGCTGTCAGTTTCTATTATGTCTTCCCATCGAGTCCTTGGTTTTCCTGCTGGATGTCAATCTTGTACTCTATCCATTAACACTCTTTTGGGTGGCCGGTTTCTTCCATTATTTCTACATGGCCAGCGCATTGCAATTTACGTAATTTTACGCATGAGGAAACAGGCAAGTGGATCGTCAGATAGTTCATACAACTCATTGTTGTAACGAAGTCTTCACTCTGTTCCTTGTTTCACTGTGCCGTGGATTTTCCAGAGAACTTTGCATTCAAATACTTCCACTGCCTTTTCGAATTCGCTCGTCAGGGTCCATCTTTCAATTCCATATAGCAGCACAGATCTGACTAGTGTTTTGTAAATGCGAATTTATTTTGCCTATGTACTACTCTGCACTTTAGAATGGGAAGTAAGAACTAATCGGCTTGACTTGCAGCTTTTATGCGGAATCCAACCTCGTCGTTTTTGGTGCCTCTTCAATTCACGTTGGCTCTAAGGTAGATAAAATTATCAACACTTACAAGGTTGTAGTCGCCTATAGCCAGGTTTTATCGGACTTAATTTTTTTATATGTACACCTACGTAAAGTAACAGCCTTTTTGAAGCACGTGGAACCCATGATCAATTTCACTTAGAAGCAAGATATTTCAAAAAGTCTCTTAGGTATTGAAAAGTTACAAGCACGTCCAGCAAAATATGATTAAAACAACTATGAGGTTGGGTACTACATGAAGCTAGCCAATTTAATTTTTTTTTCCTTAGACAATTGTTTTGGTGATCAGTTGAGTCTAGTACCTATTTGTCATAGCAACGTCTATAATTTACTACTATCGAATCAACATTCACAGCTATTAAACTTACTTCGTTACGAGCCAATACTGAATGGGAATACTAACATGTACCAAATTGCTGATTCGACCACTGTTAGCAAAGAAACATTTCACTTACGGAGGTTTTTCTTCGAAACAAGATCGTAAAGTTCTTCCAAAATATTGTCAATAATGCCGCTAATTCTAGAAGAGCATATAATGTACTTTGACAGCGTTTTCACGAGCTATGATTTACTAAATGATTTGCGATTTGAAGCAATCGGGGCAACATAAAAAAATTGTGCAAAGAAATTCCCCACAAGCTACAAAAGATTTAAAGATGTCTGCAAGAGCCGAGGGCGGCATTAAATTTGAAAACAAGTAGACAAACTGTTGCAACCACGGAAGTCACCGCAGTTGCAGACATTAAGTTTTAACAGAGGAGTGTGTAGCCTGGGGTGGCATACTGAGGCCGGCTAGTGCTCAATCGTGTCGTGGGACTTCCGGGACACCCTCTGCTCGTGCTGAGCCACCCTATATATAAACACTAACACACAGGCAAACGGAAGGGAGAGGAGGAGGTCATTCTGAGAAATGAAAAATATGGCTTTTAATGTGACATGGCCGTTTTATTTACCAACAATCCAAAAATTATATAAAAACAATTCGCAAATTTTACAAAAAAAAAGAAACTAATTTACACATCAAAATCAAATCCGCCCCTTCAAGATCTAATTTAAGCAAATAAAAATTATACGAAGGTTAACCAAATATATAAAACTATGAAAAATAAAGTAATTTGAAACAATGCAAAAAAAGTAAAGAAAATAATGCAAAAAACGTAAAGGAAGAATTGAATCAATACTCACTTACTTTCTTGCAAAACTCCGAGCGCTCGGGGAAAGGCCAAGGAAGAAGCAGGGGGCCTCTGAAAACTAAAGTTGAAGTCTCTTTAATGTACAAAAACAACATCCAAGAGAGATGGTAAAACGGCCACCTTTGTAATTTCCACACTGGCTTGTTTGAACCGTATAACTTCTCAATTTATTTCCTCTTTACTCTAGAATATTATTTCCTCTTTACTCTAGAATAAAGGTTTTTGGATATTCACCGTTTTTTCTTTCTTTCCTTTTTCTCACTCCTTCTTAATTCTATTGGTTATTTAAAAGTTTCATTTAGTTCACAACACACTTTGAATTATGTTTATGTCTTCGTTAAAAGTATATTCTGTCACTTAAACTTTCGTACTTTCTGTACTAACATCCAAATTAAAACTATTTTTTCCCAAAATTCACGCAACACCCACACTGAAAATCCCAACCCCAGGTTAAAATCCCCAAAATGCAAGTTAAAATTAACTTTCGATTAAAAAAACTCTTCTTCACACCGCCAGAGAACTTCTTCCACTTCCAAACTCAAAGCGGAATCCCGAAAATTCACACCCAAAGCACTCACACTTATTTTTGACGTCAAATACTGACTGCTCCAATCCCAACAACTTAATCCCACATTTCACCTCCATCCAATCCCATCCCATTTTCATTTTCGATTACCGCTGTCGCATCTGGGTAACGTAACCGAAGTTCATTACACTTCGATTCCGCTACCCACACATCTTTTTTCCTTATCGACAAACACAATAATATCCATTGATTTGCATATATGGCAATTTGCATCATCAAAGAAGCGCTTGATTGAATGCAAAGTGTCACATATACGGAAACTATTGATTTTGCCGATACCTCAAAAAGAGTGCTTCCCTGCGCTCTGGAGAACTTGAACCCAGGGTTCCAGCAGACCCCCGGTCGAGAACTCACGACGCAACCAATGGAGCCATGCCTTGTCGATCTCCCATTCATCTACTAAGCAACTTCAACGATGCATCTGGGTATGAGATGGAATTTCGTTAGTAGGGATACGTGAATTAATTTTCGTTAGTATAAAAAAATAAAATTTGTTAGTGGGAACTAGTGCATAGAATTAGTTAGTATGAAGGAAGGAATTAGGTTTTGTGAGGAAAAATGTGTAGAATGAAATTTTGTTAGTGGGAATTAATGAATGGAATGTTGTTAGTGGGAAAATTGAAATTATTAGTATATATTATTTTTTTGTAGTTGGAATAAAGGAAAAGGGTAGGGTTATGATGATAGGGAGTTAAAAATTATAGGGAAATCGGAAAAATGTTAATAATAAATAAATTCACAAAAGAAAAGATGGGAGTGCCCAAAGGAAGGTGGAGATGTTACGGCGGCAATTTGAAGTTGCGAATGGAAGAAAGTAGGTACGCCGGAGTTCGCAACAAGACCTAGGCTCACGTCAGAAGGGTTTTGTACCCAACTTACAAAATGCAGTCAACAGCAACGAATAAAGTCAAAAAATATGTCAAAGGGATGTGAACGTTTATAAGAAAATCCATTGTTTCTCTGTTTTGAACGGTCGCCACTTTATTGCAAACTAACAAAATACACTCAAATCATGACTTCTTAAAAATATTTATCTTATTGATCTTATTTGAAAATTTCAAGAAGATCAAATCAAAACTGCAGAGTCTGATTCGATGGAAAGTCCATAAAATACCAAAGCTTTTGTTATTGTTGTTGTGATTGGAAAATTTCAAATGGCTATAGCTTCCGTGAATATGGTTCGATTTGCGTCAATCTTATATAGTATTAGAACCTTTAGTGAGGCAGCTTAAATTATAGAATTCATTGAAGTTAAGGGTATCGGCACGATTTTATTGGGAAAAGTGTGACGAAGATCATACAATCATTAACAAAGTTGAGTGAATTTTGACTTCTAAGGTATTTGTTATTGTTGTACTCACAAACACCTACCTATATAATTTTTGTCAGATCGCAGGTGTCCAACCGCGAGGGGGGAGGGACGCGAATTTTCTCCTCCCGTGTATCCCTTAAAGTCAGAAATTTTAGTTTAAGGCCTGTTTAAGAAAAGTCTCATCCAGACCTTTCGTTTGATACTCATATCGGCTATCTCTGATGAAACTTTTTTCGGGGCCTACTTCCCTATGTAGGGAGACCCCCCTTAAATACCTTATAAATTATTTTTGCAGTTGAACTTTGACGAGAGCACCACTTTACACCTACGTACAAAATTTGATGTTTCTAGCTTGTATGCTTTGCGAGACACGATACCAGTCGGGTTTTGTAAAAACCGAATCACTGCTTATCAGGCGTAAGAATAAGAGCGTATGAACTGTTGCTACTAACTTCGACACTTGAACCCACTGGCAAAATAAAGCGCTTGTGTGCGGGAAGCAGACAAAGCGTGGATGTGAATATCCCATGTTTACAATATTTCAAAATTGAAATAAAACCGTGCGTGTTGTAGTTGAAATGAATAAATCTATATCATTGTTTTGCATTAAATTGGTGACAAAATGGTGGTGTGCTATTTTTAGATATTTGTTACGTACATCAATATCCAACGCTTGCGGTCTGCATGTCACAGCTAGAGAGAAAAGTTTGAACCAATTGGAATTCAGAAGGTAGTTTGCACGAAGTTGCTTTCATACCCGTAACATTAACTGCCGTTCAACAGGCCCTGCTTAATCCAGGCCAAATCGATGCGTTTCAAAAATTTAATTAATTTTGTAAAATGTCAGTCCGAGGATAATTTTTTTTGAAAAAAGTAATAGATTCAAGAAATTTATATCATATATAATTCTATGTAATTGTACTTCGGTACGTAAAGAAAAGCAAAGAACCTCAAGTAAACTTTGGAACCGCTGGTATGGAGGCACCCGATACTTTCCCACCGTTCGTAGAACCAGAGGAATTGTCCAGTAGGAAGCTGGCAATAGTTATCAATGAAAGAAAACTCCATAGATGGTGGATGTAAACTATGAATAATACAAGACAGTGAAGAAATGATAAGAAAAGAAAATTTTAAACTAAAGATATAGCTACAGTCTGTCCAAGATCTAGGCAAAAAAGTATGAAACAAACGATCCCGGGAGACATTCTAACCGGTGACAGCATTAACGATAGTCAAAACTATTTTGCAGCGCTAGAAGGACTTGAAGAAAAAATAGAAATTGAAGAGAATGTCAATAGTAATTCCAATTAACATATTAATATAATTTTTAATGAATATTTCAAAAATATAATCAACAAAAGAAATCAAATCAGAGTTCTGCTGGTTCTTCAGGAAAAGCCAGCAATAAGGCAGGAAAAGTTCCATCTATAAACTATTCGGACAAAGCGGAAGAGATATGTTTCGGCTAACAAAGCAATTTTAAAATCAAAAGCTAAATTCTTGGGAGGTTCCGCATCACCCATACCCCAAAAAGCGGAAAAGATCAGATCTTTCTGTCGAAGAGTCTTGGGTGCGGAGAGAATACGGTTGATCTCCTTCAGGTGCTTAAAGAATGTGCCCCGCAAATTGAATCCATTTCTGTTAAAACCCTTGCAACAAAGAGATCAACCATCGAAAAGAAGAATTCACCACTTTATACATGTATCGTCGGTACGTAAAATGCAAAAAAAATCATGCTCCCGGTGAGTGCAAACCGACTTGACGGAGCCATGAAAAAATTAAACTGCCGTCTGCTTGGTCATTGAGCGTCATATTGAAGATGCCCCAATATCAAGATGCAGAAGTTAAATTTATTTCAAAACTAATGCAATGATATCCTGCAACTTCGTCAACTCCAGGGTGTAATTGCACTTATCACTAGAGGACAAGCAGATAGTGCTATAAATAATGTAAATGTCAGAAGCAACAATGAGCTAGTTCTAAAAATTTACCACCAACTAGATTCTTTATCGGGAAGAATGAATTAACAAACAAGATTCAAAAATTAACTTTGTTTTTCAGTTTTTAGATCTTCCAAATGTCTCAAAATACCATGCCACCTAGTCACATTCCCAAGGATAGGCTACGTTTTATCTCAATCAATCAATTAGTCGATATGGGTGTCAAATGATAGGTCTTGATGAGAGCTTTTCAAAACAGGTTTTCAACTGATATTTGTTGCTTCGAGGGCGCACAAGTAGGGGCAATGCACGAAAAATTTGTGACTCCCCCTCGCGATTGGACACCTGTGATGTGAAATATCTGAAAAAAATCATGGAGGTAGGTGTTTATGTGCACAACAAACGAAACAAACAAACGAAATTTGCTCAGCTTCGTTAATAATTGTATGATCTTCATATTTCACATTTTCACCAATAAAATTGTATACGTACCCTTAAACTCAGCGAAATTTGATACTTAAGTAGTCTTACAAAACGTCCTCATACTTTGTAAGTTTGATGAAAATCGAATAATATACATGGAAGTTATAGCTTTTTGAAATTTTTCCAATTACAACAACAATAACACGCAATTTTCGTATTTTATGGACTTTCTATCGAATCAGACACTGCAGTTTTGATTTGATCTTCTTAAAATTTTCAAATAAGGTCAATAACATAAATATTTTTGAAAATTCATAATTTGAATGATTTTTGTTTATATGCAACAAAATTTCGACTATTGAAAATAGAGGAACAATGGATTTTCTTTTAAACGTGCACCTCTGTTTGACATGTTTCTTAACTTCACTCGTTACAGGTGACTGTATTTCAAAGAAGTTGGGTCCAAAACCCTTCTGACATGAGCATAGGTCGGTCTACCTAACTTGTCACGGAAACCCTTTGCACTCTTTTCATGCGGTGGCTATAATACCGCCCGAGCCAAGGTTAAAATAAAACTGTTGAAATAAAAATGTTAAAATAAAAATAAACAAAACCGAAAAAAAGTTCAACGATTTAAACGCGAGGAAGAAGAAGGATCGGGACAAATTGATCCCAATGCTGACGATTATGGTTATGATAACTATGACGATGCTGACACACCCGTAACTTACGTTCCAGCGGAAACCGCTCACGCCCACAGACATCATCACCGGTTATCAAAGCCAAACTATCTAGATAGTAATAGTAAGAAACTAACAGATTCAACACAATACATACCAATCGATACGAATGTTCTCGACTCAAAAATGAAACATAAAAAGAATGAATTTAAACCAGCACCTAATTGAAAGGGCAGTGACGATGTTGCAATTAACTAGGCCCAGAAAGAAACAATAATAAGGGTACTGCTAATACTACAGTAGATGAAGATATTATTAAAACCGTTTTAAAACTAGAATCAGATATCAAGAAGACGATCGAAAATAACAATAATAATCGGATGGAGACAATCAAAGAGAAATTTGAGTTTTTGAGTTACGTAAGAAAATTTGAACAAATTAACCACAAGATATTTTGGACGGTAAAGCCCTACAAGTAGATGAGAATAATGAAGATGATGAGGACGATGACGTTAATCTTGACGACAAGAATGATAATGATTATATTATTGAAGATGTTATGGATGAAATAACCAAAGTCCCAATGGCAAAATTCACTGGAATTCCCAACATTGTCCCAACAATATTGGAATCTGCTAAAAATAAAATTGATACCGTCGTCACAACAACTACGGCTTTACCTAAAGAAATAAAACCACCACTGCTAAACCTACTACAATAACATCAGAACCATCGACAGAGTATATAGAACCAGAACTTACAAATTCATCACCGCTTATTAAAAATCGTCTTCCAAAACAACCTGTTACCGTCGGCAAACCATTCAGCTTTATTGTTCGTTTGGAAACAATCTACGATAATGAAGGTGAGACGAATCTTAAATTGGAATTGTTTGATACAGTTGGAAATCCATTAAAATCGAATTCACGGATCCAATTCAATCCAGATAATAAAGAAATTTATGGGTTATCGCTTGAAGATTCAATTCAAAATAGTTACCTCCGATATCAAAAATGCCACAGTCAATGAAACTGTTGACATTGCTGCCCATCAACATAAAGACTATCGTAGTGTCAATCACGAAATCAGCATTCAAATTAAACAACGAAAAATTCCGAAATAATGTTCACTGGCAAATACGACTTATTCGTGGAATTGTAGAAACACTGAATGATGATTCAATGTCATATACTCTCATCGCAAAATACGATTGCACCAATTGGATCCAGATACAGCAACATTTATTCATACGAACGAATCCTTATCAAGAAATACTAAGTGTCCCGAAGACAAATTGGATCGTCTTGTTGAACGACTAGATCCTGGCAAATTAACAGACTCACTATTGCCTGAAATATCGATGAAATCTGTAACTGGATTACCTACCGGTCCATGTTAAAAGATACCAGATGCAAGGCCAAAACTAAAACCTCATACGACTAAAAATATCCGCTTGTGCCTAGAAATCAAGTAGAAATACTACAATTAATCAATTATTGGTGTTTAAAGTTCCTGCTGATACCTTTTATGATCCCGAAGATAACATTGATCCCAAATTATCACCTTAAACTATCGACAGACGGCCGTTAGATCCACGTAATGAGATGCAGTTTGATTCAAAAAATCGAGAATTTAATGAAATTCCAAAATATAGTGATTTTGGACAAGAACAATACCTTTTGGTTGCTGAAGACCATGACGGTATGACTGCAAACGATGCGTTATTAGTTTATGTCACAGCACATGCAAGCGCGACTACAGTATACTCACTAGATTAACATTCGGCATCCCTTATGACTCATTTAATAATGCTCTTAGGTCGTGAAACTTTTTTTGAGCGAATTGCACAAGTGTTCGGCGATTCAAGAGATTCTCCGATAAGTTAACAAACAAAAAATTTCACAACACCAGACTGACAGAATGTCAGTCACTCTGACATTTACACCTGATGGGCGAATGTACTAGATGAAGGGAAATTTTGGACTTCAATTGCCCGATTAACACCAGTTGGGGGATCACAATTGAACGTTGAATCGCCCAGAAGTAAAATTACGGCTCGCTGGTTTAAACCGAGCCGACAAAAAACCTGGAAGCAAAGAACGGGCCTCTTCTCTTTTTTGGCGAACAAGGATCAACAACGGAGCATCAAGTGTGATGAGTAATAAGAAATTTTCTCCTGAAATTCATCGAGGACAGAAATTTACAACAGTGACAGCGGAATAATTACTGATCGAAATAAGGGAGATTGGTGATAGAAGATCATCAAGAAGCGCGCTGGCAGAAGAGCTTCGTGACGCGAATTACTCCGGGGGCCCCCCCAATAGGTAGACGTAAGTTAAGTTTTTTCCGGAGCACGGGAAGATGTACTTTATGTTATACTCATATAGAATAGCAGGGCTTTAAGTGTTAACAAAAAACCTTATCCATTAAAATAAATTGTTTTGAAAATACCCATACATAAATATCCCCTGTACTATTGACCGTAGACTTTGAAAAACATTTTTCAAATTATGTTTTGTCGAAATTTGTTCATAAACGTGATTACTGAGTTCATAAAAATTCCACTTATTAAGAAATAATCAGATAAATACCTCTGGTTTTGATTTGCGTGTTAATGGGACGAAAACAAATAAACAAGGTGTGTTAAAGTCAAGTCAAAGTCAAAAGTGCTTTATTCAATACTAATCGATATAAATTTTCAAAGAATATAAAGCAAATTCCAAACAATAACAATAAAAAACTTAATGGCCCAAATGGCTCTCTAAATTTATACGTTATCAATAACACATTTTATCAAAACAAACTATAGCAAATTCAATTAATTAAGAGTTTTACATACTTTTAAAATTCAATTGGAAAAAGGAGCAAAAGCCAACCAACACTATCCTAAAATTATTTATAATTTAAACACAACAGTGAACTTTGATCGTGCACCTAATATGTTTTAACTTAATTCTAATAAAATGCAATCAAAAACCTTATCTTACACTAAAAAATTCTATAACAATGTTCCTAACCTAAGCGCTTCACTTTATCTCTAACCTAATATAATAAACATAACATATACCTAACCTATACCTAATTTTTAACCTAATTTCTAACAAAAATAAATAACAACACTAAATGTAGCAATAATGAGCTGAAACTCAAAAAACTAACAAACGAAAAAACACAAAAACTGAAAATAAACACGAATAATTTCGACATTGTCATTCAGCGACCAATACCTAGATTGCGCCGTCTCAATTCAATCAGCTTCAACGAATCTAGCAAATGAGTATCTCCATTGGAATTGTTGGTCTCATGAAGTAAAATTCGGAGGATATTTTCTCTTTTAATCGGTGGCCGCCGATATATATGTGATATATGACTGGGACGCTGTCAGAATCAAAAACATATCGATTCATGTCCAAATACACGAATGCTTCTGGAGGAACGAAGCCAGTAGTGAGGCAAGTCGCTATGTACCCGTCTGTAGGGTGGAACGGCTGTGAAATCCAAGGGTTTTCACTCACAGTCACAGATCTTGCGATATGATTCCGAAGAAGTTTCAATATGAAGATATTGACCCTCGTCACTTCAGCAGTTTGATAAATTCTTCTATTCGATATACAATGTTTCCAATCCGTCTCAGGCTTTCTGTACAAACCAGTACATGCACGAAAACATTTCCTTTCGAAAACTCTTAATTTTTCCATAGTATTAGCACTCTGGTTGTACCAGATCTGACATCCATATGTCAAAACTGGTCTAACCAGTGTCTTGTAACAGATAATTTTGACCTTTTGATCAATGTATTTGGAATGAAAGAGCTTTCGTAGGACCATGACTACTTTCAGTGCCTTACTGAGCACGATTTTGACATGTGCAGTGTAATACAGATACTGATCGTGATAAACACCGAGGTATTGAACACAGGAATTATGTGGAACTCGTTCTAAACTACCCTTGCCAGCCATGATGTGGAAATCTTTCCAATTACGTTTCAGGTCTTGACTGACCCCCTGCAGCGTTGTCCGAAACAAGATTGTTTCACCCTTCTGCGCATTGATTTTCATTCGCCAATTGTCAGTGTACAGCTGAACATCATTGAACATTTTTTGGAGATTTCTCTGAACTATTGTAGCTTTTCGGTCTGCTGTATAGATGATCAGATCAACAGCAAACGCTACCAATGATCACGTTGGCGAGACGTTAAAATCAAAGCCGTTCAATAGCTTGCGAATGAAGATTGAGAAGAGCAGAGGCGCAGTAACTGTTCCCTGCTGTAGACCATTCAAGACCTTGAATTCGCGCATTGATGTCGGATTTCCATCAGTTACAACAAATGATTTCCCGTATAACATATTGCACATCATGGCGACAAGGTGTTTGGGGAACTTGTCCTGAAGGAGTTTAAAAATAAGTCCATCTAACCACACCGTATCGAAGGCTTTCTCCATATCAATGAGACATGCTCCAACACATTGTCTATCATTTAGTTTCCAACAGATGTTTGAGGTTACTTTCGTTATTGCATGTGCGGTCGAATGCCTGGCACGAAAACCAAATTGGCAATTCGGCATCAACTTATATTCCTCAATGCTGGCGTTTAATGCTCTGTTGAGTATCACTTCAAACACCTTCCTGTTAGGCAGCAAGCTGATTGGACGATTGCTTTTCGGGCATGAAGATTCTTTTCCTTTCTTCAAGATCGGAAATACCTTAGCCTTTTTCCACTCATTTGGGAAATATGAATTGCTCAACATGTTATTGAACAATATGCAATAATTCCTAATAGCAACCTCAGGCAAATGTTGGAGAACTACATTTGGAATACCATCAGTACCGCATGATTTCTTGTTGTTTATCATGCGAAACATGAAACACAAGTCTACATAGCTGAAAAAATAATCAATAAGGTTCAAGCTTGGTATGAGGTCAGATGTTAATGTTTCATTGAAATGAAGAAGAACTTTTGCTTCAATGACCTCTGAAAATATTTCATTCCCACTCACAGGGTTTGGTATATGAGCCAATTCAGAATGAGTTCCAATCAGGGCAAGTTTATCCAATCCCTCGCAAATAATCCTGTTTCTATTTCTATCCGGAGTCGTACTATCAATTTCAATACCAGCCCTATCGAGAAGCTTTATCTCATCACTAGTGACTTCAAGATTCGATAACTTCACTCGAGACTTCTTGCGGAATATACTATTCACTTTTGCAAATACGCCATCTGGGTCCTTTGGGTTAATACCCCTCAGTTTTTCCACCCATTGATTGCTGACCTCACTCCTGAAGTATGACCGTATTAAGTTCCGGACATTCTTCAGGTGTGACTTCAACAAAGCCAACGAGGGATGGTTATAGTCCAAAAACCCTCGATAAATATTGTTGACACGTGTGAAAAGAAGGCTTTTCAATCTTTTCAACCTTGCGATGGTTGGTGTTTCATATTCTTCCATATTGTTTCGATGTTTAATCTTGAGAACTATTTTCTCAATCGTTTCCAACGTTAGCTTCTCTAACTTCGATAAATAGACATCTATTTCATCGTTACTTAGATTCCTGTCATTAGGAACTATTGAGCAAGAGTTGCCATCATCAAAAGGCAGACATTGCTTCTGGTACTCCCGATTAAACTTCTTTTGAAACTTTCCCCAGTCTGTTTTTTTGAAATCCAACCGATGATTTTCATGTTGAACTGGAATGAGGAAGAAATCATCCCTTTGATGATTGATTTCCATTACGATTGCGTTATGGTCGCTATCATAAGGAAGCAGCTGCAGTTTCCATTGAGGCCTACTAAAGTTGAGTTGGAGTCTTGCGTCAGCAATGCAGAGGTCCAAATATGAGTTTGTCCTAGGGTATGTTGGGAACTCCGACCCATATAGATAGCACCTGTATTCAATTTGGTTCTCTGTTATCCACAATTTCAGGAATACACCTCTTGGATTATGGCTGGCGTTCAGCCATGATGTATGCTTGGCGTTCAGGTCACCAGCAAGAATATAATAACTTTGCAGCCTGTTCAATTCGAGTATTTCAAACAAGGAATTGAGTTCCTCCTTGAGCTTGAGAACAGTTCCACCAGTTGCATAGGCAGAGATAATGAAGAGGTTATCCCCACCTGGCAGTGAAATTTTGATGACGGACACTTCAAGAGATTCAAAGCTTTTGAATTCGACTTTTTTTAATATTTTGGAAACAATAGGGTCTTCGAACCAATATCCCAGTGCCACCTCCCCCATTACCTATTACCCTATCGTTTCTTACGAATTCAAAATCCTTGAATGTCATGGAGTGCCATGAATTCAGGTGGGATTCAGTAAGAAGCTTTTGCTTGACAAGGAACTCCAGAAGACAGTCACACCGATGTAGACTCACAATGGAGTTGATGTTGATTGAGATGAGATGAATCCTATTAGTGGGAATGTGGCTGGATGATAACTTATTTTGAGGCATTTGAAAGCCCTAAACGTTGACAACAATGTTAATTTTCGAATCTTGTTTATCGATTTTCTCCGATAAGGAATTTAATGGCTGATAAATTTTAAGGAGCATCTCATTATTGCCACTTACATTATTTATGTTATTTACAGTAGCTGCTGGTCCTCTCGCAGCAAGTGCAAATGACACCCCGGGCTTGACGAAGTTGGTAGGAATCACACTGCGGTGTGCTTGACTTTGTTTTGGAGTGAATTTTACCTTTGCATCTTGATATCGGGAGCATGTTCGATATGATGCTGGATGACCAAAGGCACACCGCAGTTCACACAATATAATTTTTCTTTTGGCTCCGCCTGAGCCAATTTGTACTAGCCGGGAGCATGAACATCTTCACATTTAACACACCTTTGTTTCATAGCGCAATTGGCAGCCAAATGTCCGAATCTTTGACACCTGTAGCACTGGTTGACCTCACTTTTCTGGAGGCGCTCCCACTTCACCACGCGGAAGTTCAAGTACCGTATTTTTTACAAGGCACTTGAACTGCTTTTGCTGGACTAAGTAATAAGGCAAGTTTTTGCGCTCCACAATCGATCTCCTCGTTGCAAAGTTTCTAACGGAAATAAATTGTATTTCTGGTGCAACTTCTTGGAGTACCTGAAGGAGATCAACTGTGTCCTCACCACAGTCCAGACCCTTCAAAAAAATTATTTGGTTTCTTTCGCTTTTGGGGGTCTATGTAAAATGCGGAACATCTGCAGAATTTAACGCTCTTTTTGTTGCCCAACGACTAAGACCTAATTGTCAATTTATCGGCATTGACTCTTTTTATCTCAAAATCATTTAGCTTATTTTCGGCTGCCAAAACCCGAACCATATCTTTGCCCGTTTACCCAAATACATTGATTGGCGGGACTTTTTCTTTCTTTTCATTAATCTTAACGGACGGACCAGCAGACAAAACTTTTGGTTTTTTCTACCTATTTTTTAGTTTTTCGGTACTCTATAAACTCATTATCTAACTTAGAAGTTTTAACTGGATCCTCTTCAATACTCATCGTATCTTCAAGTCCAGCTAGCGCTGCATAGTAGTTCCTTCTGTCGCTCGCTCCGCTTGCGCTGAGGACATCCTTTTGATCAGCTTCTTGCTTTGGCTTCTTAGTTTTCTTATCTTCGGTTTTTGAATTCTTTGTTGGTTTTTTTAACTTTGTTGAATGTTAATGGTCCAACGAATGCTTCTAATGATTTGACTTGAAGCTTGCGCTCTTCATTTTCTTTTTCAATTTTGTCAGTTTTCTCTTTATCTTTGATCAGCTGCTCGATTTCGATTACCGATAGAATCGCCGATTTTTCTTCTTTATTGTCGTATCTTCTTTTGAGTTTTTTTTCGCCCGTCATCGTTGGCGATGGACACTAACCTTCTGGTTGATGGCTAAAGCCATCGGGCTCCTCCATCTCGTTGCTTTTGCAGCGAGACTAGATGGAACGTTCTCAGACCGGGACTTCCCTTGAACGTATTTTCACTTTTGATATTTCTTCAGGAAATGAATTTCAGGTATTCAATAAATGCTCGGATAATTCGACGGTGATGGTTTTCAATTACAAAAAATTGTTTCCAACTGACTTTTGTGAAAAATTAATTAATTTTTAAAATTAATGACAGGAGCGATTTAAAAACACGTCCACACGCAACGAGTGCTAGACGTAGAATTAACAAGGTGTGTTAAGAGGTCTCTTATGAGCATCCAGACATGGTACAAATAAGTTTTCTTATGAATTGTTTCATATGAAACATAATATAAAGGGTGTTTTTTAAAGGTATAGTACGATATGAAGGGTGTTTTTTAGAGGTGTAGAACTTTGAAATGAAATAAAATACGGATAAATTATTTTAATTGCCATGAAATTGGTTTTTTGGGAAGCATAATTTTCTGCTATTTACAATTAAATATGATTTCGAGCATTTGAGCGCCCTGACTAGCACGGACGAAGTCCAAACGAGGATTTCAATTTTCGAGTACTCTAACCAATAATTGGGGCCGTGTTTCTCCAAGAATGTGGCAAATGTTATCTTCTATTCCATCCTGTTCATGACAACATGGTAACCTTAACGAGTCATAAAATGCATGATGCTGTCACATGGTACGTAGCATTAAAAAATGTTGCCATCTTAAATTTCTGCACCTCTAAAGAACACCCTTTAGGATTGCATTTGTAAAGATTTCATGCTTGTTCACGTAATATTCACTATTCCTAGCTTCCATGGAATAAAATTTGTAATTTGATCATAATTACAACTAATAATTCCAGAGTTTTTAAAATACCATCCTGAATGTTGAAAGTAACGAACGTAATTGAAATGGAATTTCTTTTATGAGTAATGAAATATCATATTCCTTTGATACAATCTGTAGGCCCAATCAAAAGCTAATTAATGAATCAACATGACTCATATTTGCATGTGTTGACTTTGCTGAATTGGTTATAAAAGCCAAATTATATAATAAATTAATATTTGATTAATGACGTCTGGCATAAAGTTGTTTCACATCTTAGACCCAAATTACTTCAAAGAAATTAAGAAGGCTTCTCTCAAGGATCGAATGGTACACTTATTTACTAACGTGAAACGCATAAAGTATTGAAAAACAAGTATCTATACTTTGTAGTTACATTTCCAGTAAAATTTTCTTCATACAATAAGAAAAGCTCTAAAAGGTCTCTTTCGGAGATGATAACTTCAACCAAGCGACAATGTTGAATAATTTGCGTCAAAATTGGAAAGCATTACCCTTAAACCTATTTGAAACTAACTAGTCGTATGAGATTTGAGCATCCTTCTAAAAATATCTGCCATGGCGCATGCAAAATAAATTTAATTGTTCGAAAAATCGATAGAATTGCAAATTTAAAAGTTATCCGTAACGTTTGGCCTTTTCTCAATAATTTTCACTTCTATCACTTGTCCCCACAACACATACATCGCGATTTGTTATCCCAGCAAATCCTAAAAGACAAGTCAGCGAAAATTCAGTTTTCTACGATTTTCGAATAGAAGTAATGGCGGAGATACAAAATGAAAAATTGTAGCGTAACGACACAAAAAACCGATGTCGTACCTCGGCATACCATATACCGCCCATAAAACGGGATGAGCTGGAGAAAGGATTGCAGCGTCGAAATCGGCCGACCTTAGGCTCGAGATAAAGCCTTACCATTGTTTCACGGAAGCTTACACGCCATGATAAATGAGGTTTTAAATTATGTCAGTACTCACTTCATGGCTGCCATTGTGCCATGTAAAGGGTCTTTGCTGGCTTTAACCGACAGTAATTGTGCTATATGTGCGCTTTTCCAGAGCATCTTCTCCCATCCCCAAACCGCCCACAACCCGCTGTTGTGGTGGAGTTGAGGTATGGCATTTATAAACGTTGAAAAGAAAATCACGGTGGAAATTCGAAATGCCGGTGATATCTCATACTCAGCAGCGGAGACTCCCCAAACTTTTCGCCGAATATCCTTTTTCATTGAGTGAGTAGTTTGTAAAAATGACTATAAAGTGGAAACAGGGTGGTTATAAACGGTATGGTGTTATGAGCATTCCATTGCAAGTGCCGTGTTCCCATTAACGGCGTTAGTACCCGACAATTTAGGATTCCAGTTACCATCAGGATAGGAGTTATGTGGAGCCAAGCAGAGGAGGGGAGAGACATAATGTACCTTATAAGCGGGTAAGCCTTTGATTTAACTGAGATAATTGTTGGAGGGTGTATCATTAAGGAGCGCTATGAGTGGATCGGATTACTTTTGTGGTCGACTATAACATGAAGTGGAACTTTTGTTCAAATGAGTGTAATCTAGAAAATTTCGGAATCAGAAAATGTAAGAAGGCAATTTGCGTCCGTTTTGAAAGCCCACCTCACAAATTATTTGGATTTCCTGTGTTGTGGGTTTTGTTACAGGATATCATCATTTCAAATGAGAATGTTGGAATTTCCTGATAAAATTATACATGTTGGCCTTGCAGCAATCATAAATGCCGTCGTTTTTAGTAGTAAGAACTGTGATTGTGCTCTGGTTTTACACATATGTGCACACATACCTGTTTGAAACATGCAACCACTAAACCATTGTCATTATATTTTTCGTTTGCCATTCGTAAATGCTTTTATTTTAATGCTATCATGTTTGCTAATTTGATAGTTTGGTCACAAAGCAATTTTATTTGCTACAGTTTTCATATTGTATGGTTTAAGCTTTTAATGCTTTTTATGTTGTATTACATGTTTAAATGTATTTATGTGATTTTCATTTTGTGTCCTAGTTAGCATTTTCTGTTTTTTCATTTAATTATCCAGGATGCACCTGGCTCCGGAGAAGAGGAGTTAACCGATGAAGTTGTGTTGGGGGATGCTGATGATTGGGTAAGTCCTTTTATGTTTGTTTTGTTTTCGTTAATACCATACCATAATTCACCGATTGTTACTAATTAATTTATGATTAGATTTAGTTCTTGAATAAACTTTTTTTTAAACTTCTGTATTTAGGATGAATTAGAGCTTATGATTTATTCAAAATGCTTTGCTTACAGAATTGAAATGTAGTTTAATAATTACAGCGTTGTGATAAGTAAAAGTATTTTTGTAATTTGTCTGAGCATAGACAGCATAGAAGTATGCTTCGCATCCCACCAAGATTCTACTCCGAGGCTTTAGGTTTCATCATTTACATTTATTTTGCCTCGATTTAAACCCCACCAAAAACTTTTAAAGGATTTTTTTTATAAGAAACCATTTGGGCACGTGTAGCTACAAATCACCAAGCCAATTGAGACTCCAAACCTTTTGCTCTATGCTATTTTATATGAGATATAAAAAAACGTTACCAGCCACTGCGTACTTAACTATTATACTTATAACTATCTCATTTAATATATTGGTCTTTTCTTGTCATTTTTCGATTGAATATTACTTTTCTTTAAAATTGATATTATTTACGTACATATTGTCCATTTTTATCCATGACCGTTTGCTATTTTTTGGGTAGAGCCAATATTCCATCTGTGTAGAACTTCTGTGGTTTATCGGCGAACAACTTGGCCAAGTGATTTTCACAGTCCCTTTTTGAAGTGAATTTATTTTCAGTAAGCAAATTTTGCAGCGACCGAAGCAAATAGTAGTCTGATGGTGCAAAGTCATGCATCAAAATTTCTCACCCAAGCTCTGTCAATTTTTGCTGGGTCATCAAAGATGTGTGTGGTTTGGCATTGTCATGTTGGGAGACAACGCACTTTCTATTGATAAATTCTGGCCGGTTATTTTGAATTGCTTGTTGCAATCTGGTTAATTTTATTTGGTGTCGATCCTGGCTTTGACGTCGTTTGTGATGATTCACCTTTTTCGAACGACATTCTTGTATCTTAACCAAATCTCATCGCCCGAAATGATATGCTTCAAAAATAGCTCAATTTCGTTGCATTTTATTAGGAATGGAAATTCGGTCGATCAAATTTTTTTTTTGTGTTAATTCATGCGGCACCCAAACTTCGAGCTTCTTTGTGTATCCAGCCTTACGCAAATGGTTCAAAACTGTTTAGTGATGGATATTCAGTTCTTTAGCAATATTATGGCTGCTTATAAGTCGGTTTTCTTCAATTTTGTGTAAGATTTCATTGACTTTCTCAGTGATTGGTCGACCTGAGCGAGGTGCAACTTTGATATCAAAATTCCCAGAACGAAAGCAAGCGAACCATCTCTTGGCTGTGGCTTTTGATAAAGTATCTTAATCGTAAAGACCAACCTTCGATTATCAGATGAGTTTCTCTGAGCAAATCAGGGCAACGGCTGAGAAGGCTGCTTCGGGAATATCGGCCCTGAGTCAACTTATGGCCAATGTAGGGGGACCCAGCCCATCAAGAAGACGCCTCTTGATGAGTGCTGTATGGTCAGTGCTAATGTACGGAGCAGAGGTATGGGGCGACGCTCTCAGCAAGGAGGTATACCGAAAACGATTGGCACAGGTACAGAGAAGAGGAGCACTGAGAATTGCATCTTCGTATCCAACAGTCTCCGACTCGGCGGTGAGAGTGATTGCAGGCGTGACACCTGTTGCCCTCCTTGCTAGAGAGCGCCGCGCTATTTACCTGCGCCGAAACGAGGATGCGAGGGAGATGGTTGTCCGCGAGGAGAGACAACGCTCGCTCAACGATTGGCAGCAGTCTTGGAGGAATTGCACGAAGGGAAGGTGGACTGCGCGCCTCATCCCGGATTTGAGACCGTGGCTAAATCGAAGGCATGGTGAGACTGACTTCTATCTGACCCATTTTTTGAGCGGGCACGGGTGTTTTCAGTCTTACCTGCACAAGATCGGCAAGTCACGGTCTCCCGATTGTCGGTTTTGCCCAGGAGAGGAGGACAATGCCTGTCACACATTTTTTGCGTGTACCAAATGGGTCAGGCTGCGAAGGCAACTCTACAGGGAGACGGGAGAGCTCACTCCGGATAATATAGTTGCGGTGATGCTCGAATCGGTTGACAAATGGAACCAGGTGGCACATTATGCTCGGGCAGTCCTAAAATGTAAAAGGGACTCACAGCAGCCGGACGCACTGGGGCTGGGGGATCGCTCTTCTGGCAATTCCTCTTCCCCTCTCCCCTCCCGCTAGGAAAGGGACTCCCCAGCTTGAAGGCGCCCCACGGCGTAACAAAACGAGACCTGGCCCGAAGTAATGTGTCAAACGGTTCCAGGCTAGGTTCTCAGATTGACAGGGGAGGTGTTTAGTGGGTAGTCCAAAGGTATCCTCCATGGGAGTCCCACACTGCCAGACTCGGCGGGCATAAATGCCTTCACCTCCCTACCACAAAAAAAAAAAACCTTCGATTATCGTGGTGTTGTGCATTATGGATTCCTTCCGCCGGGTCAAACAGTCAACAAGGAATATTATTTGAACGTTATGCGTTGTTTGCGTAACGCTATCCGCCTAAATAGGCCGGAATTGTGGAAAGACAATTATTGGTTTTTACACCACCACCCCATACTGCACTCGTAATTCGTGGTCATTTCGCCAAAAAACTCAACGCATATTGTTCCGCGACCACCGTATTCACCTGATTTGGTGCCGTGCGACTTCTGGCTGTTCAGCAAGCTCAAAAGACCGCTCCGGGGACACCGTTTTGATACGATAGAGGAGATTCAAGCCGCAGCGAAGACGGAACTGAAGGCCGTCCCGGAAACGACGCGTATCTCAAACACTAATGAATATTTTGACATGTAAATGTAACATAGATGTCCCTGACAGTACTACCAACCTAAAAAAAATAATTCTACAAGTCCTTCGACGCGCACAGTTTAAATTCAAATGTCACCTTATTTTTTGGTCACAGTAGTATGTTCGCCTCCTAAGCCAATATTATCTAAATTTTTCTAGAAATCCTCTTAAAAAATGTATTTTTCAACGATTCCAAGAAAAAATCCGCAACCTGTTTGATGAATTGAAATTACTCCTAAGTACGTGATTACCGCTATATAGTAATCGTTCAGATTGTCTCTCGTGTTATAAAAATAAGTGGAACTCGGGCAGATAGATGTTTTGAAGCGTAGATTCCAGTACAAATAAACAAAATACAAAATTGACGCCCAGGGTGATCATAGTCAGCTGAAGGTGCGTGTAAGACTGGCTTTTTTGGGAATATCAGAAAACATAGGATTTGATGAAAGTTTTGCTTGAATCATCTCTGAAGAAATTAAGTTATTTTATTTCAATCTACATTTAATGTGCAAGCTGATTTTCTTGTTCAGTTTACGTGGTTTAATTTAATGGAATCTCGTCAAAGACTGGGTGACTCATTCCTTAAAACGTCTAGATTTGGCTTCGCAGGCTTAGGTGTAGTTACCCATTTTACAACATCAGCGTAGCTGATGTACGCAGGCAGGAATTGGGAGCTTAAGTTAATGGATATGCGGCATATACCTCCACATTCCCGTAGTGAACTCACTACATACACCTTACCTACTACAGTGCACTTGCCTTTAGTTTAGTTGACTGAATGAAAGAGATTTGTTTAGCTAAATAGTTAAGTTTATAAAGCAATCTGATTTTTCAGTTAAAAGTGAATTTAACAGTTGTTGAGTGCTTATTGCTAGCTTAGTATTACGGGGTAAGGCATGTGATAAGCCTCCGTCTTGGTTTGCTTGTTCACCTTGAATTTTACTTTTAATTATTTGAGTTTTTCCGTTCAGCTGGAAACCCCATAATCCTTACTGGCCTCCGCAGTTTACTGGCCCAATACCAAAATTTCATGATTCGCCCGCCTCACTATCACTTCTCTGAGGTTCGCATCCGATGGTTGACTGAAAACTGTTGCCTGCCTGGCGTTGTATTCCTCGATGGACAGTAGCCGGGGCCTCGCTCTCGGTAATGGCACTAGAGTTTTTCCGAAAGTTGGGAAATCTATGGATACAATGTTCACCTACCACGGGGAGTAGTTGCTTTTCGTTCATATAAAAAAACGCCAAGCTGTTTTGCTGCTGATAAGTTACGCTGGGTAGCTGCTCCACAAGTCAGAACCTAATGATTGGGCAGCGTTGATCCGATTTCACTTTTTTGGGCAAATAACTTGAAATTGAAATCTCCTTGACATATACCTTAACTCCCCTTACCTAAGAGCAACCAACATTATCTACTTAAAATGTCCAATGTAATTGAGAACCACTCCGCATCACATAATTTGCATATATAGAATTAAACGACTCTGATGAAACACAGGTTGTTTAGATAATATCAAAGCTCTAAATGTTTCATATATAAAGGGTGTTTTTTAGAAGCGGAGAGCTTTGAATTGAAATAAAACAAGGAACAATGTTTTTAATATGCATGAAGTGAGCTTTATTTAACTATTTATATATTAGACATTTCTCTATTATTAATATTCAAGGACGACTTTGGGTATGTGGTCACCGTGGCTGGTAGCTACATGGCGTAATCTGGAGGTTCCATTTTCACACACTCTACACAGTAAATCAGGCTGTATTTTGCTAATCACTCATCGTCATCGGCTACCAAGTGCTCAATTGTTTCTGGTTTATTGACGTAAACATTTGAGTTTACATATTCTCAAATAAAATAATCTAACGGTATCAAACCACATGAACCCAGCGGCCAGCAACCAAGACCGTTTCGTGGAATTAATCGTTCTTCAAATGTGTCTTTCAGTAAATTAATTATATCGCCCAGTGCGTGGCTGATACCAGAAAGATTAATGCTTTCCAATTGAGGCACCAACAAGTAAGTAATCATGTCGCTCTATTGCTACACGTTGACCATAATATAGTGACCATCATTATTTTTGAAGAAGGGCATCAAACGGTGATTTTACTGGATGCAATAGCGTCTCAACAAATTTACTCTCACTAATAACTGTGAATTTGAGTATATCCAACATGCCTTATTTATGTGCCATTGCACGCAACTCCCTACTGTGAGAAATAGCCCTGCGCAAAACTAAGTGCCTTTAGTCGAGTGATATTTGTATAGTCATATACACAAGATATTTTTCGTTGGGAATATAATCAATTGCTTTTAAAATTATTTCTGATTTTAATGTCTGCTTGAAATATTTGCGTCCACTCTCATTTTTCGCTTACGTTCAAAATCAGTGCAAAATAAAAAAATCATCTACTCGTATATCTACTGATTTCACATTTCCACTTGTGCTTTGAGAAAATTGCTCTGATTCCACTTTATCGATTCATATTTTGTGTGCTGAAAACAAGAAAATTGTGGTCAAGCATCGAGCTTCTATTTTGCGCCAAGGTCAGGTTGTAGCACGTATTCTCAATTTTTATGTAGCCACAAATTATTGGATAGATAAGCCCTGGAAATTTTTTTTTGGTATCTGGCGCAACAGATCACATCTTGACTGTCCGTTACCAATTCCTTTTCACTTCCCACAAAAAAAACTTCAGATTCATTTCGGATTCAAGCCAAACTTTCAGTTGTCGTTCATGACAATTGTAATGCATTAAATGATGCTTCTTCGTATTGTATTCTTCTTCTTCTTCGTAGCCCTACAGCCCCTTTCGGGCCTTCGCTTGGAGGTAGTTAGAGTATCTCATTGTTATGATCTAATGTATCGGCACTCCACAAGGTGATATGATCATTATCATGCTTTGGCCGTGTGTACGTCCACCCAGCTGCGATAATTTCTGATTTTAAACCAGCCCGTATCATAACTGAACGGGCTAATAAGTCCGTCCGAAGAACCACTCGAACTAAATCTCGTTGACGCCAACGAAGCTTGAACCAGAGACCTTCAGCTTACGGGCTTAGTGCTCTAACCACTAAGCAACGCGGACTACTCGTCTTGTATGAAAGAGCCTAAATAAGATGTAGAGTGGCCACCATAACCGCAAGGCAGTATATCTTAGCACAAAGAAACGTACCAATTGAACCACAGTCTTGTAGATGGATGGACAGATAACTGTATTTAAAATGCATTGTTTGCTTTTGTGTTTCAGTAGCCATGAGCGTTTAAAGTTTTCAACCTTTGACGCAACAGATTTGTAGCATAGCGTAGCCTTAAATCTTCATCTGCTGGATCCATAAATACGGACCACTTAAAGACTTTCTCTTTTCAACATTTCAGAAATGTTGAATCTTTGTTACATTGTAGCGTTGTAGTGATCGGCGACACTGCTAATTTTTGAGTACAAAAGAATAAAATTGTACTGCGCGTTATTTGTAACTCTGGATGCTTGCATGTTCTACATTAGTTTGTCATCATTTGACTGAACTCAAGATGTTTGCGTGTTTCATGCTTTCTATACTACTGAGCCCGCTCGCATTCTTCCTCTTGCCTCATATAGTTGTCTGCCTACGCGTGTATGCGTAGACTAATAAAGAATCACAACAATAGCGAGCAAAACATTAAAGAGAGTGATCATACACCAAAGGATGAGACCGCATCATCAGTACATTACGATTCTTCACGAGCGAGAGCTTGAATTAATGCAAAGATGGAACAGTATTTAGAGGGTAATCTAGCTGGAAAGTGTTGTTGCCTGTCAGCAGCAGCAGGTCGCCCAACTTAATCCGCGTCGTTTACCATTTTCGCATTCAAGTGATTTCAATTGCGCCGTCGTATGGCTTTTGTGTAAGTCAGCAGTTCTCCACGCGTTTGGCCAGTGATATGATGGTATCAACTTTTTATTTGCGCCAACCATATTTTCAATATTGTGGATTACGACAAAGTCACCTTCCGTTAAGTCATAGCCGATCTACTCCTACGCATTAAGGATAACCGAATATGGTCTAAATTACTCATATGGGCTGCACCACATTTGTCCTCTAGATATTCAGTCAGTTCGTCTACAACTTCACCCCTCCGTCGAATAGTAACTTACTGGGTGTTCACTTGGTTGTAAAGAGGACAGTGTTGTTCATCCCATGCTTAACTTATCTTGGCATGCTAGACCGATTTTCGTGGTTTATTGGCTCATTCAACTTGCTCAACATAGCTTTCACCACCCTATTCACTCGTTCAATCTGGCCGGTTGCCTGCGGCAACGTTGTTCCAATTTTTAAGTGCGTATATAGTTTTCCACCAGGAATTCCCTGAATTCGATAGACGTGAAACATAGGCCACAATCAGACACTATTCACCTAGGCCTGCCATAATAACTGAAACATTTCTCGAGGCATGCAATATCTTCTTTCTTGCTTGTTGAATGGATGGGATACAGCCACACATACTTCGTAGATGCGTCAATTACAAATAACACATGTTTTCTCTTCGAGCTTGTGGAAGGAAGTGGTACAAAGTGGTCGATATGTACTGTGTCGGAAGAAATTGTGTTCTTCGGTATATTGTACATATTGTGTTCGTTGACTCGTGCCTGCACTGAGCACGTAATATATTTGATGCAGTTTCTAATGAAATTCTCTACCCTCTCCGGCCTTTTTGGAAACTAATAATTCTTCTTCATCTGCTCACAGATCTTCTCAACCCCCAAACGGGCGATCTTCTCATGGACTAATCTAATCACATTCAGCTCCATCTTAGTTGAAAGCGCTAGCTAATTTCGCATTAGTTCTTCCTACTAGACATCGGTTGCCTCTCGAAAGCGATGGCAAGTTAATCATCGTTGTCGGAAGTAGCTAAGCACATTCACATGATACATATTAGCTCCATAGTGGTGTATCATGGAATAGTCGAGGCTTTCTAGTTCCAATGCAAATCTGGCAATTCTAGCGTTCAACTATTTTCTTTTCAGCATGAGTATCTGCAAGTTGCAGTCAATCAATATTTTAAATGATATTCCCTCCAAATATGCTCTAAATTGGCATAGTGCGCAGATTATTGACAGCGTTTTCATTTCAAAACTCTTGTGACGCATATAAACGGGATTTGTTGCATTTAAGAAGTACATGACTGGATGAAGCGTACAAGTCTGCCTGTTGTTGAAGCATTACAGTGTCAAAACCAAAAGTACTCGCATAACAATGTAGTTCGGTCAGTTTCTTTGGATGGTAGATCACTAAAACAGAGGGGACAACCTTCTCCACAGCTTATAAAATGCTCAGATTTACCTTTACGGACCGTCTGATCTAGCGGTTGAGCGATCGGTGCAAAATCCTAAATAAGCTTTCTGAAATACGTGCATAGCCCAGCACAGTTCTTGTTGTATTGACCTTCTTTTTGAGAATCTATTCACTTCGGTAAATTTGATTTCATTACTTTTCCTCTTATAATTAGATTCTTTTCGCAGTCGAGGCTCTTCAGAAAAAATGTTTTATTTTTTTCAGATTCTCTTGCATAAGTGAAGTGGGATGCATTAATTCTTTTCAAACGCTATTTCTGCCACTTCAAAACCTACTAATAACGTTGTTATAATAGACCTTTTTTTCTTGTTTATTCGCTTTATACTGAAATCAGTGACTTCATACCCGGCTGATATCAATTTGTCAGTTGAACGCGTTCTTGAGGTGGGACGTATACAAAGCCTTTCCCGGAGGTTCGATGAAAGAATACCGTGATATAATTTAAATAAGCAACAGAGGTCTGTAGAATAGAGAAAGTGCGAATAGAGAAAGTGCGAATTCACGCTGTACAGTTTCGACAGCATCCGATAGATTGGTATATTGAGGATACCGTACTTGGGAGGCATACTCAAGGATTGACCGGGCTAAGAGTACAAATAGATGGACGCTGGTTGAAATGTTAAAAGATTTGCAGGAGTTTCGTAAAATGAAACCAGTGACACGTGAAGCTCTAGTAGTTATGCATGAAATTTGGATGTTAAATTTCATACCTGGGTCGAATACTACTCCCAAATCTTTAAATTTGTCCACAAGTGCGAGCAGCGATCCATCTATCCGGTATTCATATAAAACTGGGTGAATTTTGTTGGTGAACCTCATGTGACAACATTTTGAAATGTTAACAGGAAGTAAATTACCTTGATACCAATTTTAGAGATTATCAAGATCATTTTTAAGGTATGAGCTGAGCTCTTTCCTAAAAATTTTTTTATAAAACTCAAATTATGGTTAACGATGTTTTCTGGCTTGGAATGTTGCACTGTATATCTTAATGTCAATGCTGCATAGCAATTTTGGCCGACGTTCATTCCGCCAGGGCTTAAAATTCTCTCCATTTCATGACATGGTTTCTCCAGTATTTCCCTCGCTGTTTTGATAAATTTTCACTTCTAGTTTTCCCTGCTTTATTTTGCTGGATGTAATTGCTTGGGTTGTTGATGAATGAATTTTTAGATTTTCCATTTTTAAGGTTTTGTAAAATGATTTTATAAAACCCTACTAAAATTGCGCGTGTCACAACACTTTTTCTCTCAAACTACATAAGCTAGAAATATAAGATTTTGTGAGTAGGTGTAAAGTGATGCCCTGTTCAAAGTTTCGCTATAAAGAAATTTATAAGGTGTTTAAGTGGGGTCTCCCCATATAGGGGAGTGGCTCCTGGAAAAAAATTTCATCGCATGTAGGCAATATGGGTATGAAATTAAAAGTCTTGATGCGAACTTTTCAAAACAGGTCACAAATTGTGCTTTGAGGGATGCAGGGGAAGGGGAAAGGTACGAAAATTTTCTGTGATGAAAAAACAGCATTAAAACATACATCAAAATTCAGTAGCAATATAATAAAAAATATAGCATTTTCACATCTCAAAAAAAGTTTACAGCTTGCATCACACCCTATAAAAGATGTGTAGAAGTCATGACGCCATGAAAAAAACTTTTGGAAAAATTCGAGAAGTTTGAAGATTTGCTGCCTCGTTCCGGTAGGCCAAAAAAGTTATTCGTATTCGATGAATGATTAACTGTGAGGAAGTAAGGCGATGGAGCAGTGTGTTAGGGCACACTCTGCTTGCGTAGCAGCTTCCAAGTTCAAATCTTGGTGGCGGCATCGAGTTTGAGCTTCTGATACTGATATCGGACTATCGGTCCAACCAGCTGTGATGGGCACTTATTGGAAAATTAGGTAATAACCTCTTCGTTGAGCGTGATATTGGCCATATCACCTTGAATTCCGTTACTGTCATGGAATAAGATAACATAACAATAAATGCCAAGGCTCGAATTTGGGCTATTGTGCGATAGATTATACATTGTGACAACGAAGCTCCCGGGCATTGTAATTTAAATTCCCCGGGTAAATGATATGGGTGGTTGGACTGTCCTTAGTTACTATGCCAAATACGAGGTATGTTCAAAAAGTACCCGGAATTTTTAAATTTCGCGGGTCTGGAGAGTCTGATTATCAAATTTTTTTCGGTTCGACGTGGTTTTATGAGCTCGGCAATTTTTGCTGAAACTGCTGGATTTTGACCAAAAAAACAATCGCATGAACATCGCTCAGGAGCTGTTAAACGACGTCAACGACGATCCAAGTTTGCTTGAAAGGGTCATAACTGGTGACGAAACATGGGTGTACGGTTATGATGTCGAAACCAAAGCACATTCGTCCACCTGGAAGCATTCAACGTCACCAAGAGCGAAAAAAGCACGTCAAGTTCGATCAAATGTCAAGGTTTTGCTTACTGTTTTCTTCGATTATAATGGCATAGTGCATCAAGAGTTCTTACCACAAGGTCACGTTACTTAGATGGGAATCTTCACTCTTGAGCAGTTCTGCTGGTATTCCATCTTTTCCATGAGCCTTTTTGTTCTGAGATCTCGTACTGCTGCCTATATTTTGTCTCTAGGTGGTGAAACTGAGTCCTCTTGCTCTGCTCCTGGAATATTCACATTATCGATAACGAGGTGGACTGTGAAAGCAACAACGGACTAAATAGCACCGCTAACAAAATTGAGCTTCTGTTATGTAAGAAGTACCAAAAACTGCCAAAATGTGCGATTGCTGTCCAAAAGAAGGTAAGCAAATAAGTTGGGGCCCATTCAACCGTTTTATGAAAAAACAGCAAATCAAACTAACAGTGAAACGCATGAAAGCTCCCACACCATACGTAGCAGTTGCATACCTATAAAATCAGACTTTATATACATATATATATATATATATATATATATATATATATATATATATATATATATATTTGTTTATATATATATATATATATATATATATATATATATATATATATATATCTATATATATATATATATATATATATATATATATATATATATATATATATATATATATATATATATATATGCATGTATATATTACAAGGTTATCTATTTCGTGGTAGGAAAGTATAACCCTGCCATTTGACATCTGTCAAAATTAAATGTCATCCAAAGCGTGTTGTTTTTAGTTAAAGGTTTGCCATTTAGAAACATGGATTGTTTAACAGTCGAAGAACGCGTTAAAATTGTTAAATGTTACTTTAAAAATTGTGATTCTGCTGTATCAACATTTAGGGCTTTACGAGCTAATTACGGTCGGCATAATCGACCTACACAGCAAACGATTTCAAACACAGTGAGAAAATTTGAAGAGACCGGATTGGTTATTGATATTGTAAGGCCTGTGCATCATCGCAGCATCCGTTCTGCTGAAAATATCGCTGTCGTTGCTCAAAGTCTGGAGGTAGACTCAAATTTGTCGATTCCTCGACGCGCTCAACATTTTGGCTTGTCTTACGGCTCATTGTGGCGGATTTCACATTTGAATTTGCATCTCCATCAGTACAAAATCCAACTCACTCAAGAACTTAAGCCTCAAGACCATACACAACGCAGAATGGATGCGAATTGGGTGATTGAACAACAAGCCATTGATAACGATTTTTCGAACAAAATTTTCTTTACTGATGAGGCTCATCTTTTGTTCAGTGGTTACGTAAATAAACAGGGGCTCTCAAAATCCTCAGGTGATCCCAGAAAGGCCTTTGTATCCGGGAAAAGTGACCGTTTGGTCTGCATTATGGTCTGGTGGTGTTATTGGCCCGTATTTTTTGAAAACGATCAAGAAAGAGCCATTACAGTCAATTCTGACCGCTATTGACGGATGTTAACCGATTATTTTTGGAAAGAAATTCAAGATTATGATCTGGAGAACATTTGGTTCCAACAGGACGGTTTATAAGGAGTATCACCTTGAAGTTATGCGACGTTTGCGTGAAGCAACCCGAAAAAACGCCCCGATTAATGGAAAAAGAATTCATGGCTTTTGCACCACGATAACGCACCTGCTCACTCGCCGTTGCTTGTTCGTAATTTTTTGGCCAAAAACAATAGCGTAGTCATGCACCAACCTCTATATTCACAAGATATGGCTCCGTGTGACTTTCTCCAGTTCCCAAAGTTGAAGAGACCCATGAAAGCTCAGCGCTTTTCCACGATTGAAAAAATAAAGACCGAATCGCTGAGCGTGCTCAAGGACATACCAAAAAGTGAATATCAAAAGTGCTTCGAAGATTGGAAAAAAGGCTGGCATAAGTGTATTATATCTGGGGGGGACTAATTTGAACGGGACCGCATTGATGGAGACGAATAAACAAATATTTTTTTGAAAATACGAGGATTCCTGGTACTTTTTAAACAGACCTCGTATAAGCGCGATCTATCAACCAGTTTGTTTCCAGGTGCTGTTTGAGTCGGTGCACCTCAGTAGTGCGTGTCGATTTTTGTGATTTTTTTTTATTGTGACCGAATTTAAAAGCCGAAAACGCAATAAATACCATCGATCAACGACCGTATTTACCAGATCTGGCTCCGTGTGATTTTGATGAGTAATTAAATATTTTACATTCTATTTGCATTTTCTGGGTCCTTTTTTGTCGCGATGTAACTGTGAGGAAAGTACAAGAAAATCCACCAGCGAATGCAGTAAAATTTGCGGGAAACATAACAATAGATTCCTAGGCTAGCGCCAGCGCAAGTACTGTCCGCCGAATACTTAATAAGAATAGATTACACAACAGAGTGCCCTGTCAAAATGAACTAGAAACTACCAAAAAGTATTAAAGAGCATTTAGTATTCTAGGAAAACGTATTTTATGGTGATGAAAGTAAGAAGAAGAATTTAAATTCAAATTCGGTGGTGATCCGCTTATGGTCTAGAAGTGTATGGCGGCATCAGGCACTGAAATGACACTACAATAAAACAAGTTGGGTAAACAGACCTACGCTCATGTCAGAAGGGTTTTGTATTCAATTTACAAAATGCAGTCACCAGATCGAATCAAATTAAGAAACATGTCAAAGACGATTTTATTGGAGAAAATATGAAATACGAAGATCATACTATTATTTACAAAGTTGAACGAATTTCGAGTTCTGAGGTTTTTGGTATTCTTATACTCATAAATATCTCCCTTGATAATTATTTCAGATGTCCATCCGCGACGGAGGAAACACATTTTTCATGTGTTTCCCCCCTGTGCCCCCACTGAAGCAAAAACTGACAGTTTAAAAACTGTTTTGAAAAGCTCCCATGAAAACTTTTATTTCATACTCATATCGGCTACGTTTGATGAATTTTTTTTTCAGGGGCCACTCTCCTGTACTGTTATCATCGATTAATGGCCAATCTTTTCGACTCCTAGAATGGTTACAAAACCCTTTTGCTAGGAGCTCTCTCCCACCTCTTTGGCTTGTTTCACTTATGAGCATTAATTGTAGGTACTGATCTTCAGTCATTCATTAAATTAAATCAAGTGTTCAAAGCATGCACCTTAAACGTTGAAGTTGGGAAAAAAAACTCAAAATTATTCAATCTTCGCATTTAAAACAGCCACTATTTTGTTTTACGATTACTGATACCGCTAGCTGAACTGATTCTCAAAGATATACATAACACCTATCATCCCTGAAATTTTCATGCAAATCCTAGCAAAACTGTAGTGTCTAAGTCGGTAAAAAGCGCATGTTGTTCCATAGCCATATGTTGCCATAGTAATCAATGCAGCCCATATTGTTCCATAGTAATACAGGAAAATTCAAACCGCTATAACTTCGCTAAATATAATTCAATCTTTATGAAACTTTCAGAATAGATCAATCTTATAAATAGACATCCACGTACTGAATTCCATTGAATTTAAGGGTACCGTTAAGATTTTATTCAAGAAAACATAAAATCGATAAATCATACTATTACTAACAAAGTTGAGTGAGTTGCGACTTCTAACGTGTTTGTTGTTGTTGTACTCACCAAGGCCTACATTCCTGATTTTTTTCAGATTTTTCGGATCACAGGTGTCCAATCGCGAGGGGGGGACACAAATTTTTCGTGTATTTCTCCTCCCTGTGCGCCCCTTGGAGCAGATTTTGCCAAACTAAGACCTGTTTTGAAAAGCCCTCATCAAGACCTTTCATTTGATACCCATATCGGCTACCTTCAATGAAATTTTTTTTTCGGGGGGTCACTCTCCTATATGGGGTGACCCCCCTTATATACCTTATAAAATTTTTTTCTAATTTAACTTTAAAGAGATCACCACTTTACACCTACACACAAAATTTGATGTTTCTAGCTTAAGTAGTTTCCCAGAAAAAGTGCTGTGACACACGGACGGACGGACAGACGGACAGACTGGTCGCGAAACTAGTAGGGTTTTGTAAAATTATTTTACAAAACCCTAAAAAAAATGATTACTTTGACATTTTGAAAGAAAATGCACCACCACGCAAAATTAAGGGTAAATACATCATGGGTTGTTCAGCAGGAAACGACTCAAATCACAAGCCGAAATCAATATAGGAATGTTTGTTGTATCGGACGTCAAAGCAGTTGGATAATCCTGCGCAATCCCCAGACCTTAACCCCATCAATCATTTGTGGGATTACCGCATTGCACAGATTCGTAAATGGAATATAAACAAGCAAAGATTCGTTGAAGTCATGGAAGAATAGCGAAAAGTTCCACTCAGTTTGGCTAAAATTTTGATTGAGTTAATGCCAATTTGACTAGAAGGTGCTTTAAATGAGAAAGGGAAGCAAACTAATTACTAATTTCTAGATATTTTCCTTATTTGCTTACTGTATTTTTTTGTTGTTGAATTTGTTTTGTTCTGTTTTTTCATCGAATTTTTCATTAGAAAATAAAAAAAGCCCCAACCAACCCAAAATTTTAAAATCGGACGTTTACAATTTATTTTATGAGGCTTTGAATATGTTAAATATATGTGAACTCTTTATTTTGACGCTCGTAGTATATTATCCTTTTCCAAAATCTAATCTTAGAGTAATTTTTCAATAGCTTTAGTCCCAGCATATGTACATATATAGTATGTATACCATGATTGCACGTGTAAAAAAGAATGGATGAAAAGGTTACAAATTTAGAAAATCTTTTCAGTTGAACAAATATCGCGACCTTGTAAATCAATATGATTGGATTAACTTACAGGGCAGTTATCATCGGTACCAAATATGTATTGTATATCACTTTTTCTTCCATTTCACATCTCTATCATAAAGATGTGCAAGCTGCTCGTTAAAAATTGGCTCAAAGCAGAGACGATAATAAGCAAATAGATGCAAATACACAACTCCTAAATGGTCATAACTCTCTCTTTTTCTCTGCAACAAATCTTCGTTGTAGCACTAAATTTTCAACGAAAGTGAGTGATAAAGAGACTACAAGACTGCATGAAATTTATGATAGCCGCCATCACGCTGTCTTCTACTCAGCACTCTGCCCTCATCTCGCTGTTGAAGGAAGCGCCAACATGCAGAGAAGGACATACAAATATAAGTGTGCAGGCAAACAGATAGACAGACAAACATAGCTCATGATACTCGTTACTCTGTTCATTCATGCTAATGGCGCTGCGATTGCCAACCAGAATACGAGGGGCCGAGACTAACCGGCAAAACCAAATAATGTCATGGCAGTTCATAAATTTTCTTGACAAGTTATTTGTCCTTTTTGCTTGACATTTTCTTTTCTCCATTTGCTACCATTTATCAGAGAAAAAACATACCACGTCGGCGAGGAACACCTAAACCGATGATATTTTCTCCTTTTTCCACTTGATGTAACGCAACACCCTCATCAGTATATGCTGTGCCCATTTTATACATTTTTAATATGAATTTATGGTTTTCCCGGATTCAAACAGAATAATGTTATCCACAGAGCGTGTTAGGTGTATGATTGAAGAATTAAAGGTTTAAAGGATGCGCCGGATTTTTAAAGGGAATTTCCAAAATGGTTAGCCTTGAGCTGACTAGGGGTGCTTTTGTAATGATTTTGTCGAAGCTACACTACCAGGAAACCTTCAGCTGTTATTCCATTTGGACAGATTTTATTTTTGCTTCATTCACCTATTGTCACTATTTTTTTGACAGATTCATAAATACTCAGGGAAATGTTAGCCAACAATACCGGCCAAATAGAAGAATTCAAGGAAATAAATAATAGCAAAAAAGATGTCCCTTTAGAGAGTCTTTTTGCTGAGCATGACATGGGTTGAATAAGGTACATGGAACCCAATTGCTTGATGTACGTTTTTGCTCCAAAGCAATATGACGATGATATGAAACTGAAGATAAAATGAGATTTTCAATGAAATAGAACTGTTCAAAATTGCTTTCATCATATATATGATCATTTGGATATTTTTCTGTACAGATGTCCCGATAAAACTTTGTAATGAAATAGGAATCAAACATTCTGCTAAAGAGCAATGGCACTTTTCAAAGGAATTGTCTTATTGATTAAGACTAGGATGTAAGAGAAGTCACTATCACTACTACTTTTTTCTATGAATTGAGGAATACTTTCGAGAAGCAAATATCTTTGTCATTACATTTTGATCTGCTATTCGTTAGATAATTTCTTCTTGAATTTGCGAGGGCATTTATTCCAGTAACTTCAGGATACAATAGGGGCTCTCTTAGTACTCTACGCGCAAGAATGTTTTTTGAGAAGTGAATTTAATATTTTCAACATTTCTACCAAGAATTAACACTACTTTGCACTTACGAGTATCTGATATTTAATATGGAAGGTAACCAATCATTTGCAGAATTAACAATCACATAGTATACGTGATTTACAAAAAGTTTTCTTATCATGCGCAATGGAATCAGAATGAACACAAAGTTTGTTGTTCGCTTATTTGTTTCAGCTTTAATCGTCCTCTCAATCATCATATCCCGGAAAGACGTAGGTTAAGGGATGAGATCCCATAATCACAACACAAAGATAACAGAGTAGTCCCAAAGATATACTTAACTAAATGAAAGAGACTAAATAAGAACACTAACGGATTGGCATTCTTTGATATCTACTCACATGACGAAAACAAAATCTAATATTATATAGGGAAAAGCAGAAAATGATGGATGGAGTCAACTCAGCTTTAGACTACAAACCATGCACAGTTTTTCAAGAACAAGAACTCATGACATTCTGCAGCTTAAGAATAAAAAACTTTTAGAAAAAAAAGAAAACTGACTTCAAAATGCCCTAAAAAGGATGAAATAAATTTTAATGGAAGCGGTGCCATATCATATTTTCCCCATTCTTTTGTGATGGTGAAGATGTTGGAAGTATTTATGTTGAAATGGGGAAATTGATTTGGCACCGCTTCCATTAAAATTTATTTCATCCTTTTTAGGGCATTTTGAAGTCGGTTTTCTTTTTTTTCTAAAAGTTTTTTATTTCACCCTTTTTAGTGGCAAATTTTTTCATTTCAAATCTTTCAAAACTCAGTTTCTTGAATACATTGCATCATGTACTCGTATATTAAAATATAATTTTTTACTGCAATGCAACAACCACTACGGCTAAAATCTGCAGCGTTCATTGGAATCGAATTTAGTTCTGGTACATTTAATACATGATCTCATCAACGTCTTCCTTGATTTTAGACTTCATAAAAATCCAATATGGATTGTAGCTTTGAAAAATTTTTGAATTTCGAACTTTGCCCAGACGCCGTTTTTATATTCTGACTTGACTCTGAAGTGCATTTTTATCGTTCAACTTTTTTCGACCTATGAGCGGTGGCCATTTCGTTTCAAATTGTTTCACTTTGGATTTTTTATTGTGAGCTTTATCACACAATTGAATAAATTCTTCTACCAATTTTGGTACAATCCGGAACTATACAATGGTCAGAACAGAAATATTTCTGAAAATTTTTTTATATCCTATCTACATATAACCAACCACACACACACAGACACATCTTTATATATATATATATATATATATATATATATATATATATATATATATATATATATATAAAATAAACATATACATATATATGTATATGTATATATATACATATATATATATATATATATATATATATATATATATATATGTGTGTGTATGAACTATGTATATACATTATATATATATATATATATATATATATATATATATATATATATATATATATATATATATATTATATGTATCGACATATCTATTTATAAATAACATAAAGTTTGCTCCGGAATTAATCTCAAGAAATTTACTTAAAAAGATCCTTCTTAACCGTATCACTCGTTCACTTTTATTCGAAACCACTCGCCTTCGTTTTCATTTAACTATGGCACCTAATTTACATGAAATTATACCCTTTAGTTCAATGAAAAATCGGCTATGCATTTCCATCTCCATATGTAAAGTTATGATCAGTTATAGAAGGAAAAGTATCTCTTTTTAGGTTGCAATTCTCACCGGTCTTTAGTATGGAAATTACTAATTTTAGATTTCTGGGCATATGTTATAATGTATAATATTAACTGGGAAGTAACGAATCAACTCTATAATTTGAAATCCCAGAGTCCTTATTATTTCTTTGTTGAGTTTTATAAATCCTACATGTAATGTTTACATCAAAGGATGTAAGAAGGATCCTTTACTAAGCTCATCGGTAAGCAAAGGATGACTTCGGAAGAGAAAAGCATCCTGAAATGTTCCCTCTACCTATTTTACACATTTAGAAGTAATTTATCGGTTATTTCCGGTAGAAATGATTGAATAAAATGTACCGTTTATGCAGAAAATTAATAATACTGATATTTTTATCATCCGTCGCCAAAGGACTCGGTGTCTCCAACAAATCCCTGAACAGTGCCAACTAATTGGCACTTTTCGTGCGAAAAATTATTTTAACTCAAATTCTTGACACCAATGTATCATATTTAACTGTTAGTATCTACAGAGTCCTTGAAAGGATTACAATTCTGTTCCGATACATTTTAGACCAACATGTTATCCTTCATTTGAAACCACTACAATCAAAATCCCTACACCCGTCGATCAGTTGTGCTGAAAAATCCGGGGGAAATTCGGAAATTTTTTAGTTTTAAGGATAAGAGTCCTTTACCGTTACTTGAATTTCTTATCCTTTAAACGGGACGTAACTGGAAGAAAGACATATCATTTGCCAAAAACAGGACTCTTCTATCTATCTCCGTTTAAAAGTTATGCGTGAACATACAAAAAAAAAAAAGCAAAAAAAAAAAAAATATACGCGATGAATTGATAACCTTCTTTCTTTTGGAAGTCGGTTAAAAATCATGAAACTTTCACACATATTAATTGGGTTAAAATTGCTTGATTTAGCCAACTTCAATAGACCAAAAAGCATCTCGTTACTTCCTGACAAGATCGGTATTCTACGGCATTTCAAATTTCCAGTAGTAGCGAAAAGGTCAGAAAGTTTTTAAGAAAGCTCATTTCACATTCACATAAGATCCATGTTTCGTTACTCAAGCTCCACTTAGAAAGTAAAGTAAGTCTGTCGGTCAGAAAGGATTAGTACTCAACTTTCCATATGCAGACCCCAATATTGAATCAACTGAACCAAAACTTTAACGACATCTACAAGAAATACATTCGCGCTTTCAAAGAAAAACCGTTACTACCCGATTTCAACCTGCCGCCATTTTGTTGCAAAATTATTAACATCATTAACTGAATGGAGCACTAAACAAATTTTTTTTATTCATCTTATCCGACAATTTGGAACGCAGTGTTTGGTTCAATGGAAAGCTTGAGTGGTAGAAAATCCGTACATTGTTTTTCTTGCAATATAATAAATTTTATGCGGCTATAACTTCGATTTTATTGAAACTATCAGAGTATAAAGACCTTTTATTGTGCTTATGAAAAACTAAATTTTATTGAATTTAAGGGTATCCGAAAGTCTCTAATTCAGCGGTGGGAGTTATTGCAGGCGTGACACCTGTCGCCCACTTTGCTAGAGAGCGCCGCGCTATTTACCTGCGCCAAAACGAGGAGGCGAGGGAGATGGTTGTCCGCGAGGAGAGACAGCGCTCACTCAACGACTGGCAGCAGTCTTGCGTGAGTTTTACGACGGGAAGGTGAAATGAGCGCCTCATCCCGGATGTGAGACCGTGGCTTAATCGCAGGCATTGTGAGACTGACTTCTATCGGACCCAGCTTTTGAGCGGGCATGGGTGTTTTCAGTAATACCTGCACAAGATTGGTAAGTCACGGCCCCCGATTGTCGGTTTTGCTCAGGAGAGGTGGACAATGCTTGCCACACATTTTTTGCGTGCACAAAATGGGTCAGGCTGCAAAGAGACTTCTACAGGGAGACAGGAGAGCTCACCCCGGATAATATAGTTGCGGTGATGCTCGAAACGGCTGACAAATGGAACCAGGTGGCACATTATGCTCGGGTAGTCCTAAAATATAAAAGAGACTCACAGCAGCCAGGAGCGTTGGGGCTGGGTGATCACTTTTCTGGCACTTCCTTCCCCTCTCCCTCCCGCTAGGAAAGGGATCCCTCAGCTTGAAGGCGCCTCGCCGCACAACAAACCGAGACCTGGCCCGAAGTAATGTGTCAAACGGTTCCAGGCTGGGTTCTCAGGTTGACAGGGGAGGTATTTAGTGGGTAGTCTAGTCGCCTTCTTGCGAGCATGGGAGTCCCACACTCTGTGCGTAAATGGCATTCAGCTCACAAACACAAAAAGAAAAGAAGGGTCTCCATGTAAATTTACTGGAAAAATGTTACATTTACAAATTCTACCATTATTATTAGCTAAGTTGAATGAATGTCAATTTCTAAGCTATTTGTTATTGTAGTACTCTTAAAAACATACTGCTATGACATTGTCACCTATAAAACGTACAATTTGATCGAAAGTTAATAGCCTGTATGCACTCCAAATGTTGAAAATGTGGGAAAATTGAACATATTAACTAAATATTCTCATCGAAAATGGCCGCTAATTTATTTTAAGATTACTGATATTGCTCATTGAAGGGATTCTCAAAGATATACATGTTCTGTATTCTTCCTGAAGTTTTCATGCAAATTCTAACAAATCTGTATTGTCTGTGTCGATTGGAAGCTCATATTGTTCCACAGCCATGTATTGTTTTTTATGTGTTAAAGGTAAATTCAAACTGCCATAACATCGTTAAATACTATTTGATACTTTTAATGGTTGATCAGCTTTTAAAAAAAGCATTTAAAAATTATGTGTGGAAAACAGTGGTTTTGATTAGTCCATTTCTTTACTGTTATCCTCTGATTTACTGCGATGATGAAGAAAGAATAGGAAATTTTACCATACATACAGTAAAACCTTGATCGACGCAATCCTTAATCGCAACTCCTTGATAAACACAACTACTAGAATTTCATTTAATTTAAAGGTACCCTTACGATTTCATTAAAGAAAATGTAAAATTTATTTGTTCATCTTTTACTAACAAAGCTTAGCGAATTTTAACTTTCGAGTTACTTATCGTTGTTGAACTCATAAAGAATTACCTCCATGATTTTTTCATATTTTTTGTCTACAGGTGTCCGATTGAAAATGAGGGGGAATTTTTCTGTATTCTTCCGATTTTTCTGCTGTCACTCTTATTGATATTGCATTTTTAATAACGCATGTTAAAAAATCTTAGCAAAACTTACTATTTGCTACCCTACTCGACTATGTTAGATGAACAATTTTTTTTAAAGGGTCATATCCTTATCTGGGGAAGCGTCCTTTTAAGTCCGCTGAAATGTTTTCAACTCTGAGACTTTCATTAACTAAAAACGTTTGAGCTGCTCTGTTAGAGAGAATAGGAACAGGGAGAGAGGGTTAACTCAACCGAACACAACTGAGTAATCAAGCGTTCTTAGACTCAATCATCACCGAACCGAACTATGGTAATTGTAATTAATTAATCAACTTAACATTTACTTTAAATTAGAACATTTCAACTAAATATCATAAGCAAAGCAGGAAGTAGAGTGGGGAGACTTGGGGGAAACCACGACTACCTCTCGGTTAAACGAATGGAACTTGAAACATCGCGCTAACGTAAACAAGAGAAACACTGTAGGATCGAGTCTTCAACACCGTATCAAGTCGGCTTCTCAACTATCAGTGCGATACTCGGAGCTACGACCCAACAAACAATATATCTTGAGTTTGCAATGGACACTCCTTGCTTCAATTTGCTGATTTTTCTCGGTGTCATTCTTTCAAAGATTCATTTCATAAAAGCGGCCCTTAAGCCTGTGTTTTGTGTTCCATCTAATCCAGCAAATTAATAAAGTTAAAATAAAAATGGCACCACCAGCATATTAAAATTTGGGAAAACAAGCCAAAGATAACTTCGGCAAGGGTTATCATTTCGGTCTATGGAAATTGGACTGTAAAAGACTATGTCGAGAATTGAGTTCGCCACAGGCGGTCACTCAAACCAAGACACTGGAAAAGTGATTGGTTTATTGGAAACCAAATACAAATGCACGGAATATGGACTGACCTGTGGAATACAGATAATACACTCACCTCTGAAATTTCTACACAAGATAAGTTGGTGGAAGGATTGAAAATTGCACTCGCGGCTGTTTTTTCACGTCAATCAGGACACAAGAATGGTAAATTGAAGTTAGGCATTAGAAATGAATAATCAAGGTCGATGCCAACGTTTCCGGTGACTTGGCTTTGTCCTCCGGCCCACTAATCAATGCATAAGGTGTGTTGAACTACAAAGGCTTTTTGGCTGGTTACCAGACTGCATTTGATGCCCAAAAATTAAAACTTACTACTAATAATTTCGCCATTGGTTTCTTAGACGATGAATTTGTTTTCCACACTAGTGTTAACGATGGTCAAGAATTTGCTGGATGCATCTACCAAAAATGTTCCGACAAATTGGACTGTGGAGCCCAATTATCGTTCTCCTTAGGCTCGAATGCAATTAAATACGGTCTTGGCGCTGAGAAAAATTCTTGACAAGGATGCTTGCATTCGCGCCAAAGTTAATAATTCTAGCTAAATTGGTTTGGACTGTCAAAAAAAGCTACGAGATGGTATAACCATAACATTGTCAACACTTATGGATGGAAAGAACTTCTCAGTAAGAATCGGAGACTGAATGGAAAAACATCCAAGGGGCCCCATATGAGCAAATCAGTAGGAGTCGTGGATTTGTACTGATTGTGAGTAGATTTGCGTTTGAATGGAATTTTAAACTAACTTGATACAATAACGAGATTGTGTTTTGAGCTTGCTGAATTTGATTGTTATTTCATAATTTGAATTATAACGTTGGAAGAATTGAATACTTTTTTGAACTTATATAGAACAAATCTTGTACAGGTCGGTTTTGGTGGTGAGTCCCTGTGTGGAATAAAGGTAAGGTAGTATTTGGAAGAGTGAACCAACTACATAAGGTTATTAATAGTGAGTGTTAGGTCGCTTTAAGTGGCAGAACTGTGGAAAAGGAAAAAAAAGAAGTGCAGGACTTTCATCAGGATGTAAAAAAGTGATGTTGGTAGGAATAGCTTCCTTCTAAATTTGTACCGGCAAGCCGAGTTCCCGCTTGGCGGCTTTTTATGGCTCTACTGGACAAGCGAGTGGCGCTCCCACGCCCACCTCTGGACGAGCTTACCCGGGTCCGCAAGCCCCACCGGAGCACCCAGCTTTTTTTAGGTGTAACAGTTCATAAGGTTTGATGACTGTAGTATTTCTAGTCAATAAGAAAACTTGCTGAGATGCACTGATGCACTGAAGAACAAATGGAGTGACACCTACTGATGTTAATAGGGTATTGTAAATTTTTTTTTATAAAACCCTCGAAAAGAAATCAAACACTGAACTTGAGAAATTGCCCCAATAGATATAATTTAAATTTGGAAGAGCATTGGATCTTCTGGCATCACTTGTTCCATAGCAATAACTCACTGCCAATCTGAAGCAAAACTATAGCGTTGTTTCACTTTTTGTTTTGTGCATGTAAACATGTACTTCTGGTATATCCTGGCATTAATACTAAGATCAACCAAATAGTGTGTCTACTCTGTTAACAAGTCTTCTTATTTGTGCTAGAAAACCAGTAACAAGTGCTAGGAGGGATGCTAGAAAAATATTCTTTTGTGGCTATATTCCTTTACTCAGAAAAACAGCCACTTCCAACGTGGTGTCTTTGTTGAGTGGCAAGCGTTCATGATCTTTGGAGTCTGTGCAGTATGATGTATTTTTTACAGAAGCGGATTTCAATTTTTGTTTAGTATCATCCACAGAAAAACACACAAAAAGCATGAAACAGAATATTGAAAGATGCTGTAAATTTGAAATAGGCATCAAGACTAATATGCTTTTAAAAGCGTTTAAGGAATGATGCAGGGTACCCAGCTGGAGTTCATTGTAGCGGCGTGATGCGCGTACTAAAAATGAATAAAAATAAATATCGGGCCTAATGAATAAGTCAGCTGAACGCGTTCTTGAGGTGGGACATATATAAAGCCCTTCCCAAAGGTTGGATAAACGAATACCGTGATAGATCAAGCTACACAGATCTAAGAATTTTTTCCTATTTTAAGTGATGGGATGTTGAGGATCTGTAAGCGGTCATCGTAGGAGCTGTAATGGAGATTATTTTTGTGGAATAGAGAACGTGTGAATTTACGCTGTACAATTTTAACACCATCCGATAGGTAGCTTTTGTGAGGAGACCATACTCGGGAGGCATACACAAGGGTTGACCGGGCTTAGAATAGGTGGACGTTGAAAAAGATGTTAACTGACTTCTAGGAGAATCGTAAAATAAAAGCAGCGACACATGCCACTTTAGTGGTCAGGCGCAAGGTATGGATGTGAAATTTCAAACCTGGGTTAAATACTACTCCCAAGTCTTTAAATCCGAACAATGATCCATCAATCCGGTACTCATATAATACTGGATAAATAATGAATCTCATGTGACAACACTTTGAAATGTTAGGAGGAAGTAAATTACCTTGACACCAGTTGTCGAGATTGTCAAGATCATTTTGAAGGTGTGAGCACTCTTTGCTGGAGTTAATGGAACGATAAGTTTTTAAATCATCAGCGTAAAGAAGACAATTAGAAGACGGGCATAAGGAAAGGTCATTAATGAAAATGTCTAATAGCAAAGGGCCTAAATTTGATCATTAAGGAGCATTTAATTTCGCAAATGCAAGTCAATCGGAGTTTGTGAGCTAAAAAGCCATGATCAAAACTGTCAAATACTTTAGCGAAATTGGTATATATGACATCAACTTGTTGGCTCTAGTCAAAAGTAAGAAAGATGGTATTCATAAGTTCTAACAAATTAGTTACTGTCAGACGACCTTTAATGAAGCCATGTTGTTTATTTTCAAACAGGATACAAATGGCATGGTATATTTTGTTATGCACAATTCGCTCAAGGACTTTCCCAAAATAAGACAGTGAAGAAATCGGATGATAGTTCGAGATTTCACTACGATGTCCGGACTTATGGATTAGAAAGATGTTAGCATGCTTCCAGACGTCAGGAAAGCAGCAGGAAGAAAGGCAAATGTTGAAAATAATTGATAGTGGGATAGAAAGTGAAGAAGATAATTACTTTGTGAACAGATTTGGTATTCCATCAGGACCCGGACCACCATTACTGTAAAAGTGAGCAGTATACTCTCAATTTTTGATGAAGAGGTGACGACAAAGTGCACAATAGTGGAAGAAGGAGGACACGATGATTATTTAATGGGGCTCAAAACCTTAAATGTGGAGGAAAAAAAATTAAGCAGAGAGGTCACAGATAGCTTGCTCATCAGAAACTTGGCAGTTATGCCGTGAGAAGATATTAGGATTATGGGATGCTGTTTTCAGAGAATAAATGTACGACTAGAAGGGCTTAGGACTATTAGATTGCAGTGATGTTTTGATCATATATAATAAGATCACATTGCATTCTTAATGACTTTTTTGGCTTCTTTGCCAAGCCGTCAGTACTTAGCGAGGTCATTGTCAGATTTGGAATACCAAAATTTTCTGCGCACCTGATCCTTCTCACAAAGAGTGTCTTGGACTTCAGCCGAAAATCAGCTGGGGCTCTTTCTTCGAGGGGAATGGCCGATAGGTATATGGTTTACAACTATGCTACTGAGATTTCTGTAAAAAGTATATAACGCTGCATTGATATCTAGCTGCTATAGCAATGAATCCCAGTCAATATTATCCAGCTTAATTTAAAAATTTCAGCCACCAAAAATACCCAATTTTTAGGTGTATTTGACTTTTGTCTACATTAATCTACAACTTCATTCTCAATTAAACAAAAATATAAAACAAACATACTCAACCGAGCTACCAAATTCCAAACTATTCTACTTTAACTCAAACTCACGTTAACAGAATACTCACTTAGATCAAGCAATTGACACTGCCAACCTGACTGAACGTCACGAAATTATTGATCGGCAATTAACGAGAATCCCACCGTCTTACAAAACACTAGCCTGCTGTCCTACCTCTTTCCTGAAAATGCCTAGCATATTGGGGTTCTATACTAAAATACAAACACCTATTGAAATCATGACCTGTGCTCGTCTCTCTGTCTATCCCTCCATCTATTTATCATATCAGTTTTTATCCAAAACTATAGAAGTACAGCCCTGAAAGTTTGTGGCAAGGTAAAAGTCGACTTCTTGGAAATTTTATGGAGGATAATTTTTTTGGACGATTCCAGACAACCCGTGTGTCTGCTGGTTCTTCTGTAAAAAATAATAAGAACATTGAAAAAGTTCCACCGATTAATGTTTTTGGGCAGCGCGGATAGGATATGGTCCGGCTATGGGCAGCTAAACATAAAATAAATAATTTCAAAGTTAAAAGAGTGACTGTGGACAAAATCACAATAAAAATTAAAAAACTGCCTGGTTTCAAGCTAACCAAAGAAGCTTTAAATAGAGTAAATGTTCCCCACGTTACATACACGTCAAAGGTGGAGAAATCAAGACATTCTTGTTGCAGGGTCTGGACTGTGGAGTGTATAAAGTTGATCTCCTTGAAATGTTACAGGAAGCAACGCCAGCTGTCAAATTCATTAGTGTGAAAAATTTCGCGAAAAGGAGATCAACCATTGAAGGCAAAACGTTGCAAATTCATTTGGTAAAGATTTCAAACGATAGCAGTCCAAGTGCCCCCCAAACAGGTAGAGCACTTGAACTTTAGGGTTGTGGGTTGGGAGTGTTTCCGAAAAAAATGAGGTTAACCACAGTGTAATATTGTCTAGCTTCGTTAAGCCCGGCGTATCATTTGTACTTGCTGCTTAGGGACCAGCAGGCAATAATGTAAATAAAATAAATAATGTAAGTAATGCAGGTGGCAATAATGAGCTGTTTCTCAAAATTTACCAACAGTTTGAATTCCGTTTGGTAAGAATTATAAGCAAGATCAACAAACCGATTTCGTGTTTTGGCGTTGAGATCAACATGCTTCAAAATAATTTGTCATTCAGTCATATGCTTCATCTCTTGATCAACGTCAACTCCATTGTTACTCTACACCGACATAACTATCTCCTGCAATTTATTGCCCAGCAAAAGTCTGACATCATGCTTCTCACTGAAACCCACCCCAATACGGGGTACCCCATGGCATTCAAGGATTTTGAATTCGTAAGAAACTATAAAGTAAACGATGATAGCGCTGGTGGCACCAGGATCTTGGTAAGAAGACCCTATTATTCACTAAATACTGGTGAATTCTAAAATTTGGAATTTCCTGTAGTGTCTGTTATCGAAATTTCCTCTTCCTCTTCTAACCTCTTCGTTATCTCTACCTATGCAAAGCTCGATTCCTTGTTTAAAGTACTCGAATTAAATAGACTGCATCATTATTATATTCTTGCCGGTAACTTGAATGGCCAGCGTAAGTCATGACTGAGTGCCAACAATAATCCAAGAGGTGTTTTTCTGGAATCGTGGATAACAGAGAACGAAACTGCAGCATTCCCTAGGAAAAATTCATATTTGGACCTCTGCGTTGCTGACGCAGAACTTGAATTCAGCTTTGACAGTCCCCAATAGAAACCACAGTTACTTCCTTACGATAACAACCATAACACACTCGTATCGAAATAATCATCAAAAGAATGATATTTTCTTCATTCCAGTTCAATATGAAAATCATGGGTTGAATTTCAAAAAAAAACGGACTAGGGAAGGCACCCTCATATAGAGGAGTGACACTCAAGTGGGATATCATACGAAAGGTTTCAATGAGATCTTTTCGAAATAGGTCTTGAAATTACTTTATCAGTATCAGAGGAGGCAGGAGAAGGGGAAATGCATGAAATTTAGTTGAACACACTCCCCCTCCCCTCGCAATTGGAATCCTTTCATCTCAAAAATCTGAAAACAATCAAGAGTATAGACCTTTACGAGTACTACAACAACCAAAACGTCAGAAGTCGAAATTCCCTCAACTTTGTTAGTAATAGTATGATTCATCAAATTTGCACTTTCTTGAATAAAATCGTAAGGGCAGCCTCAAATTCAATAAAATTCATGGCGTAAATGTCGACTTAGAAGTTTTATCATTACTGGAAATTTCAGAAAGATCAAATGGTATTTAACAGCGTGATAGGGGTTTAAATATTTCTGTATTACAACAGCAACTATATATGGCTATGGGACAATATGCACTGCCAATCAACTCACACACTACGGGTTTGCTAGGATTTGCATGAAAGTTTAAGAAATTATATTCATGATGAATCTCTTTGAGAATTTGTTCAAAGGGTGACATCTGTAATCGCAAAACGAAATGGCGGCAATTTTAAATGAGAATGTTGCATGAAATTGTGTGTGTGTTTTTCGCAAAGTTAAACATTTGAATTTATTTATGATGAGTGGCTTAAAAATAATTGGTGAAAAAATTATGAAGGTAGATACAATAACAAATAACTTAATGGTTAAAATTCGTTCAACTTTGCTAATAATAGCAGAATCAGTAAATTAAATATTTGCGCTAGTAAAACAGTATTAGGTTGATTAAATTGGATGAAAGTAGATATCTAGGTGACCGTTAAAGGGTCCTCATAGTCTATAAGTTTTAATAGAATGTACAGAAGTTAATGCCGTTTGAGTTTTCTTCGATTACAACCATCAAATATGGTTAATTCATTGGCTTTACATCAAACCAGACACTAAACTTTTCATTGTTTTGTCTTCAAATATAAATTATAACAAAAAGATATTAAAAATTCGGCTTCGTCAATGATTTCAGCAATATTGCAACGAAATTTCGGCTAGTTAAAATGAAGTAATACTGGTTTTTCTTTTCAAATAAAAATATATTTGTTGTACATATCATTTAAGTTTTTCTTGAATTAAATCATTGTATACTCGTATATCAGCATATCATATGTTAAGTCCAAAACCTTTCGGACACGAGTGTAGTTCTGTACAGCCAACTAGTTTGTTTAGAAAAATGATCAAGCTATTTGCATAGAATTTTTGGGTACGCTTTTAGATTTTTTGAACTTTTTATTTGCCTGCCTGTTGCATGCTAATATTCAGAATTTCAAGTAATTCTAAGATTATCTTTCAAAGAACGCGTTTTCTAATGGTATCCGAATCATGTTTATGTTTCATAGCCGTTTTTAGCATTCTAATGTGAAAATTGATATTTTACCTTTTTTGCACCAGATATTTTCAGAACTAGGTTTATTCTGACTTTTTTACAGAGGTTTCCAAATAAACTCTCTTGAAAATTATCGCACAGCTTTAGGCCCTTGGTTATAAAGCCAGTTTGCTGCTATGTTTGCTCCTAGCTTATCATATTATTCATTGATCCTAGACCTATTCTTGCTTCTTTTTTGAATATTGTAAAATAATTTTACAATGCCCTTCTAAAATCGTAACCTGTATGTCCGTCCGTCCGGCTATTTAATAAGGTTTTTATGCGGGATTTCCTTATGTAGAAGGGTGACATTTGAACAAATTTTTTTATGAAAGGTAGCCAATATGGGTACCAAATGAAAGGTCTTGATAATAACTTTTCAAACCAGGTCTTAAACTGGTTTTTTTCACTTCAAGTATTACAAGGGGAGGGGAAATGCACGAAAAATGTGTGCCCCCTTCCTTGCATTTGGGCACCTTTGATTCGAAAAATCTGAAAAAAATCAGGAAAGTAGGTCTGCACGAAGGCCAAATAATACCACAGAAGTTAGCATTCAATCAAGTTTGTTAATGTTAGTACATCTTATTAATTTCAAGTTTTTGTCTGTTAATTCGAAAGGTGCCCCTAAATTTGTCAAATTCAGTTTTTAGATTACTTGATATCAAACGCATATTTTCCGAAAATTTCATGAAAATTAGGCCATAAAAGACCAAGCTATAGCCGATTGAAAATGTATCAATTACAGCAAAAATCACACGTGGTTTTGTCAAGATACGCATTTGCAAAGGATGTACGAGTTTCCATGAAAATTTTAGAAATATTTTGTTGCGTTAATATTTTCCAATGTATACTGAAACAATGACGTCAACACGTTGAAAATAAAAAAGTTGCGAATTGAAATACATCATTACGGTTTATAAGTTTCCCAAGCTCATTTTATCGAATATATAATATATATATATATATATATATATATATATATATATATATATATATATATATATATATATATATATATATATATATATATATATATATATATATATATATATATATATATATATATATAAGCCAGGTTTTCATATTCTAAAGGCATTGAGCTATTAATAATTTGCCAATATCAATCTGGTAGGACTCCAATTATGCAGCGCGCATGTAAAACCACGCACGCAGTCATGACGTAATCACAAACTCTTTGGCATTGCTACACAAACAATGCAAAGGACCGAGACTTGACATCCTAGAAGAGCTTGAAAAATACGAGTATAAGCATAGGAAAATAGACGGTAACATTCTCAACGAACAACTTATTATAAAGTCCGGCGCGATTTCATCGGTACTAGACCACGCTCTTCAATAAAAACGGAAACGAGATGAAACATAGCAAACGGACAAGCAACAATCTTAAAACAAGTTGAGTAAGCAGGAGAGTGCTCCTACCAGAAGGTCTTTGTAAACATCCTAGGGTTAGAAACAAGTTTTCTAATTGCGTGAATCGATAACTTGAATTATTCATCCAATACTTAGATATGAAATTGTTCAAATTTGTACAAAAGATGCACAGTTTCTTTCATAAACACAGTGCAGCTGCCATTTTAATCTAGCTTAAATGATTTTTCTGAATGCTCGGCCGATTGAACATGTTCAAGTTAAACACTATTCCTTAAATTTTCATGAAAATTGAAAGAAAATAAAAGTGCCTAAGTCAATTTTAAATATATGTATAGGGTTTTCCAATAAGAGGTGTTATTTTGAATAGATCTTCTGATTTAACACCT